>JADWPR010000017.1:562021-879543 GCA_016109585.1 Phialophora expanda
AGAAGAAGAAGAAGAAGAAGAAGAAGAAGAAGAAGAAGAAGAAGAAGAAGAAGAAGAAGAAGAAGAAGAAGAAGAAGAAGACGCCGTAGACATTTTAGTGCCTTCAATACGAAGGAATCAAAGTACGCCGATACTCACTATCTCTATTCTTGTATGCAATTTTCCGCCTTAGGCCAAAATGCCGCCCAGGTCTTCCTTAAGGGTCTGGCCATTGACGGTCAAAGGCTTGCTCTCCTGCAGCACGAAGAGCATCCTTGTCCATTCAGTCTTGCTCGGGTTCTTCCACGCGTGCCGAGTTCCTCGTTGGACAGCGACGTCTCCCGGCTTCAACGTCGTCTTGCTCCCGTCGTCCAGTTCCATGACGATCTCGCCTTCCAGGACCACGCCGTAGTCGAGACTCTGCGTCCGATGCATCACGCCATCGTTGCCCGGGCCGAAGTCCACGAAGCGCAGAACGGTGCCGTTGGGGTTCACCAGGCCGAGGCTCTGGGACTGGAGCAGATCCTGGTGTAGCTGAATATCCTTCTCGTTGTTCATGTCGACCGGCATGCTGGATGTCGTGTAGATGGCCGTCTGCTCGATCTTGGCCTCGGGAAACACGTCGGCCGTGCTTTCGGAGCTGGACGAATGGATTGTGGCTTTTCCCGACGAGTTGTGCGTCGTGATGTGGAAGGTCGGTCTGGGCAGAGGGGACGCCATGGCTGTTGCTGTTGCTGTTTGGACGGACCGATGTTGGATCAGGCGATGTCGGTAGTGTTGATGGCTCGATGTGAGTCTTCGAGTGATGCGGAGCATGTCAGTCTCAGTCCAGTCGTCTTAGTTTTGACGATGCTGAGGGTTAAATCTGCTCCCTTGGTCCCCTCGGAAGTGGAGTGTACACCGACATACCTAGGTACGAAGTGGGTGGGGTCACTGTGTTGTCCATCCGCTCAGATGGAGACACACGAGCACAAGACCTGCCTCTATCTTGAGGATCTGGAACCTCACAAGGCTGTTGGGGTTTCCGCTTTTTGCCTTGGTCGTCCCTCTCATGGCTTACATGGGCTTACCCCATGTCCTTGTCGGTATGTGACCATGATCAATCTACCCATTTCTATCCGTTCTGAGATAAAAGACGAAGCGACGGGAACGAGATCACTCAGCCGAACGGTAAATTTTCTTCAGCAGTCGAAAAAAACCAAGGGGAGAAGTTGAGAGAGCGGGACCATCATGACCGTCACCGAGATCGATGCCCTCATCGTGGGCGCTGGCTTCTCAGGGATCTATCAGCTGCACTGCTTGCGCAATCTTGGACTCCAATGCCTGTGTATTGACTTGGCTGGAGATGCCGGAGGGACATGGTATTGGAATCTGTACGTATGTCCCAATATCAAGAAAGACATTGATGCTGAGTGTCGACAAGATATCCAGGCGCGATGAGCGATACAGGTGTGCAAGCACAGAATTCAATATGTCAAGACGACACTGACAATTATGGAACAGAAAGCTTCGTCTACCGCTATTCCTGGGACAAAGAAGATCTCTTGACCTACCCATGGCGGAACCGCTACCTTCAACAAGCCGACGTGCTCGAGTACCTCCTGCACATTGTTGAAAAGCACAATCTACGCAAGGACATGCAGTTCAACACGCAACTCGTCAGTCAGACATGGGACGAATCCATCCAAAAATGGCACGTCGAGCTTTCTGGCAACCGGAAACTGGTGGCCCGTTACATTGTCTCCGGCCTAGGCCTGCTCTCGCGAACCAACCTCCCCGACATCCCCGGCATTGACTCGTACCAAGGCGAAAAGTACCACACGGCCCGCTGGCCGCAAGAAGTGTCAGTCGAAGGCAAGCGGGTCGGTGTCATCGGCTGCGGCTCGACAGGCGTCCAAGTCATCACCGACATCTCGCGGAAAGTCGGGTCGCTGGTCTCGTTCCAACGCCATCCCCAGTATTCGGTGCCGTCAGGCGACAAGGAAATGACGCCCGAGGAGCGCGAATCCATCAACCAGAACTGGGACGCCATCTTCCAGCAAGCCCGCGAATCGGTGACGGCGTTTGGCTTCGAAGAGGCCACTGTGTCGTTCCACGACTTCACCCCCCAAGAGCGTGAAGACATCTTCGAGAGCCTGTGGCAAAAGGGAAACGGGTTCCAGTTCATGTTTGGCGGATTCAACGACATCACCGTGTCTGCCGAGGCGAACGAAGCCGCGTGTGACTTTGTCCGGCGCAAGATCCGCCAGATCGTCAAAGACCCCGAAAAGGCACGCAAACTCCAGCCGCACGACGTGTATGCGCGCCGACCGCTGTGTGACGGCAATGCGACCAACGGCCAGAGCTATTACGACCAGTTCAACCGGGACAACGTCGACGTCGTTTCGTTGGAGGAGACGCCCATTTCGCATTTCGAGGAGACGGGCATTCGCCTCGCGGACGGGACCTTGTACGAACTCGACATGGTCGTCTTCGCCACCGGCTTTGATGCCGTCGAGGGCAACTACACGCGCATCGGCATCCAGGGGAAGAATGGCCGCACGTTGACCGAAGCCTGGGACGCGCTGGGAGGCCCGACGACATATCTGGGCTGCACCATGCCGGGATTTCCCAACTTCTTCATGATCACGGGGCCCAAAGGTCCGTTTACGAACATCGTGCCGGCCATCGAGCGCCAGGTCGAGTTTGTCAGCGGGCTGATCGAGGCGGCCGAGAAGCAGAAAGGGGATGGCGTGCCGGTGATTGAAGCGAAAGCTGAAGCCGAGCGCGAGTACTCGGCGCTGTGTGACGAATTGGCCGCCTCGAGTTTGTTTTGGAGTGCTGCGGTGAGTCTTTTCTTTGGGTTGTCGTATTGGACTGGATTCCTTGCTGACGAGAAATTCTAGGATAATTGGATCTTCGGAGCCAACGTGCCGGGGAAGAAGCGAAGCCTGCGCTTCTACTTTGCTGGGATGAAGAGTTATCTTGCAGAATTGGCCAAGGAGGTGGCCAATGGATACCCGGGCTTTGAGCCTTTCATCAGGTGAAATAGATATTTGATATTCTTTGAAAGATCAAGACCCTCATGTGTGCCTCGGACCAATAATGCCTTTCGCCGCTCAATCAGTTTCAGTTTCTTCCTGGCACCCGGGGGGGGGGGGGGGGGTCGTCCAGAGAGGAAATATATTCACTTGTATATTTCTACTGTAGAGATACCTGGTGGCGGTCACATACCAGTATTACGCCAGAACACCCGGCCGAAGCATGAGACCTTTCAGCGAGAAGATATCCTTACCAAGGTGCTATCTGCTCGAATGTACTTCCTTCCCCTGGATTTCTGTGTATATAAATGATAAGCCTGACTTAGCTCCGACCCATGGTCAACATCATCCAAACACATTTGCCGGAAGAGGCGGTCCCCAAACGGACGCCTCTCCAGCCTGTTGTCTGACAGCTTTGATGTCTTGATTCACCAGATCTCCATCGGTATAGTGCTCGACGATGAACTTGCTCGGATCGAACCAGTAGTCGTAGACCTGCGACCCCAGCACATGACGCCCGATGCCCCAGACCAGATCGTAGCCGCGCTCCTGGAGCCACTGATGGCCGACGAACTGGGTGTCGAGATCCTCGACCTCGAACGAAGCATGGTGGACCTTATTGACGTCTCCCCGACTGACCAAGAAACAATGGTGGTCGACGTATTCCGGTCCCAAATCGAGCCGGAAAAAAGTGGTCACGTCGAGCGTGTCGTCGTCCGGCGCGTGCAGCGTGTCCATGGGCACCAGGTTGAAGCGAGACACATACCATTGACAGGTCTGCTCGTATTTGTCCGTCGTGTAGCCGAAATGCCCGAGCTTATGCACCATGGCGGGGCCTTTGTGCAGTCTCACGAACGAACCTTGGAACGCATCAGTCTGCCGCTGCACTTCGTTCAGACTTCAGCCAAAACATACCTTTTCGTGGTTTCCTTACTGAGCCGTTGGTGGCCGGGGGAGGTCCTTGAAACGCCGAGACGCCGTTCATGCCTGGAGGGCTGCGGTCTTTCTGGCCCCATAGGATCTGCATTTCGAAGCCATTGGGGTCCGTCAGGCTCACGAGCTGGCCGGCTCCAGGGCGCCGTGAGATGTCGATGATCTTGGCTCCTGGCAGGCTACATGCCTTGTCGAAGTCGGCCTCTGACCGAGCGTAGAAAGCCGCGCCGATGAAGCGGTCCTGGCCGTCCGACGGAGCCTGGTCGATGTAGACGTACTGATCTTTCCCGTATCCGCGGTAGAAGCGGGTGCCGTCAATCTCGCCCGCCAGTTCGAAGCCAAAGTCTTTGGCAAACTGGTCGAACTTGGTCGAGTCGGCGTGTTGGTATTGGACATATGCCAAACGAGTCAGCGTGATTCGATCCGGGACGGCCATGTTGCAAGTGTGTCCTTCGACCTGGATATCAAAGGCAGAAGTGACGACGAGCAAGTCATAAATGTCGTCCACCCGGGCAGTTCTTGAGAACGATGCCCATAACCGGTGAGCATATTGAGGACCGGCCCGGGTGGGGAGGGTGTATGGGCAGGTGCAGAGGGAGGTGGGCGGGATTGGGGTACTGCATCACCAGCGAATTACCATAGTCCATCCCGGGCTCTGCGTCCAGCTCTCGGATTCTAGCAGCCTTGTGCAGATGGAGTACCCTTCAGAAAAAAGAAATGCCTCGAGAAGAATATGCATGACTTGAGATTAGGAGGCAGGGTCGGATCTCGACCATTCTTATGGCCCTCCTTGACGACTTCTAGATCTATCCATGACTGCTTTCACGGGATCAATGGCATCAGGAGCCAGTTTTCCTTGCCCTCCCCGAAATGAATGTGATTGACACCGCCGAACGTGGCCTCGCTTCGGTCGACCGGGGAATTGTGCTCGAACAAACCTGCGCCCTGAGTATCACCGGACGCCACCTCCAAGACGAGGCGGTCGCCCGGCGACATGACAACGTTGGTTGGCCAGACCTCCACATCTACAGGTACAACCTCACCGGGAGTGAGTGGCGCATAGTCGGTTGACAAGTATTCCCGATGGGGGTGCCATTCATGGTGTCTGGGGCTCTTCTCGTTGACCTTACGGAGACTGGCTCGCAAGAATCCTTTGGATACCGGCACCGGGTCGCCGACAGTGCCCGTGTAGAAGATTTCCTTTCCCTTTGTATCCAGATGTCGGACCGTGACAAAGAGATCGAGATCGCTCGGTTTGCCGCTCCCATTGCCGGTCACAGACACGTTCAGGTGTGCCACCATGTGCCCCGTGAACTCGGTTTCTTTGTCGAAGGGGGCACTGGTGAACTGGACAAGCTGCGGGTTCTTGAGGTCTCCCAGCGCCTTGTAGGACACGACACCCTCGTCTTGAGAGACTGCTTGAGTATCCAGCCCTTTAGACGACGTCAAATAATACTTTGTATACTGTGTCTCGGGGACCGGCCAGTCTTTCGCTTCCTTGGTCGCATATAGCTTTTCGTTGGCGGCAATGTTGAAACCAATATCGCCTGCTCGAAGCTTGTACGATACGCGTGGCGGTTCATCGCGTGACCATCCCTCAGGATCCTCTCCTTTGAGGAATGCGTCCAGAAAGCTGCGCTGCACATTGACCCATTCCTTGGTATAGAATGGGAGATCGTGCCGGCCCGTAAGCAGTCGTAGGTACTTATGTTTAGACCCTGCATTGATGAAGCCCTCGACATTACCTCGTAGATGAAGCAAAATGCCACCCCAGTTGCCAACTGAAAGGAGCGGGACCTCTATATCCGACAGGTTGTAGTCCTTCGTCGCGTAATACTCGTCATCCAGGAAGTGGTTGTTGAGATTATCGATGTTTTGATCATGGCAGTTTGCAGCGAGCTCTGCCTCAGATAAATCGCCTTCGATGGTATCAGGGCCCCAGTATTTAGATCTCCCTGGGCGTCCATATTGGTTGACGATGACCTAAGAGAGGACATGTGTGAGTATACGTCGGTCAGTACGAAGATAGTCCTCAACTTACTTGACGGTTCCACCACCAATCGATAAAGGTATTAGATAGAATCCCACCAGGCCGACAACGGTCGCGGTAGTAATCACTCATGCCTTCCCATGGAATGATACACGCCAACCCCTTCGGACGACGTGCAGCCACTCGCCATTGACTGCCAGCATAGTAGCTGATACCCAGGAGCCCAATCTTGCCGGTAGACCACGGTTGAACGGCCGCCCACTCGATCACATCTTTGAAGGCAATGCTCGTTTCCCTAGACATGGTGTTCATTACACCTGGCGACTGACCCAGCCCGACCTCGTCCGCCCGAACAATGGCATAGCCATGCTTAGTCCAGTAGCCTGGGTCAGGCGTCTCCCAAGCCGAATGAGGCGAACGCTGTTCTTCGGGCACCTCCGCGAACGAATCTGCATGGAACCTGTTTGTGAAGGCGGGTCAACAGGAAGCCTTTAGTCGAAAGGACATGGATGGGGACTCACACAGAGTAATGGACGTCTTTGCCGTAAGGGCCGTAAGTGACAAGCACAGGAAACTTCGCATCCGGCGAAGCTTTGGGCCGGTAAATATTGGCGCGAGAGATGGCCTGAACGCCGTTCAATTGGATTGTGACATTTTCTTCAAAGATGTAATCAAAGCTGGTCGTGTCGACTTTGTGCAAGTCCCGCAAAGTGTTTGGCATTTTGACTCAAGATGGTCGACTCTTTGCTGACCAAGTGTTGACTGTGCGATTCCGCCCTGTCAGGTTGAAAATGATTCATATAGTAAGGGTATCGCTTGGGGTACTCGGAATGTCTTTGCATCGATGGCTCCCGGACGGGGGCAGAGGGACAGTGGACACATGCGGTGATGGGGTCATCCACGCCACTTCCGTCCAACAAAAGCCTTGGGTAGTAAGTAACTTATGCTGCAGAATACATCGTAGTTCTTGCGTAGGAGGCTTCCCTCGGTCAGTGAATAATCTTCATACAATGCCTCGTGAGCTTCATGTCGAGAAGACACACATCTTCGACGCTGGTCCTCTAGGACACGTCGAAGGCGTGGCCGTCTACAATGCAATTAGTAACGAGCCCATCCTTCACTACTTTGGCGGTTTGCCATATGCCACGATACCTCCTGGGTCGTCCAGGTTTTGCAGGGCAAAAGCTCTTCCGGAGGACTTGGTCTTCGGCACCAGGACGAGGCCCGGTCGCTTCACCCAAGGGACGCCTGTGTGCCCTCAGCCGTCCTTTAAAGGTCCTCCAGACCAAAGTGCGTGGGATGAGCATTGCTTGCAGCTCAATATTTACATTCCGACTGGAGAAAAGCCTGCGGCTGGCTGGCCCGTTCTATTCAACATCCACGGGGGTTTCCTTCAGTTCGGCCACGCGAATACCATGCCGACATCGTTTGCGCCGATTTTCAGTGAGACGGCTTTCAAAGCCATTATCGTCCAGCCGGCCTACCGCGTCAATGCCTTTGGCTTTCTCGCCAGCAAGGAGCTTCAATGGGAAGCACAGCGACGTGGAGAAGCCGCGGGCAACATGGGTCTCTGGGATCAGCGATTGGCCCTCGAATGGACGAGTCAGAAGATTCAACACTTCGGCGGTGACCCTGACAATATCACCATTTCCGGCTATTCGGCAGGCTCGCACAGTGTCTTCTGTCAGTTGGCCCATGATCTTTTTTGCGTGCCCCAGGAACACGCCATTATCCGGCGTGCCATCATGTGGTCCAACAGTCCAGGCGTGAGGCCCAAAACGATCGACGAACAGCAAGCACAATTCGACGAGCTCCTTGGGGTTCTCGGGATTTCGAACGCTCTCCCGGCGAGTGACAAGCTTGCGCGACTCCGGGAAGTGCCCGCAGACCGGCTGGCGGCGGTGCAAGATGGGATGAGCATGTCAGAATTCCGTGTGGTGTCCGACGGATCATTCGTGACCGAGTCTTTGATGGATCAGATCAACCGGGGCGAGTTTGCGAGGCGTATGAAAGCCCGTGGAATCAAATTGATGAACGGGGAATGTCGCGACGAACACGCCTTCTACCAACGGTGGCGAACACCCAGCAACTCCTTTGATGCCGTCTTCCAAAGGCTCTGTGCAGATTACCCCGAATATGCGGTGCGCGCCCTATGCGAGTACTACGGCGCAAGCGCGCATACGCTGCCGTCGAACTGCAAAGACTGGCAAGACTGCTTTGGTCGACTGTACGCCAACATGCAGGTGCATTGCTCCGAGCGCGGCCTACACGACGCACTGGTGAGAGGTGGCCTTGAGCCGGGGAAAGACCTTCTGCGCTATCGGATCGAATGGCGAGCGACCAATGTCGACGACTGGCTCCTGCCTGACTGGAAAGTCACCCATCTCACCGACTACGCCATCTGGTTCTGGGGTCTGGACTACCGAGATGGCCTCACTGATGCAGAAAAGCGTGTTTTGAGGCCTTGGAACGAGGCTTTCGCAGCCTTTGTCAGAGGTGAGGCCGTGCCCTGGGGCACCACCAACGTGAAAGAAATGAAGAGACTAAATTCGCAAGGCGTCATCGACATATGGCTTGATGATCGCTGGGAGGAAGGGACTGGTCTATGGCGTCTCATTAACGCTCAAAATCCGACCAGGTTATAGTCGGGTGGTGACAAGGAATAAATCTGTGGCGGTGTAGCCTGATCGTAGCCTGATGATCGAGATAGCAGCAGTGGTTTCTGGACCAGAATTCTTTACTACACCGTCATACTAAACATTGTCGGCCTTAGCGTCAGCCTCACTTCATGGCTTGAGCCTTCGACATGAGGGACTTCAGGGTGGCAGCCATCGAAGCGCAACAGGGCCACGGCATGGCCTGTAGTGCGACCTGGAAAGCAAGCAACGTTCTGATACTCCCATACTTGTGGCGGTCCGCGGAAGCGTCGGAACTGATCTTGGCCCAGATCACGAGGCTCGCGTGAAACGTGACAATGGGTAGCCACGCCGGGCAGAGCATTTCTCCGGTGTCGGCTGGTGAGCCGACGGCGTCAAGGATGTTCCATGAATAATGCATCGCCTGGTCAGAGACCTGTGTACTATCCGGGACCGGCGATGAAAGGAGGCCAGACCTGGACAGCGAGGCTGAACCTGTTTGATTGTAGCCGACCATCGCTGAGAGAGCAGCGAGCTCAGGGCAAGCGAGGTACAGTCTGGCATAATAGTAAAGAGCCAGGATCTGTGACGACACCAGCTCGTGGAATCGGGTATGCCATCTGTCCAGTGCGTCCGAGAGCACGAGTTCAATGCGGTTCAGCTCCATTTCAGGAGAGAAGGGAGGGAAAGGATCCATCTGTCGCCAGGCATCCGTCTCTGTCTTGTAAGGCTCTGTGTCGGCGAGGTGACCAATCGACCGGCGGAGGCATATCGCGTCCGAGATGACTGCAATGAGAAGTAACGTGGCATCAGCTTCGGAGCGGACGTCCTCGGGCATTGCGGCCGAAAGGGGGTCGGTGTCTACATCTGACCCCTGGAGGAGCGTGCGATAAACACTTTGAAAGCCATGGGGGGACGAGGGCAGGCTCGTTTGTAGTTCGCGCGAAGAATATATCAGCGGCAAGTCGAGGTGAAGAGCTTGAATCACATCGGCGAGCCACAAGTTCCACAGCAATGACGCTACCCTCGATGCTGAAGTCCGCTCCGAATGTGATTGATCGTGCAGACACATACGACGTCCAATCTGATGCGAAATATCCGTCAGTAAGAAATGCATGGACGAAGAGGTCACTTGGTTGTCGCACCGTCAGGGACGAGCACAGCAAAATCGTCGCTCGCTTCCGCACCGACTCGGTCCTGCTCGCCAGAATGCCATATGTGACCAGGAGAACGCCCTTCACCATGTGTTGCTGTCAGTCGCCCCGTCGCTTGGCCATTTCTCGCACAACGGGATCCCTTACCGCAGTGAGCATTTCAATGGAGCGCGCCTCGCGATTATCCACCTCTATCGTGACGAGCCACAGGTCGGACCCGGCCAAGAACAGCTTCAGAGCGTCATCATGGTCCTGGCCGACGTGGACCGCGCCGAGGCATGCCAACGCAAAGTGCAAGGGCGGTGCGAGCGGCTGCTGACGAATGGGTGAAGGGAGAGGCAGACAGGCGAGGAGCACGTCAGCCGCCACCACTTCCGAGAAGACTTGACGCCACCTGCTCTGGTCTTCTTCTTTGGGCAGCTGGGTTGGAAAGTCGGACAGAACGGCCAAAGGGAATGTAATGTTCTTCTGCGGCGGGGTCTAGTTCCGTCGTCAGCTAGAGAGGACGACGATTGACTAGCATACGTACATGGCCACTCCAGCGATCCTGGAAATGCCGCTTCTTCCTCACATAACTGTCGGTGTCGTGGCCGATGCCGACACGAGTGGCCAGAGGGTAGGTAGACAGAAGACTTTGCTTGAAATTAGAGAGGAATCCCGGCTCGAGGGACTCGTTGGCGGCCTCGACATCGTGGCGCGACGGATGGTCTCGCTGGCCCGGATAACTCATAGCATGCGAGGACAAAGATGTGACGATGGGGTAGCCATCAGTTCCTCATATCTCACGAAGTCGTTTTCGCAGACGTTGGCCGGTGAAGATAAGAGCCTCGTCACCCCGCTCCCGCTGCCAACTTGACTTCCGATGGGGCTTGTCCTTATCTGACTTTTGGTCGGTGCTCTCGTTATATTGCGGTGCGTGACCCCACCGAAGCCTCCTCCCTCCACGCTTCTCCATCTCCATCCGCCAACCTGTCCACACCAGCACGGCAACATGAATCAGGGAAGGCGGAAAGAGGTAAGACATCGACCATCCCATTGCCGAGAATGAGCAAGTTCGCTGACCGGGGTGCGCCGGCCGACAGTGCAACATTTGCCATCGTGTCTTTATGCGGACGGAGCATCTGGTCCGGCACCGTCGAACCCGTGAGTGCGCCCCAGGTTGTCTCGCCGTGGAAGTGCGCTTGCTGACGAGCCCGGTCCGAGTAGATACAGATGAGCGCCCATTCTGCTGTCCCCATTGTCCCTTGCGCTTCTCCCGGTCTGATGTTGCCATCAAGCACGCAAGAAACGCGCATCCGGAAGCGGTGAATGACAGTGCTGGGACCGTGGTGAGTAGTCTGCATCTCACGCGAGGGACGGATCAGTCGTCAGGCCAGACGAAGCTCAGCGAGCGGTCCCGACAGGCTTGCGATTACTGCCGTCGGCGCAGAATCAAGTGCGACAACCTCCATCCCTGCGCAGCGTGTCGGGCAAAGAACATTTCATGCACGGTTTCGAAGCCGACCAATGCGACTGCCAGGTCCAACAGCCATGATGTCCTGCCTTCAGACCCCGTGGAGGTGCAGCAGGTCTCGTTTCCATCGCCATGCCCGACGGTGCAGGATGTGCCGGCTACGCAGACATCGCTCATGCTGCCGTCGACAGAAAGCAGCACCATGGCTTTCTTGGGTCCGCCGGAGACATTGCAGCTGGCTCCTGTGCCTTCTCCTGGCCCTTCCAATATTCCCATCCCTGAAGCAACTGCCGTGCTTCTCCATGATGCAGACATGAGCATCGACTTTTTCTGGGACGAACACGTCGCGGATATTTCGTGGCTGAGTCAATCGCCGGTATGTGTTGCCTTGATTCGGATTCGATGAACATAACTGAAATGAACTCGTCAACCATGAAGCATTGGCTTGACGATTTGGACCAGTTTCAAATCGATCTCAGTCCTCCTCAAGGGATCCACGCACCCATTTCGACAGTCCCCAACGACGACAGTCTGCAGGGCATGGATCTGGGCGTGTCATTGATGTGGACTTACCTCCGACGACACCCAAACCCCCCAAGTCCCGGCGCAGGGAAGCACCCGGCCAAAGATCATTGGTTCTCGGCCATTCCTACTCTACAGATTTATGACGACGATGTGGTCAACGTGCTGGTCAGCCTGGCCATGGAGCATCTCTCGAGCACATTTGCCATCTTTGCTGATTGTCACCTGCTCACTAGCACGAGTGACGAGGTGTGTCTGGCCATGGCAGCCGTTGGCGCCTTGTTCAGCAACGTCGAAGGAAGCTTTCGCGTCGCCAAAAAGCTGTACAACGATGCCCGGAGATTACTGCTGGAGAGATTCTTCTCACAGCCCCCGACAACGTTTGAAGCCTCATTGAGCGCGGCTAAAACCTTCCTGCTCCTCGAGATATATGGTGTTTGTAGCGGTGACAAGAGAAGCTACGAGTTGCTGGAGGCCTTTCATGCCACCACCTTGCAGGCCGCCATGGCTTGTTGGAACACGAGTGACAGGGAATCACCTGTCGAGGATTCAGCTGACCAGGACGATCGCGCGACCCAGCGGCGGCTACTATTACAAGCCCTATATATCCTCGACAGCTACCAGGTGCTGATTCTGCTCCGATCCCCGAGCTTTATTTCCGGATGCTGCTGTCTTGACGGTGATACATCGAGATCGACAGCACCCCAACGCCCACGGGCCCCGTCGACCAACATTCACAGCAGACTGCAGGTCCTCAGGAACCAGGGAAGTGGCAACAAAGACGTGATCGACCAGGACGTTCAATCCGGTGATTCTTTCCAAGAATTGGCCGCCATCAGCGCATGCGGATGGATGTGCAATTCCCAACACTTTGCGAACCGGCGGACGCCATCACTCTGGCGGACAGAGTTCGTCGAACTTTCTCTCCATCGATGGATGCAGGCCAACGTGACGGATCCGCCGCCGGACCCGACGTCAGCCCAACCCACCGATCTGTCGCAGAGGCTTTTGTATCATCTGACCTGCGTAAATCTTCACTCGGACTTGAATCTGCTGCAGCGCATTGCCTCGGGCTTGACGAAAACAGGATCCTGTTCGACCGAAGTACTCGCCTCGATCCGCGCATGGACGAAATGCACGCAATTCATGGTCGCCTCCTGGCACGCCGAGACCATCCTCCGCCTCTCCAAAGACATGCAATCGGCCGGTCGTCGTCATCTGGTCAAGGGATCTGAGGCCCGTCACATGGTTATCGAGCCTCCACATTGGCCGTTTTGCATCTACTTCGCCGCCCTCGTACTCTGGTACGGCGCATGGGCTCCCTCAGGACAGCTGCTCCCGGAAAATCCGGACATTGACCGGGCTTCGGATTTGTTGTTTCGACTCAAACTGCGTGTTGCCAGGAAGCTAGGACGGGCTTTGTGCGATTTGCTATCGAAAGACAGCCAGACTGCTCCATGATGCTTTGTATTTGAAGAGGTCATGCGACGAAGAGGGCCATGTGTAGACTCTCGAGCATGCAGAGCCAGCTTGCCATCACGTTATGGCGTGACCAAAAAACCCATCCTACTAACGCTAGTATCTCCCTGTTAGACTGGCCTAGTTGGCTGCTATACGGGAACTGATACAATATATATAATGGTGGTCGATACAGATAGTAAGTGGTGATAATTTCCATCACATATTTCTGGCAGTTCCAATATTCGGGAAATTTCCCTGCAACCTGCGTTGAATTGTAAAGTTGTTGCTTTAGGCGGTCGAGCCGCTTCGGGTTCTGGGCGCGCCGCTATAAGAAGCTCGTCTTCCCATCCCAACTCTCTCCTTCCCTTCTAATTTGTGCTTTCCTTCTCCCCTCAGTTCGCCTTAACGCACCCTGTTGTGCTTCAAATAGCGGAGCAGAAGTGTGCTGCTGCTCCTACTGATATCCTCAGCTGGTCTTGATGAAAGAAAGGTTCGTACGAGTACTCGGTACTGATTTTCCCCGCTCTCCGCTTACCTGTTTGGTCGCTCTTCCTAACTTGCATGGGCCGGTGTCTGGTGCAAGTCCGCGAGTTTGCAGCGGGGTCGGATGGAAGTGGCTGACTGAACGTGTTCAGCTTCGATGAGCTGAGACCTTATGTGCAACAAAGTGATGCGGCCAGCCTCGGTTTCAGCCAACTAACACCATCCTTGCGTCAATTCGTGGACAGGCCTGGCCAAAAAGGAGGGGACCAAACCCCAACGCACCGCGTCAGCTACCTCTTTTCAAGCGACCGAATGGTTCAATACAGTTTCAGGATTGCGCAGAGCTCAAGAGCATAATTCTAAGTTCATCAACTCGGGTTTCATTTGTTATGGCCCCGGCGGGGTGTTTATATACTCCAAGTTGCCTGTGAATTGGGATTTGGTTCACTTTTTGGGCCAGGCCTTGCATGTCCCAGTACTTTGCATATCTGCTGCCGGGCTAGAGAGCGAGCAGCTCCGAATCCTGAGTACACTCGCTGCCGATAATGCTTCACGATCTTCAGCTTTCCGGTTTGTCCTCGCTGATCACCATTACGACTTTGTTGCAAGCGGTTATCAGCTACTTGACGACCTCTACTGTGTGCGAGTTTCCATGATGGCAGTTTCCCGCTCTGGCTACCCCTCTTGCCAATTCCACGACCAGATGTGTTGGGTGGATGTCCGTCCTCAATCCGTGGCGTAGCTGAAAGGCATGCATGGATGCCATCGGTCGCTGGTGTAGCTGAAAGGCATGCATGGATGTGTCACAAACACTGCAGCTAGCTGCAGTGGCAGATCAGTGTGCAGTCCTGCCGAAAGACTCACATATCACATTCCCATCCCAGCGCGTAAGCTAATCGGCCGAGCAAACTTCTTCCATCCAGCCTTTGCCGTCCGCATTGCTAAGATAATTGAATTACAGCAAAATGGGTATCTTCGCACGTCTCTGGACGACAGTCGTCACTATTACCCATTGGATCACCCTCTCCCCTTTCAACAATCATGAAGGCTATCAACAGCCAATTGGGGGCAAATTTCCGGTGTCAACCGACCTTCCAAATGCTAATCTACCGCGACCAATTTTTTCGCCGCCAGGCTCCAATATCCAAGGCTTTCAGTGCGACTACTCGGCAATGGGTTCGGACTGGATCGACTGCTCTACCACTATTCCCGGATGCTGGCTCAAAAACACTGTAACTGGGGAACAACTGGATGTTACTACAGACTATGAAGATGCCGCATTGACACCGAACGGTACCATCCGCAACTATACCTTGTACGTGACGGAGAATAACACAATCAACGCCGACGGTCTCAACTTTACAGACGGAAGAATGTTCAATGGCATATTTCCTGGTCCATTGCTCGAGGCTTGCTGGGGAGATACTGTCAATGTCACCGTCGTGAACAACATGACTTTCAACGGAACCAGCATTCATTGGCATGGTATTCGCCAGTGGAAAACTATGCATATGGATGGCGTCAATGGAATTACGCAATGTCCCATCGCACCTGGCGATAGGTTCAGCTACGTCTGGAAGGTCATGCAATACGGCAGCTCCTGGTATCACAGTCATTACTCAGTACAATATGCTGATGGACTACAGGGACCCATAGTAAATCTCCCCAACGTCCAACTATTGTCTAACTGCATCCTCGCAGCTGCTCTACTATTCTCGAATTGCATGGAGATTTGTACCTCAATCTAACTGTACACAGACACTCCATGGCCCCACAACCATGCCCTACGATACAGCCATAGCACCTTTGATTGCGTCGGACTGGCGTACGTTCATTCTGGCTTTCATCCTCTTTTTTCGTCTCTACTGATATTCTTGTCTTTCGGAACTTTTTCGGCAGGATATTGCTAACAAGCACCCAAAAGTTCATAACAGTGCCTTTCAAGCCCAGTTGAGTCACACGATCATCGCTCCAACAATCCTTTTGAACGGAACCGGTAACATCACGCGCTTTTATGGACCCAACACTCCTTCGAATCCGACAGGATTCAATAGTTCTACAATACCCCCAGGTTTCGAAATTACTTTCAACTCGACAAGCCCAAACGATCAAACAGGTGCAAGGCGATATCTGTTGCGAATTATCAACACATCCTACTCTACAGAAATTACTTTTTCTATTGACAACCATTATCTAGTGGTTGTCGAGGCAGATTTTGTCCCAGTGCAACCTAAAAACGTTACGTCAATACTGGTCGCTATCGGTCAAAGATACCATATCATCGTTGAGGCGCAGCCGGCTACTCTCGGTGCAGCCAATCCGATAGAACCAAATGGCAATTACTGGATACGAACCAACACCTCGGGCTGTTTTGACGATATCAAGGGCACAATCAACGGTTTCGAACGGACTGGGATACTGCGGTACACCAACAGCACTACTGAGCCAACTAGCAGTACTTGGCCAGACATTGCAAAATTGCCAGATTGTTATGACGGCCTTTCTGGGAGCCTGCAAACCGTGTACAATTGGACTGTCACCGATCCTCAGAACGGTTTGAGCGGGTCACTTGGCCAAGGAGGGGAACTATTCAACGTGGAATTCAATCCCAAGGGGAACACACCGCAATATGCGGCAGCAATTGTCAACTTTCAGCGATCCCCCAATGCTGATTTCACACCCTTTCAGACTACTTACGGCAACCCTACATTCCTAAATCTCGACAACACCGCAGATGCTTGGCCGGTCGGTTGGGTGGTTGTGCCTGAGAACTATACAGACAATGACTTTGTATGTTGACGCTCTCTTCCACAATGCTTGAATTGCGCAGCGATCTGTCGGACGTTTTTGATTCTGACGCGGTCACTACAGGTCTATCTTGTTCTGCAAGGCGGACAGCACCCAGTAAGCAACACCTCAAGTTGTTAAACATGCCATATTGACTCGGGTGTTCCAGATCCATCTGCACGGTCACGATTTTGCGATCCTTGAATACGAAGCTGGCGCAAATTTTACTGTCCACCCTTGGAAGGCGCCCTATATTGGTCCCATGAGGCGTGATGTTGTACTCCTACCTCCGGGCGGCTATGCTGTTATCGCCTTCAAAACCGACAATCCAGGTGCTTGGTTAATGCACTGTCACATTGCGTGAGATTCCGGTGGTCAATGAGGTCAGGGAATTTGTTTGCTGACACGAGCATTGAACAGGTTCCACGCCTCTGGGGGACTGAGTCTCCAAATCATGGAGCGACAGGCCGATGCCAATGTCATTTGGCAGCCAGGAAACTCCACAGCACTCTCGGTGGCCAATCGACTCTGCTCAAGCTGGAATTCATGGGCTTACGACTGCAGAAACTACTGGCCCGGACAAATCAACAAATCTTATCCGGCATGCGACAATGCTACTCTACTCCAGAATGACTCTGGGGTCTGACCAGTGAAGACTAAGCTGCACCGCTCGAAGAAGAGGATAGTTCGAGACTGTTAGGACTTGGAGCAATTTCTACACGGAATCTGAATCCCGGATTGTCGAGGATGTTGTCTTTGCAAAACTGCAGCCTATGCACTGATGTAAAGGGGACGGCATGTTACGAGGGGACGTTTATGCGGCCACCTGGGACCCGGGTATGGAATGCTGAGCGAGCCAAGCAGCCTCGTTGGCAAGGCTGAGAAGTTCAGACGTGGCCGGTACAGGACGTCACCATTGTACTGCGATGGACTGCATCAGGCTGTCGCAGTCCACCGCAGTCCACTATGGGGCACAGTCATTACATAGATATACAGGGATGGACTGACCCTGTGGGTGTCAGTCCGTAGTCACGGCCTAAAGCAATGAGTCTAGTTAGATACTGTAGCGCCGAAGCAGTCGATCGACGCCCAGCGCATCGCCTGCAGCCGATCGTGCCACCAGGCAACCACAAAAGACCTAATTAAAACGGTCCAACAATTCATGCATGGTGAAACAAGAAGTCCGGTCTCCGTACATGGACCAGCGCGTACTCGTGCGTCTCGAGAGAGCGCTCCGCCAACAAACTAGACGCCCTCAACAACGCCCTCTGCCTGCGGTGCTCGTTGCAGGCATACCATGCCAGTCAAAAACTCCCGCTTCGTGTAACAGACCAGTCTCTTCGCTCAACCGTTGTCATTTCTGAAACCAGCACCACACAATTTCAGAATGGCGGAGTCCGAGGCGGCATCCTCGGACCAGTGGCAGGAAGCAATGCTGAAAGCCAGCAGTGCCGGTCGGCTGGATGAGCTACAGACACTGTTTAACAAGCACGGCATCAAACATGGTAGCCCTTCCATACGATACTACGAAAGGACACCAGGGAGTGCACCGACGACGAGCAACTTGTTCGCCGCAGCCATTTCCCACGGACACCAGCCGATTGTTCGATTCCTGTATGCAGTCTACCCGAAAGTCGGAATTGGCGACGGTGCAATTTTCGTGCATGGAACTCATCCTCGTCACATTCGGGATTTGTGAAATCCTCGTCATCCTCGCTGAGGCTGAGGATCAACTTCACCTGGTCCATCAAACTACCCAGTATTACTATGCAAATTTACCCCGAGTGACAGTCTTGAGGAAGCATGGCTCCTTGTAACTCGCAGAGTCAGTCACGTGCGCTGGACAGAGCAGAAAGATGCTGATCCTTGGAAAATAATGGCAGAGCGCCCAGAAATGATCCAGCTTGTGCGCAGGCACCGAATCAGCTTCCGGACTTGAAAGATGGAGAGTTGACCTAGCGCCTCTTATGCTAGCGACAGATGGGTGTGGAACATGGCCGTCGAACCAACAGAACAACAATGCTCCCTATTACTCTGGGGCCAGGTAACGGGGACTACGAGTCAAAGTCGCCAAGTTCTGCAGAAACTGCTCACGCCTCACCAACTCTCCCATCATCCTTCCTCATTTCCGCGACTTTACCCAAGGCTTACAGACAATTTATGCGGCGACCGGGCCCTGACGTTCTTGATTCGGCTGGCCGTCTAGTCACCTCGAGCGGGTTTGCTTGGATTACGGACTCCGAGGCACCAGGTTGAGCTCCATCAGGCTACAGTACCCAGCAATCTGGAGCCGATCGCCAGGAGGAAACTCTACTGACTCGCTGCGCTATACAGTACTATTCCAAGTTCAGGTTGGCCAGGGATAGTGTGACAGTGCCTATTAGCCTGCATATGATACCTAGCGTGCAGTCCCGGGCGCCCGGTTTCAATGGTGAGCTAAAGGCTGTGACTGAATCATAACTCAGGTAATGCATACTGATGAAGCACCAACGCTGCACGGGCCGCGGTAGCATTCTTCACTCGTCCCCCAGTCAGTAATTTCTAACCACCACCCTTGCGACAGTTGTGCGTCGTTCTCGCGCACACCAGCTTCATCCCACAGGAGCAACGACGAAAGCGGCTCGAGGGAGGAGGTATGGACAGTCCGTTTGCAGCAGCTCAGCCCATCTGGAGATCGACCCCGGACGACAATGTCAGTGAAAGGTCCAGAAAGATCGCCTCCGAAGGATCGGTCGAGGGGATCTCCTCCTTTTACCTATTTGGATGTCACCCCTCGTATATCCAAGGGAACATTTTGGGGTGTCACCGACTCAGACCCCCAAGCTTAACACAAGCGTGCGAGCCATTCTTGTTTCGACGTCGCTAGCACCTGGGCAGCTACTGTAGGGACGGGACTAGCAAGGACTTCACTGAAGCCGGGGTAAAAGATCTGGGGAAAAGGGGTCCACTCGAACGCGCGCTGGCTCAAAAAGAGAATCCAAGTGCCCACGACGGAAGCCTCCCCTCCCCTTCCTTTCAGTCAACCGTCGGCCTTCTAAGAAAGACGACAATGCCTTCCCAAATCACCAACGACGAGGCAAAAACCGCCAACTGGGTATCTATCGGCCTTGCCATTGTCATCCTGCTTGTGAGATTCATCAGCGGACAGCACTATCGGAAGTCGGCCCTGGACATTACAACGGGGGTGGTCCTGGCCTCGATCGCCATCCTGATTGCACGCATCGTCATTAGCAACTTTGTGTTGGTATATGGCACGGCAGACGACATCCTCCTGCAGGGAGTCACCCACTACGAAAGCCTCGACCTCGACAAGATCGAAGCGGGCACCATCCTGTCGCTGGTTTCGAGGCTCCTGATCACGACGGTCTACTGGCTACAATGTGTCCTGCTGCTTCTGTTCTACAATCGGATCTTGGCCCACATTCACTGGGTCAAAATCTGTGTTCGGGTGACCTGGGTGGTGATCGGCGGGTCGTACGTTGCCGTCGTGTTTGCAACCTTCCTGGAATGCCGCCCCTTCCGACTATATTGGCAGATCCAACCCGATCCCGGCAGCTGCGTCCAGGCCTACGTGCAACTCTTCGTCCAATGCATCTGCAACATCATCATCGACCTCCTGCTCCTCGCCATATCGTACCCCGTCCTCCGGACACGCGGCCACAAATGGTCCCAGAAATGCCGCATCGCCCTGCTGTACGTCCTGGGCAGCTTTTGCATCATCGTCACGTGTATCCGCGTGGCCTACATCCACGGCTCCAACTCGGCTCAGCCCGCCCGCAGCTTTTGGGCGTCCATCCAAGGCGTTGTTTCCACGTTCGTGGCCAACGCGCCCAGCATTTACGGACAACTGAAGCTCAAAGTGCGCCAAAAGACGCAAAGCAGCAGCGACAGGAGGAGGAACACCCAGCCAGACACCTACGTGCTGATGGATGAGATCGACCGGCGCGTGTCACGGCCGGCGCCAGGCGAGGATGGAGAAGATCTCGCGAGCAACCCGACGATGGGATCGGACTCACTCAAGCAGGGGAAAGGCGCAGAGAACAGCTTCTGGGTCTCCGAGACGGAGATCCCGCAGCCGGCCGGTGTCGAGAAAGAAACCAACCACTGCTAGGCAAGGTCCTGGCCGAAACAAAAAGGGGGGGGTGGGCGTTCTGGATTGATGTGTCCCTGTCGATGGGTAATCGTTTAAACGGTCTCGCTGGTGCTAGGCTACATCTGTGACTTGAATGGATCTACAGTGTAACATACATAGTACTCGTACACCGTTTGATTTGCTTCAATGTGTGCCCGTGCGCGCTAAGTACATGACATTGGTGGGAAGACACCGTCGCGCCCATTCGTCACAAGCTGCAATCTCACTCTCTGGCTTGGGGGAGGCCGTGGCGCGGTTGGCAAGCTCCGTCAGCCTGACTCCTCCTGACTTGTTTCTGCCGCGGAACGAGGCACTGCCCTCCCGAAGCCACGATGACCGCACTACTTCGTTCTAGTTGCTCCCGCGTGCACCCTGTCTCCCACCGAAGAAAACGCTAGTCGGTAGACGGACCACACGCCTCGCATGTCCAGGCTCCTTCGACGAGCTGGGGTATGCTCAATCCTTCACTTGTCTCTCCGGATCCAACATCCGATGCGACATGCAGAGCGTGTTGTCGTCCTGTCTAAAACTGCTTTGACGACAACGTCGATGTCATGATAAACGGGGGTCAGACAGCATACAAGTAAAGAGGTCCAAGAACCAGGCATGTATTGCCAGGATTCTCGGTCTTTTTGGGCGGTCCACAGGGGCCGTGGATTTCTTCCTGACAGTTCAGGCTTCTTCTACGCCCGTCTGCTCCTCACATCCGTCCTCAGGGTAACCCGGCGCCATGGTTGATTACAACATAGGTCGTTTGTAAACCCGAACACTGGCGCACGCTGTCCCTGGGGTATCCCGTGTGCGTGGAGTGACCAAGTGTGCGTCGATGGACGCAACCCAGTCTGGTACCACCAAAGAACCCTCCATCGCCACCAAGAGATCCAAACCCTCCGGAAGAACGACTCCTCTACCAGAACATCCAACAGGAGTCGAGGGCTGTGGTCGCCGCAATCCTCTCCGCGTGGAGGTGGGAGAAACGGCCTCACCTCGAGAGGGGGGGGAAGTTGAAAGGCCTCTGTCCGTTCTTCCGTCTGCAAAACAGGTTCTTCAATCTTCCAATGGTAGCGTGGAACAGGGTCAGGAACTAGAGATGAAGCAGCTCAATCAGGGAGGGGGATTGTCGATCAGATCCATCACGTAGTTTTTGCACGTAGTGGTCGTGGGAGTGATCGAACTAGAATCCTGCAGATCAGGACCTCGGATAGTGCAGCTGTTGCTACGTATTCGTTGATTCGGGAGAGAAGAATCTTAGACGCACAGACAGTCGGACATTATTGTAGCTTCGTCGCAAGGGAGGCAGCAAGCTTGAAATACCATGGCGCAAACAACATGGAAGTAGAGTTTCTGCACCCCCATGTCTGCACGGCACGCAGACGCCAGAAGGTTTATTCCGAGCTGTTCAACCGACGTTAGTATACATACCAGGTACCTCGTAGCAGTCGGGGGTTTCGCCCAACGTCTCGTTCCACGCTTCTTGGCCAAACGCGATCTCAAAACTACCAGGGCATTCGAGTACTCGTACATAAGACCGGCATATGTACTCGACACGCGCTGCTCACCACTGATACACCATGAACTTGACAGATGACACATTTGCAGCCAGATATTTCACGGACACCCGCGCGGCGCTGACGCGGTCTCAGTGTTGATGGAGGGCGTGGATGGATTCCCGATATCTACCTCGGTATCTCCCCCAATGTGCAATGGCATCGACTCTGGGGCCCCGCAGCTTTCATCAAACCCCCCATAAGATCTCGGATCCGACCCTCGTACATACCATACATCTGCGTGCTGTTGCTGACCGGCCGAATTCCCATAACGTTATTGCGCCAGCCGGGCAGTTACCACCTGAGGCTCAGATCGTGCGACGAGACAATTGATTATCGCCCTCGTCGCATGATGATGAGGAGTGTCGTTGCGTGAAACACACCACTCCCTGTGCTCCCTACCCTTCGGCGCCTGTAGAACCAGGAACAAACCGGCGGGACTCTCGATCAAGCGCCGCGGACAAACGCAGTCTCATCTACGAGGACAAGGTCAACCTCGAGCATGGGTGCGAGCGAAACCCCCGGGCCTGAGGCCTCACGGCTCGATTTCGAACGACATCTCCAATTGAAGGAGACTGCACCGGTGAGCAAGCAGTTGCATGGCCGCTCTTTTTCTTCCTCCTCTTCTTCTTAGCCCCCATGCCCCGAAATGCCCATGCCATAATATATTATAACCCACTCACTAAACCCACCGTGATGATGTGGCCCAGGACGTGTTCACGACCATCCACACCCCCTGGGTGTTCAACATCACCAACACGATGCCCGGCCCGCTCATGATGGCGCAAGCCGCGTCCGCGGCGTGGAAGACCGTCCCGGACGGCTTCATGCTCGACTCGCTGCAGACGCACTTCATGCTGGCCCCCGACCCGGCCGTGCCGCTGGTGTACAAGGTCCAACGCATCGGCAACGGCCGCCGGTTCGCCGTGCGCACCGTCGCCATCGAGCAAGGCGGCCGCGTGTTCGTGACCGTCACGACCTCGTTCGTCAACAACGTCCCCTGGTCCGGGCGGGCCATGGCGCACGCGACGCCCATGCAGATCAAACGGCACGGCGAGCGGAGCGGGTGGACGATCACGCTCGACGACTTCGAGGACATGCGCACGGAGAGGGGGCCGTTCATGAAGTTCGAGAGGCTGCCCCTTGTCCACCAAGGTATGTGTTTAGATCCCAGGTGTTTTGTGCTACACAAATCGGGTGGGTGGAGGAGAACAGACACCCCATCCCATCCCATCTGGAACCCGTGCACCCCCCGTGCATCCCGTGCGTACTGTAGCCACACTCGCTCACCCGTGGTGGTTCCCAGATCCCCCGAATCCAGCCACGACGATCGCGCCCGTGGTCGCGCAGATCGATCCGCCCATGGCCGCCGCGAGGGGCGCGCCCGCCCACGTCCTTGCCGTGGTGCATGCGTCGGACTATCATGTCATGGACTGTCCGCTGTCCATCCACGGCGTGCCCCACGGGCTGTGGCCCATCGGCGATACGACCAAGACGGCCCGGCCGGCGAGCTTGAAGATCATGACCAGTCTGAACCACTCGATCCACTTCCATACCCACGACGGGTTCCGCGCCGACGAGCTGCTCTATGTCGAGGTGACCTCTCCGTGGGCCAAAGATGGCCGGGCAATGATCAACTCGAGGATTTTCAGCCGGCAGGGCCTGTTGATCGCCACGGTCATTCAGGAGGTATGTGACCCGGTCACGCGTCATCCACACGCTCGGCAACTTACTGACCGCATCGACAGGCATTCTATGTCTTCAAAGAGGGTGCCAAGCTCTGAAAAGCGCGTGGTAGGGGGCTAAGGAGGAACGAAACCAAGGATTCAGCGATGCCGCCTGGAACAATTGATTGTTACAATATATAGCAGGATCTCATGACCTGCCTAGAATATAGTGCGCGGCCGGTTGAGTTTAAAAGGCACACTTCATAGACGAGTACGAACTGTAGAACTGATGCCGACTTCACCCAGCAACGAGTCGAAGTTGATATAGAAGTCTCCCTATGGCTAATCTATCACCGTGTCTCGATCAAACGGAGACGCCGAAGCGGAGGGCTCGTCATTCGTCTCCCGGTCAGATATATTCTCAAAAGCCTCGTCCCAAAACGCTCTTCCGGGTCCATCGCATTGAGGTCCGTCGAACCAAAGAAACTGGAAAAACATGCTTGTCGCGGCTTTCCATGTTACATCTGCCTCTCGTTTGCTGCTCACTTCTGGAGCTGAGCGACTGCGACTGCGGCTTTGCTGGCAACTTGTGCTCCGGCTCCTGTTACCTGGCGAGTCTACCAGCCCTAGCTTTGCAATGGTCGTCCTCGTTTGTCGGGTCATTTCGGCATACCATTTCCGGAGTCCACCTTCTGAGACGATGCCTCCGAGGACAGTGGCCCAAAAGAGCATCTTGGGATGCGTGGCCCAGAGGTCTAGTACTGTGCAGTCGTCCAGGGCTGCCATGACCTGCTGGGAGAGCCTGGCATGCAAGCCCGTGACACGAGGCATGGGAAAGAGGACTAGAAGCGTGTATGTAAGTGTTGAGAGGCGTATGAGATTGTAGAGCGCTTGCTGTGAGAAGACATTCAGTGTATTCGAAGCAGGGCATTCATGTGATCGTCCTCCATGAATAGGCTCGGGAAATGTGGTAGGCATCGTCAAAGGTAGACTGAGCAGGTCATGGGTCACGAAGTTCCGTGCCCATACGATACGTGTGATGGTTGGGGCGCCAGTTTGCTGGGACAGATGCGCGTTGAAACCGATCGTGATCATACGCACATGGGTAATGATTTGCAGCAGACATGCGAAGCCAGGATCATTGCAGAGTTCGTCAAATCCAGCCGTCATGTTGTAGAGGGAAGAGCATAGAGGGGCTGGATCCTCGGGCCACGTCGACATGATCAAGCTTGAAGGGGCAAGAAGCGGGAAGGCCGGCGATCGTAGAGTCTGGAAAGCGAAGAAAATATCGGCCCTGTCCATTATTAGCTTGGTCCAGTTGGGGAGGGGATCGAGCCCCGTAGGCACCACACACAGTCCAATAGCGTTAGCTAACCCAGGCATCCTAACTGTATGCAGTCCTCCTCGCTGATGGACTAGATGGGCGATAGCTTTGAAATGTGCTTCCTCCCAACGCATGCGGCCATAGTATTGAAAGTTTTGAACGGCCTCAAGTGTGCTCAAATTTTCCTCCCGTGGAGGTGGATCCAATTGCTCGCCAGAACCATGAGCTGCCATTGTGATGATAGCCAACAGCAGTTCATCAGAAGCCTCTCCTTGCAGTGCTTGAATCTCACGATTCAGCTCCTTAATGGCATTTGTCTTGCAGGACAAGCGTAAGGTCCTGTCAAGGCTGCGGGCGTCTGTTCCACGCTGAAGATACGCGTTGTGTGTGGCACCTGCAAAAATAATGGACCAAAACGCGGCGGCAGACTGCATGGCACATGCGAGAACAGCATTTTTGATAGTCGCTTCGCCACACACACCTCTCGACGAGCTGAAGATCTTCCATTGAGCAGACGTCGCTGTTGTCGTTGTCAGCGAGGCTGGACGTGCCGCTACGAACGGATAATGCGCCAGACAAAGCGCAATGTTGGATACAAAGGTAGACCGACCTAAGGCGCTTGAATTAGGAACTGGGTTGCGACTTCTGATGAGCAAACAAATGGACAAGGAGGAAGAACTTCGAATACTCACCATAGTCTAGAATGTCAAGAGCGAAGTTGGGCACGCCAGCAGGCACGCAGGCATTGAAGGGATCGAACTGTCCTGTGCCAGCGTCGAAGATAGCGAACGAGTTGTCATAGATCTGGTCTTGCTGAAATGACCTATTTCGCGGCAAGAGCGGTCGGGAATCTGACTCAGATTGAGGCTGCGCGGCTGGGACACCTGTACTTCGTGCATGGCGGTTATGTATTAGGCTGTCTAGCCTAGCATGCCGTTCAAGCTTGGCTTTTCGGTGGTACTCTCTAGCAGCATGCTTTTGCTGAGTTATCTCCGGTTCTTGGGCAGAGTGGGGTTTCTTCGACTTGGAGTGAGGCCGGTATGGTACGAAGAAGACGTTTGTGTCTCCGCCGGCCATATCTTCAATGACATTTGTAGATCAATGGCAACAGGATTGTTTGACCGGGAAGCAGAGGGACGCGAGTAGGGTGGGCATAGCTTGCAAATGAAGCTTTATCACTTGTGAGAAGACACGAAATAGTCGCCCGTCAACCGAGCAGAGAGCTCCATCTGTCGCCATACGTTGACTCAATCAAGCAACCGTTGGATCAATCCGGTAGGTGCGTAACTGCTCAGCCATCAAGTTGGATGCGTCACGATGCAGCATTAGGCGAACACAAGGAGGTGAGGGAATATAAATTATTCCCGATAGCCTCGTGCGGCTGAAGCGTGAGTAACGGGAGACCATGTTGGCAGCAAACACCCTAGCCATCACCGGTGCTGTGGTAGGCGGAATGTGAAGGAGCAGAAGAGCAGGCAGCGCGACGTCTTGTTCAGCCCAAACACGGCACGGAACTTCTTTTCCACGGCAGCGAATCACGTTCGCTCCCTCAACGCCTCTGTTCGATGAGGGGCTGAGGAACATCCCGGCCAAGACCAATAACAACAGCGGCCTCTGCCGCTTCACATTAGCATCAACCAGCAGTGAACCTGGCACTTACTCGGAAACTGGCAACCAAGTTGCTGACCTGCAGTTCTATTGTTGCGTACCAATCTGAAGACGCGCAAAACCGGTGACTTTCATTTCCGTGGCCTTCACCATACCATCGTCGACCTTGCGACCAACTTTACCCCCCCCTTGTACCCAACATAGCCTGCCCTCAACCAGGCATTGCGCCGGGATTGAGTAGCCAGCACCATGTCCAAAACAGTCCACATCGAGTCCACCGACCAATTCTCGGCTCTGCTATCCTCTTCGACCATAGTTGTCGCCGACTTCTACGCAGATTGGTGCGGACCATGCAAGCAAATCGCCCCCATCTTCGAACAGCTCTCGGCCCAGCTGTCTCGCCCTAACAAGATCACCTTCGCGAAGATCGACACGGATAAGCAGCAAGACCTTTCAAGGTCATATGGCGTCAGGGCTATGCCCACGTTCATGGTGTTTAGAAATGCGCGCCGTGTAGAGTTCATCGAAGGCGCAGACCCGAGGAGACTCTCGAACGTGGTGAAAGATCTGGCCAATGAGGTCAACAAAATGGACACAGGCGAGGCGGCTGGGAGCACAAGCGGAGGCACATGGCTTGGTGCAGAACTACCCAGAGGCTACATCGACGTAACATCTCAAGTTGATGTCTTGGGCTTAGAACTGTTGAACTGGGACTCGGATCATGGAAATGCGAGGACATTAATCAGCAGCGACAAGCCGAAAGGTAAACGACTGAAGTCAACATTGTGCGTTGGGACATGCTAATGCCTGTGATTCAAAGGCCAAGCGGAAGCAAAGTCAGATTGGGTCGAAAGTGACACAGACGAACAGCTCATGCTCTACCTACCCTTCCAGTCCACTCTCAAGATCCACTCCCTGCACCTGACATCCATGCCCACAAATGCAGACGACGAGGAACAGCCAAGCCGACCAAAGCTGATTAAGATCTACACAAACAGACCTCGCATCCTCGGGTTCGACGAGGCGGATGATACACAGGCGGCGCAAGAGGTCACATTGTCTGACAAGGACTGGGATCCCAAGACGGGCACTGCAAAGATCGAACTACGCATAGTCAAATTTCAAAATGTGTCCAGCATCGTTCTGTTCGTGGTCGAGAGTGAAGGCGACAACGAGAAAGTCAGGATTGACCGCATCAGGATCATTGGAGAGACAGGAGAGAAGAGAGACGGGAAGATCGAAAAGATTGCGTCTGACGACTAAGCTACAAAATCGACGTCGCTAGAGTGCTGGACATGAGAGATGATTGCATCACACTGAATGACACGTCAACATAGAGTATGGGACAAGTGTGGCGGAAGACAAAAATCCATAGATCCAGCGTCGAGGCTATTTCTACTAATGAGACTGTGGAAATCCATCCATAAGGCAAACTTTCTCCTTGTTTCGCATGCTCACCTCCGGCCGTGCGAGGGAAGCAGATTGACTTCCTTGCCTCATCATGCTCTCGCTTTGAGACTCTTGCACGCCCGCAAAGCCCGAAGAATGTCGCACTTTGAACGCTGAGCATCAGTGATTGCAGGTCACACTGACAATGGTGTCCATAGAAAAGATCTGTCCGACCCCACGCAATAAACTAGCGCAGGAACACTCAACGAGCCACAACTCATCAACCGCCGGAGCAGCTTTATCAAACTCGTCGAGGAGATCGGCTTGCAATTAATTGCTCTGTGCTGCCACTGACACTTGGAACTCGTCATGGGTATAAGAAGATCGGCCAAGCAACACAGGGGTAATTCAAAGTGGCAGCGCCGCACGAAGAAAGGAAAAGAAAAGTCGGAGGAAGATGGAAATTTTGATAGCTTGATAAACTGCACACATTGAGCTAGCCCTTTCAGGGATAGTCCACGCTTGGCTTGGCTTACTTCAAAACCCGCTTGTCAAAAGACTCACTTCGCTCTGAGATTTATTTGAACATGTCATGGCTCATGATGAACTATAACACAATATAATTGATAGGAAGAGACTGATTGCTTGACACAAAGTCCGAGCATGATCTCAATATTGAAAGTCTGAAGCCGAAAATGACATGCCATCACCTCAGTTGTGAACTTACGACACCTCTCAAATTGCTTTTTTCGGTCACGTCTCGCCGACACCTCGAATTGGTTTCCACACCAAGCTCACCCAACTTGTCGTGATATGGTCGCTACGAACTGCACCGTGGCAAAAGCGGATGTGTGGCGTCAAGCACCCGAATGTGACACGGCAGGCGAGAAGAGAAACTCGGGCGGAAGACCCTCCGGCAAAGGCATACACCATTTGAATCGACACCGATAGATTCTCGCTACGGCTTCAGTCAAATATTTGTCTTCTGTTCTTTCGGAAAGGCTTTGATCAAGCAGCGGCAACAACCAGCGCCCTCGTTGGCTGGACTGGGCTCCCTATATTCGTCGGAACGGGTGGAAACCGACATCTGGCCTAGCCCCTTTCCTCTGCACTCTCGGGACGACTGTCGTTTTCCGTTGTGATATTGAGTCGAAGTTCGATTGTGGAGAAGCTCGGATCACAGAGGGGTTTCAATCACCTAGGGAAGCTTGCAAGCCAGTTGTTGAACAAAGGTCAGTAGAAAGCAGTGAGCACTTTTTCGTCATGGAGGCTATGGCTCCATCGAAGCTGGGACTCATTCCGTAGGTACAGACTATCTGGAACACCTGGCTGCGGTTCGGTTGGGCCGATGTCAATCTCTGATCGACGTGTTGCGAGCATCGGTACGGAGGGCGACACCTGCAACATGGCCACAGATGAGACCCGCTCTAACTTAGGCCAGAGCGTCGTTCTGGACATTTTTCGGGTACTTGCCAGTCGTCGCAGTCTTCGAAGCCTGTCTGGACCCGAGCCTTTAGGAAAGTATTGTACGAGTAGTGACGCAGGCAACTAGGCAAACACCGAACAAGCCACTCTCCGGCAGATGTTATCGGTCCTGACGAGCATTATCCAGTCAAGCGAAATCATCGGCTTGCGGGATCATCAGCTATGCAAACCCTTTGAAGAATTGAGCGCAGATCGGTGACGATTGCCATTATTGTGTGGGAAGATTATCGACAGCTGATGCCTTTTCAACCTAACTGCTAGGATGGCTGTCGAACTCAAGAGTGACACCTATCGGTGTACGGCTCTGCGAGATGACCCTTTCGTTGGATTGCCTTCCTGCACGTTGCATGGTGCAACTTCTTGCTCGGTAAGATCTCTTCCGAAAGAAGTCTCGGATATATTTTTATTTTCATTACTATCATCGCCAGTCGGGACCTTTGGCAGATAACTGATCCCGCGTCGGCTTGGTCAAGGGTAGTGGAGAGGCTCTCCGAATCTTCTTGAACCCTCGATGTCAAAGGCTGGTGAGTCTCGCAATAATAGCCCATTCCATTTTCGGACATGGTACAATGGTGGCGTCTTCGGACCGGCCTCTTGGGTTGTACTCGTGGGAGTACCGAGCGCTGTGGTACCTACAAACGATAAAGTCCCAGATCACAACAAATCAAGGTGGGCGGAAAGTGCCCATTTGACTTGGACTTGTGCACACATGTACTGTAGTCCACGCCTGTCAATCAGGTGATTGGCTGTATGAGAAGGATGATGTGGCTTCCTTGGGTCTCGAGCTCGAGGAGACCTGAACGATGTTCTACCCAGTAGCTCGAAGCGAGTCTTAGGTAGCGCATTTTGTGAGGGCCGGACGGCTCTCGCACCCTCGTCTCGAGCAGAATGGACCCATTGGGCTGAGGAACGCTTTGGAAGACTTCGAAGCCCCGTTGCACTTGGATTTAGCGTTGCACATGAAGGCCGACCGGCAAAGCAACAGCACGAGACGGCGAAAGTTTTCGACCGTAACTGGACAGAAATGGCTGCATATGTCGAGGAGGCAAAATTATGCTTCAGCCAGTTTTCTCGAGCTGCAGGCTAATGCCGACAACAGTCAATCCAACGGCAGCCACCGAAAAGTGAACGCCCAAGGTCTCTCTTGAAGGAACGAGAAAGAGACTGCCCGAGACGGAATAGCAAAGCTGGTAAATACTAAACGAGACTAACCTGCCTAGTCAACGCTCTTCCGCCCGACGCCGTCGACGATAAGCAGATAGCAAAGTGGATAGCAATTTCCCCGGAAGCACTACGTCTTCCCTCCGCACGAAGTTATTGAGGCGTCTGCCACCCACAATCGAAAGCGAAATGGCGTGCCCATCAGAACACCCTTGCTACGCAATGCGAAAGGCCCGCCATTCAGCGGGTTAGACTGTCCCGTGCATACCACTGGATTCAGAGTTCTCTTAACATCCAAATTTGGAGGATTATTCAAGCCACCAGAATTAGCATGCAGGTAGCGAGTCGAGTTTGGACCCGACGAGAACGTGGCAGCCCTAGCGTTCGAGTTCGCCATGAGAAGAAGCATGAAACACACGGGTGAAGGAGTCGTTAGGGTTACAACAGGCGAGAAATGTTGAGGGAGTTTGACTCAAGACAGCACGATTGTGACAGGCACATGGCTTTCCGTATCGCCTCGAATCTGAAACGCGAGTTGCAGGTCCCGTCTGAGGGAAAGAGAAAAGATCGGATGCTGATGGGCGAAGGAAGAGAGACAGCCTTCGTACCTGCATAAAAGTTGGCAGTTTGATTGGGCAGAATCGAAAAGTTGAGGACATCGTGCATATGTCCAAGGCGTTCCTGCGTTAGGGTATAGCCCGGCGGGTCTCGCGGTGCTTCTGGCGGCATTCGCGGGTTGATGTGACTGAGGTGGGTAGAGATAGGCGTTCTCTTGCCACGCTCTTCTGGCCCAAGACAATGGGCATGAGCGGAATCGAATCAGCGGCGGCCTTCTCGAAGGTGCCTACGCTTATTCAGTATAAGTTCAGGGCACAGCGACGGGGCTAACAATGAAGGGCCGCGCGCGAAGGACAGCGCCTGCAGCTTGGTGCCTGGGGCCGTCGGCACCAAGCAGGGGGGAGGGCTGGGCTAATCGTTCCACAGTGGATTTGTCCGGGTCGCGGATGTGAGAAAAGCCCTCAAGACCCTTGGGCTCTGGGGCGGGAAAGGCTCGGGTACCTGAGGAAGGTGATGGTTCCTGCCAGAAGCCATCCTTGGGATCTGCTCTAGGCTCTTGATGTGGGCAAGAAGACTGAGAGTCCGTTAAACTGAGCTGCTCGCCCATTGGCCCGATGTCGAGACCCGTCGCTCACACCACGGGCTGTATGAAGAGAAGACACAGTGCCGCTTTTTCAATCCACATCTCGGCGAATATCACCTGCCTTCTCGGCCACCGCATCAGATTAGGAAGGCATTTTATTCGGAGAAGGCGTCGATCGATGCCATGGTAGTTGATTTCGGCACCAAGTTCGCTAAGTGTGATGTAACAATGATGGAAGCAATAGGCTCTCATGGTGCATTCACGGATCCTACGGGTACGAGCACGAGTAGTCTCGTGGAAGACCACTCTTCATCGCGATTTGTGGTTGACAGGTCATCCGTAAGGTACTACTTCGTACGGCTCTGATAATCTGTGCGTCAGGATAGCATCATCTTCCTGAGCGCCCTTGCTCGAAGTGTCGGCGTAAGCCAGACGTCACGGACGGCTATCGATACGTGTCCGCTGAAGTCGAGACATCCTCCACAAGTGGAAAGATCCAAACCTTCTACGAGTACCACAGAAAAGGCTGTCGTCTCGACCTCAGCGGGAGCTGTGCTTGAGACTCCCCACCGCAAGGGCCGCGATGGATTATACGTAGGCCCACTAATTAGTGGACGGCCAATGGACCAGGTAATATGACTCGATGCAACAAGACGGATGGCCTGCTTGGAAACTACTGCGCACAGCCAAACCACGAAGACGCCACTTGGGATTAGCAAATGTGCTTAACTCGACAGGAACAGGACCCTACGAGAGCTCGCTTCTTCCGCTTTTCGACTCTGTTGGAAGAAACATGAAACACGCTGTCAAATTCTACGCATGCAGCGAGAGGCGGGGAAAAGCAACTTCTTCCCACCCGGAGGCGAGAAAGTTGGGTCCCATGGAACATCGTTCGTGGATGCTAACTCGGACGGATTACTGTAGCGAATACCCATCCATGGCTTGACTGTCTGAAACTTCAGAGCATGCAGCTTGCATGTGAATTCAGTCGTCGGACGCCATCAGATTGATCTCACATGGCATGCCTAGCGAAACAGTTTCCTCGCTGATAGATACGACAAGCAAACCTATTGACAGGTGTCTTTTGATTCGCAATCAATCTGCGACGCTTCGACCAGCAGTGCATGCGCGCATTTCACAGCTCAGGGTGTCTCCCAGCACAGAACAACCTCTGGTGACCAAGACTTGCCACTCTACCACAGAACGCGTAGTCGCTTCTGCCATAGCGGGGGTTGTACCTGCATACGGAGAAACAGTAGTGGCATGCGTAGACTCTGAGACATGCAAGCCCTTCTGCGCGACCTTGGAACCCTCTCAGTCGCCTGCCATGATGCCGATGATCGAAAACTCGCCACCACTTCCGACTACGATTCCAAGCCAGTCACGGCGTGAGCGCCGAAGAAAAATGCAGCCGTGGGTGATGCTGTCACTGTCAGCTCTGCTGTCAACGATGAGCCCCGAATTTCCAGCACCCAATCAGGACCACCAGGCAGATTCTGTGGCCGCCCAGTTTTTGCAGAGCCCAAGATCCTGCACCAATGTTCCAGGCCAGCGTTTACGAGAATCGCCCATGGGCAATTCCAAGCAATAGTTGTCCAAGCTGACTGATCTGTAGGATCTCCATGAGGTGATATGGGAAAGATGGCTTTGTAGCAGCCTCCAAGAATAGGTCAGACAGCGATTCGCTTGCCGGCTGGGCGAGGGCAGCTTATCACCAAATCCCCTCCCACGTCACGTCCCTGATTGGCGTTGGCATCCCAGCGAGTCGCCCAGTCAGTGCCCGCGCCTGGCCTGAAGCATCACAGGCTCTGTAGGCACACCACCCGTCAGAATGAAAGACACGTCGTTGATTCGAGCGTAGTTCTGCGTTTTGTGAACAACAGAGCCTATCGAGGAACGTCGTTGACCCTCCATGACTTGTCTAGACCAGCCTCAGGATACACGTCGCAAGCGAATGATCTCACTGAAGTCGGCTTTCCAGTCGGTTTCCCCAGGAGCATTTGTGTCGAGTTTATGCTTTTCGCTGCGCGCCCTGGTCGACCAAAGAAACACCACAGACCGACGTTCAGAGAGTCAGCCAAGATACTACCGTCGGATGCGAATCGAGGTCACTCTCGACCACTTGACGACACGATGTCAAGCGCTCTTCTGTGATACCGCATTTCTATTCCGCCAATGGCGGGGTCAAAGTCGTCATTCAGGTCATTTCTCTATATTCATAGGACTGCTTCCACCCTCAATATCAGAGCCGCTATCGAACATGGTTTACCCAGTCAGATAGCGATAAATATGGCCGCTGGCAGGGCCACGATGCGTCATCGGCACCCCGAGACATCGAGCTGGGATGATGGCTCAGCAGCGGTGCAATTTCCCATGCAGACAGACGCTGCGTGATAGACTTCACGGCGTCACCCAGCACAGCCCGGAGAGACTGCCAGGATGCCGAAGGCCCTTCCCACCAGCGCAGGCGAAAATCCAGGAACCAGGTCGCTGCTCTAAGGGTGCGGCTGGCAGGGTGGGCCAATTTAGTGGGTGATAGTGCTTGCGACGGACCGGGGGTGGTGAGACCATCCAGCTCCACCCTCCACCATGTCACTTGCATGGGTCGACACGACGGTCCCGAATGCAGCGCCCGTTCCTGCAACCTGGACCATACCCCATCGAGCTGCAGGCCCAAGGCACTGGTCGACGCCGGCCTCAGACCCAGCGATCTCTCTTTATGGCTCGTTCTACCACTCAGCTCATATCCTCCTTCGTTTCCTCATATCGAGGCCGTCGTTCATTGTCCCCCGCGATCTACATTTTCCCTTCGTTATATCTCTCCTTGACCAGGCCTTTCCGGGTTTTTGTTCAATCGTCTGTACAACACTCCCTGTACCCGTTGAACAATATCCAGTCCTTCCTTTCAAGCCTGTGCCAACACTGTACCATACCATAATCCATATCCGCAACCCGATCATCCTCTTCTACCGGGCACCAGCATACCTGCATTGTATATGTACAGCTAAGCTAGTAACCCGAAGCGAGAAGAGACGTCTGAGACGACGACATAGCCATTCATTGGACAACCCATTTTCTTTGTACCAACCTGTACTACAACCAGCCAGTTCACAGCTGCTTCGAGGCTTCTGCGAGTGACAGCAAGCCGAGGAACGAAAGAGAACTGAGAGCATTTCACCATCCAAGACCATTGCAATGGAAGGCCCATACCCAATGGCAACCCAACAGATCCAGTTCTACCAATACCGACCAGACTCGGACGCACGGCATAACGCCGTGTTCACGCCGATGCCGACGGAGCAACCTGTCTACAGCCCCATGGCTGGGTATCCTCAGCAGCAGCACCCTTATATGGTTCAGCAATACTGGCAGCAAGCGCCGGCTCACTACGCCCGGGGCCATCCTCACGCACACTACATGGCCCAGCAGGTGATGACCCCGAGGGCTTCACCTCCGCTGACCCTTGCAATGCCCAAGATCATCCTCGACAACAACGGGCAGAGGGAGCATGGGCACTTTCTCGAGAGCAGGCACTCGTCACCACCGACGCCCTGTCTCTCGGCGTGCCCAAGCACCGCGAGCAGCCCGCCGGCCAGCAGCGTGAACCAGACGCCCGTGCACGGCGCGGGATACTTCAACTTGCCCATGGAGCCAGCCAAGGAAGAGATGCAGCCTCTGGCGTTTTTGGACGAGTGGGCGGAGAACGGACGTAAGTAGCATCCGGTTTTGGAGTTGAAACGAGGAGCGAGACTAACGGCCGTGCGCACACAGAGGTGCACATTTTCCCGCATCCCGGCGATGCCAAGGCGCTCCTTCCCAGCAACTGCACCGACTCCTTCCACTCCGCAACCGCGACCGTCACGTCAAGCAGCTGCCCTTCACCTTCGCTCACTCCTGCTTCACCCCAATCGGTCGTCTCGCCGTCAGCCTATCCCGTGGCCGAATTCGTCAATCTGCGAGACCTCACTTCCACCTCATTTGAGCCAGTCCTTACCGTTCCCGCCCAAAGCTTCCCTCCCCTGCCAACCCTGTCCGCCGAAGACGACGAGCACAAATTCGCTCTCGGCCACCCCGCCTTCCCCATCACGCCGGAGCATGAGACCGCCGACCCATTCACGCTGGTCGAGAATCCCTCGTTCGACTCGTCATTCTGCACCGAACTCGACTCGGAGGACGAATTCAGCTTTGTCGACTTCACCCATCCTGAGATTGCCTACAACGGAGACAAGCGGGTGAAGTTGACGGCTGTTGAAGAGGAGGACTTCCTCAGCGTTCACAGCTTTGGCAGCTTCGACGAGGAAGACCACGCCGCTCAAGCTGGCTTGCCTTCGCCTCCCGCCTCGTCCTTTTCGGATTCGGGTTCGTGCTGTGCACCGAAGAAGAAGACGCAACGCAAAATGAACAAGCGCCACAGCTCCGCCGACAGTGAGTTGGAGTTCTCGAGCTTCACCCACTCGGACGCCCACATCCACAGCCACGCCGATGGTCAAAGCACATCCGACGCTACTCCTCAAGACCAGACAAACAATGGCGAGGAGGCTGATACTCCTGCGGAAGCCGACGGCTCCACTCCGTCTCAAGTTCCCACCAACCGTCGTGGTCGCAAGCAGTCGTTGACCGAGGACCCCAGCAAGACCTTCGTCTGCACTCTGTGCTCTCGTCGCTTCCGTCGTCAAGAACATCTCAAGCGTCACTACCGCTCTCTCCACACTCAGGACAAGCCTTTCGAATGCAATGAGTGTGGCAAGAAGTTTTCCCGATCCGATAACCTCGCCCAGCATGCACGCACCCATGGCAGCGGTGCCATTGTCATGGGCGTCCTCGAGAATGGCGAGCTCCAGCCTCACCAGCCATACGATGAGGAAATGGGCCACGCTCTGTACGAGGCCGCCCAGCGAGCTGCCATGGCCACCTCCTCCAGCAGCAGCGGCTCCGAAGGCTCCTCATCGGGAGAGAGCAAGCGTGCTCTGAAGAAGAGAAAGCGAGACGAATCCCTGTAAATACGAGATTTGACCTCTATGCATCATGAAAACTCGAAAATCCAACAACGCAAGCAACCACGACCGAAATGATTCTTATGATGTGATTGAAGACAAACCGAAGACTACTTCTCAGGGATTCCCTCGCCACTGCACAATGGCTGGTCCGGAGTCCAACAAAGACGGGAAGCAGCGCGCAGGAGCTCAAGAATGTGTATGCCTACGGGAAAAGAAAAGTGCTTAGAACCTTTTAACTCGTCAACCTTCTTCAAGACCAAAATTGAACTGTATTCTATGGCTTTTCTTGATGGGTTGGGCAACGGGGTGGACTGAGGAGGGCACGAAGGATTGTATTGTGACGGAGTTTCACGCTGTGCAAGATGGGAGAGAAGCAGGGGGAACGTCCTGGTCAGGCCCGACCACCTTTTTTCATTTCTTTCTCTACCAACCTTTCTATTACTTCTTACTTTCATTTGATCAACCATCGGCTTTTCTTTTTCGACATTTGCGGCGAGATGAAGACACCAGAGCGCAAGCAAAGTCACCAGACGAGGCTGGGAGAGGAGTGTATCAGCAGCCAGTACTACTACGCATCACAGCCATTGCAAGCTCCTGTACCGTATCCAGATGTATCTTTGTACTATTACAATTCATCGAAACTTGAGTTGGATCAACATTTCGAGATTTCTTTTTTTTTTGCTTAACAAAGACTCCCCCGTAATTTCGCACCGTCGGCGCTCAATGCCTAAGTGATGCAAGATCACGAGCTCTGCTTTAGACCAGTTCCAAAAAGTAGAAGGAACGCAACTACATCATCGACCACATGGCTCAAAGTTTACCAAAACTGCATGGCTGCCAAAGCTAGAGAGGTACTCGGACTCAGACCATATCCGAAAAGAAAAAAAACGAATTGTATCCCCTATCGAGGTCTGTCCTACTATCGATAAGTTGATAGCTCGCCGGATAAGCCTGATAAGGATGCACAAGAAGCCCACACGGTCCCAAAAATAACAAAAACGTACACCAAAAACTGACTTTCATGGCGCGCCGCGAGAGCGCGCGCAACGGGCACGTTTATCGCAACCCGCCTCGCCTCGCCTGGCCTGGCCTCGCATTCGCTTCAAATGTGCATTACTATTGCATAGCCCGCATAGCATAGCATAACAGAACATAACATGAGATGGCATGGGATGGCATGACAATGGGGACGAACCCTGGCCAATTTTGGGCAATTGTGGAAATTGAGAAATTGGGCACATCGAACCGAGGGCACTTTTTTGGCCCCAAAGCAATGGAATGACTTTCTTTGAATGGTAAAATATACGGAGTAGCCACGCGCGTCACTTCGTTGGATTAGGCCGGCCGGCTGGCTGGAGTGTGCAGTGTGTGCAGCGTGTGCAGTCATTTTGCATTTTCGCACTTTTTGTTGGTGAAGAAAAACGCGCGAAGGGCGACCAGGGGGGAGGAGGAAGAAGAAGCCCGAAACAGGGGCCCTGGCCGCTGAAACGGAGCTAAGGCAGGGGGGGTGCTAGAACCACTATGGAGCGTGTACCTCGTATGTATGTAGGTACGGTCACAGTACCCCTCGTCCGGTGCTGCAGGCTGGGGATGGAACCATTCCGTACCTATGTAACCCCATCCTGAAGAGGTACTGGGTACGAGTACCTCGTAGGAGGACTGTGAACCAGGGCGTTGCGCGGGTGCGGGTACGGGTGCGGGTACGGGTAGGGTGAACGCGTTGTGACCGAGTCCCCATAGTAGTAGTACGAGTACGATACGAGGTTCCCCAGCCAGGACGCGGGAATGAATCATCCAGAAAAAAAGAAAGAAAAAAAGACCTGCATGCATGCATGCATGTCGTGATGCCGGGCACTCGGGACTACTACAGTACGAGTACTAGGACTCGTCTGGTACCTCGTACTGTGGGCAGTGAGGAGACGCGCGCGCGAACCACGAGAGTTCCCAGGCCCAGCGTGTGTGTTGGCCTCCAGCCTACCTACCAGCCAACAGGTCCTCTCGCGCGCGCGCGCGCTCTCTCTCTCTCTGTGGGTGAGTGTGTGTCGATCATCGCGTAACATGCGAGTAAACTAACTGTACTCGTAGAGGTAGGGGATGGACCTTTTCGCATGGAGTAGTAGTAGAGCGCGCGCGCCCGTGCGCGAGATAGTGTCCAGACTTTGTTTCCACCTCTGTCTTTCTTGCATCCCTCGACCCTTCAACCCTTCATCCTGGCGTTTCTTTGCGTCGAGGTTGGCTTTGTTGGCAAGGTTTGCAAGGTTTTCGTGTCTGCAGGGCGTCCCTCCCAGTCCAGTCCAGTCCAAGCTGGTCCATTGACATGAAATATCATGGCCCATGACCCATGACGTGCCATGTGGCGAGGAGGGTGAGGGAGTGAGGGAGTACGTACTGCGCAGGCAAGGGGACCAAGCCAAAGCAATGAACAGACCGGCTGGGCTCAATATATTGAGGGCAGGCGTACTCGTACTGGGGACATAGGTGTCTGTTCCCCTGTGGGGTGTGGTTCTTGCGGGGGCTGGCCTTTACGTACAACCCATCCAAGATACATGTCACTGCCCTCATGACTACGTACGTACACACTACAGTATGATGTAAAATACGAGGAATGGAGCAATGGCGTACCTACATACATCCATGCATACGTGCATATGACAGATGTGATTATTTGAGCCACAACAAGATAATATGACATGCATTCCATGCCATGCAATGCAATAATACGATCTGATGCAATTTGATCCTACTGCCCTGTAGGGCCCGTAGAGTGGGCGGGGACTTTGCAGCACCTTGACAGGGACAGAACCTTCGCTGGACCCTTCACAGCGCTTTCGCTGTACTGTAGGTCCTCGGTACAGCACTACCGCATATCTTTTCAAGCTACCTACCTACCTACCTATTCATTACATATTACGCATTACGCATTGCATTGCATTGATTGGTGCGGTGCAGTGCGGTGCGGTAGACGACAGACAGTCTCGACCCCCTCGAAGCAACAGCGATTCAGAGGTAAACATAGAGTAGAGAGTAAATCTCTTGTCGCTTTGAACTTACTCAGCACTGTACGTAGATGGAAGTCTGGAAGGACTTGATCTTCCCCCTCCTAGTCATCCTGTGTGTCAAAGAGACTTTTGACAGCTGTGGCTCTGTGTTTCGCATTGTGGGTTTGGGTTTGACAGCTCTGTCATCCTTCCCTTCTCACTTCGCCACTTTGCCGTCCTGGGGACATGGGACCCATGTCTCCCAGAAGGCAGACAACATGTTGATTAAAACGGCAAGTAGAAGGCTTCTCTTCTACGTACCTCAGGTCTGGCATGCTTGTTAGGGGGCACTGAATCTGCCATCCATCGTCAAGACACCATCGTGACTACGACTACGACTACGACTGTGATTACAGTACCCAACTCTGGAATAGACTCTACGATTACTGTACCGACTGCTTCGGTCGCATGTGCTGTCTGCGCCTTCATGCTGTAAACCTGAACGTAAACGTCTCGCAAAGTCCAGTGCACCAGCACTATTGTATAGATAATATCGGACAGGATTCATTCCTGAATGATGCTCAAGTCTTTTGACCATCATGCAGTATTGGCACCTCACGAGGTCCATTCTCGTTCCGTGGGAGCCCACCGGAGAACAGTAACCACCGTAATTAGACGCGTGCGCCGGATTTGCGCATCCTCAATTGACTGACTGACTGCTGATTGTGGGACTGTACGTTCCTACCTTGCTTGGGCTGATGGCGTTTCGTATCAGTGTGTCGCTGGGTTGGCGACGTTGACGAAGTAGTTACCCTGTGGAGAGGATACCGATCTGCGAGAGGATTGTCTCCTCGCTGTAAGGGCTCATTCGAAGTTGCAGCTGCCGAAGTTGGATATGTCTGCGATGTTGTCCCCAGGTCAGGTCCTCTCTAATTTTATCCATGGAGGACGTTGAGGACGATCGTGGCGAATAAAGGGATATGCTGGAAGCCACACCTTGACATCCGCTGGCTGTTGGGCGGATGAGCTGCTGTCAAAGGGATTGCGAGAGGTTGGCATGGCGGGTGTGAGTCAATGAATTGAGTGCCCTTATGCAGCTTTCGTGATTTCGTTCGGAGGATCCACACGCCATGTCGAGAAACATGCTCGGAGGGCGGAATATGGTATGACCACGTCGAAGAACTGAAAGCCCTACACCATCGAATCAGTGCCCCTGTGGGTTTTGAGGGTCATCACGAACTGTGCCCAAGAAGGAGTCTCAGGGGAGTTGGAGGCACTGCTGGATCGGCAAGCCTTGTCGCGCCCCGATTGACAAGTAGAACCCTGCTCACATACTGCAGATCACCTTGGCAGATTGCGAATACGTAGTGGCCATAGATGTCCAAATTCGTTGTCCGAGGCAAGTGCCACTGATCCATGTGTGTCATCCACAGCCTTTTGGCAACTCCAATGGTTGGCATAGTCTTGTGAACCCACAAGGTCTTGATCTGGGGCACGGTTGAATTCAGCTGACAAAATCACCAACATGTCCGTGGTCGGAATCAGGCTCGCGTCGTCGAAAAGCAAGCTCGACGCTCTATAGAAGCACCCAGCGGCTCATTGAACATTAAAATAGCAAGACAAGCGCTGAAGATTCTCAGATCGATTTCATTCCATTCCAGTCGACGTCGTCTCGCAGTTCAGCCACACTTCCTTGCTGGGTGCTATTCCTGTAGAATCTGGATTCATCGTAGACGAGAATATGCCTCAAGTTTCGATGAGCTTAGGAGCAGTTTCGGCGTTGCAAGTCATGGCAACGCAAGACGATTCATTTTTCATCTGCGTCATTCGTTGATGCGCATCGTGATGGCCACTGCGAGAGGGTGTGGTAGAGCAGCTCTTGCCCCGTCGTCTGAGCCCTTAAGCCCCAGAGCAGCAGCGGGGAAGCCGTCGCCCGCAGAATCTGGAGATACAATATCGTCGACAGAGGAATCCGGCCACCCATAGACCGCATTGCATGGGACAACCACCAAATTCTCAAAGAGTCGATGTTCACTTAGTCGAGACCACTGTTCCGAGCCCTGCACGGAGACGAAAGCAGTACCGTGAACGACTTCCGCCAACGGTACTTCAGCTTTCGCTGCGCCTTGGTCCGATGAAAGAAAGGCAAGGAGATCGCCCCCAATAAGTGAAACAAAGTCAACACTGCTTGCAGAGGTGGTCGTTTCTCGACGGACAAACGCCGTGACTAAGTGGACGTACCCTTCAGTTGCTGCCTCGGGAGTAGGGGATAATGTGACCCCGTGGATAGAACCCCATGGGTAGTGCTTCTGAGCCAACGACACTCGTGGCCGCGAGGCAGGTCTCTTGGGCAAATTAGTGATCCCCATGCTCCACCACTCGACTGGTGCACTTCGAGGCAGGGAGACAACTTCTGCTGCGATGAAAGGGGGAATCCGGCTGGCTGTGTCGTTGGGTGCCTTCAGAACCGCTGCATTTGGGAGGGGGTGAAGATGCCGACTCAGTCCCAAAGTCGCCGGTGTATCGAATGACATTGCGTGGTTATACTGCAAGTCCCATGCGTCCGGTCCTTCCTCCCCCTCGTCGACATCGGTAGCATCGGGCATTTCTTGCAGCCTTGCGCCGGCCTGATGAGCCTGTCGCCATATGTGGCAAGATAGCTTGGCGTGTACAGAAGCAGTGTCGGTGCTCTCCAAAAAAGCAATGCCCCAAGGCCATATATCAACGCCTCGCTCCTGCCCGACACGCCATAAATGCTGAAGACTCAACACCGCTTGCTCAACGAAACCTGCACCCGAGAGTTGCATGGTCGGCGGCACCAGGGGGATCTGCCCAGCCATATGAACCATCTCAACCAGGTCCGCGTCGTGCACATTGACCTTCTGATCCTGCTTTATGTCGAGCGGAACACAAATGGCCTGACTGTATGGTCCAATGTTTGCCGGAGCCCAATAACTTCGGCCCTGGACGTGCAGTCCACGCCTTGCATCTCGAGGCCCGAGATGTAAAATCACGCTGAGACTGACTTCAACATCGTCAGGGAGCGAGCATGCGACGGTCACGCGGGCCGGTGGATTCGGCTCGCCTTTTCGAAATAGCGAGGCATAGACGGAATTCACGGCGCCGAAATTCGACATGTCTTTGAGCAAAAGTATGGTAAAGACAATATCGGAGGGCGTTAGTGGCGTTGATGATCCGGCGGAGCTCGAGATTGAGTCCAAAGAAGCCTTGAGATTGTGGCATATATGCTTCATCTGCATGGCAGCAGTGCCGGGGCTGGCTTGAGACATGAGGTTGGATATTGCCAATTCATCGGAACGCAAGCATTGCATTTGCCGTGAATGGACTGGTATCTCCTGACGAGGGCGTACGGTGTCGACGTTCGTTCTGTCCAGCTTATTGACCTCCCGATCACCGTTCAGAGTCTGTTGGCTTTGCAATTCTGCCAGGACAGCTTGAAATTGCAGGTCAAAAGTGCTCGGCACTCTCAAAGGCTGAGCGCTGGTGAGAGTGTCCGGCTCATTTTCCACTGTTTGAGGATTCGCCAATCGAAGGTAACTGACACCGCCTTGTCCAGTGAAGGCGGACATTTGCTCCTCCGGGATCTCGATTCTCCTCTTCCACAACCGCCTCGGTCCATTGAGAGCCAGAGTCTCATACTCACCGCCCTCACCCACAACCGCTCCTCGGAGCCAGAACTCATGATCCGCGAAGAAGGGCTGAAGACCCTTGACGAGTCTCAACTGGGTTCTCGGATCCGCGACGTTCGACCACAGGAGGCTCTCTTTGATGCCACCACTAGCGATCTTGATGATTCGTGCATCACAGCCAGCGGCAGCCATGTCGTCCAGCAAGCCCGTCACTGACTCACCGCGCCCAACGGGCGGGGGCAGCGCTGGATATTGCCAGAGATATGCAAGCGGTATCAGGCCCAGACGAACGGCTATTGACTCAAGTCTCGTGCGCTGATAGGTGGAGAGAATGGCGCCCGAGGATATCGCATTGGCCTCGGGGTGCATATGCATCACTTCTCGCAGTAGCGGGACCAGGTCTTCCGTCTCATCAGCCGAAGAACCAAGATGGCCTGCATCATAGTAGCGGCCGGTCTGTACGGCCGAGCCTGAAATTTCTCTCCTGTAAAGCGGTATGCCGAGACATTCGCTGTAGAGCGGAATGACCGAGTATCCGACAGTCTGGTACATGAAGCTGTTCAGATCTTCTCCTTCCGAATCATTCTGGTCGTCCGATCGGCTTCCTTCCACTTCGCGGCCTTCGGTCGGCTTGGGGTAGAGATTAGCAAGCGCGACCACCTTGTGCCCATTATCAAGGCAATGCAGGATGCTGAACAGAGAGTCTTTACCGCCTGAGATCAAGGCGATGACATTGAGCGAATCGGACATGTTGAGGGCCACACTGTGCCGAGCTGATCGAGCGGGAACTCCCCAACTGGTCCCAGACGCTAGATTTATGGCCTAGATATGAACCTCAAGCATGATCAAGTCGAAGTCCTGAAGGTCCTGATTGGCAGTAGTGAATTGGTTTGATACGGCAAAGCATCTGAACACGTGATCCGCTCTGGTATTACGGAGGAGCCCTTGGCTGTAAAAGCAGCACTAGTTCCAGCCCTCAGCTAAATGAACGCTCTACTATTAAGATAAGCCTCACCATCACATCCGTATTTTGGAAGCAATCCTGCACCCTTCCTCGTGCAGCCTCATTGACACGATTATTCATGTGTGTTTCACATCGGCCATACTAACGCTGCGGCCTTTGTACCGAGTTGACCGCCATAGTCCTGGTGACCCCCTGATTCCCGTCGTGTTTATTTATGTTTCCTCAGTTCTGACTTCCCTCCGCCTGTCTGTCTGGAGAAAGCAATGCAGCTTCAGACTTCCGTCTCGACCCCTCCGCCGCCCTTGTCCCCGTCTTTATCCCTACCCATCATCCGGTCACCCAGTCCCTCAACACCCTTCACCTTCTTGGCCATCCAGTTCATCGTCCTCGCCCCCCTCCATTGCATCACGCCCTTATGCTTCCGGTGCAGTTGTTTATGATGATCTTTATAGTCCCGCACCTGTGCTCGAAGTCCACGATCCCCGTTGTCAGGATCGTTATGCCCGTTGACATCCAGAACCTTTCCTGCGAGATGGGACGCCGAGGAGAGGGGCTTGGAGATCATTTGCATCGGGGCCCGAATCGGGTTCTTCGAGTGCGTGGACTCCGTGTCGCTGTCCGAGGCGGAGGAGTCGTCGTTCGTGTGCATGCGAAGTTTGCGGTGCGGGCGGTCGTTTTTCTTCGATGACTTGGAGCCTGTCCCGTCGTCGGTGCTATCGCTGTCATCGTCTTCAGACAACTGGTTTTCGCTGCCGCCTTCAGAATCCTCCACTTGTCCCTCGTCGTTGGCTGTGTCCAACACTTCCATGACGTGGCGCATATTTGAATTGCGAGATTTAGTGGCAAACTTTTTGTGATATCCAGAAAGACCGCGCCAGAACGTAATGGTCAGTTCAAGCTCTCCCAGTGGTTGTTCACCCTCTTCCAGGCCCGAGTAGCCGTAGCTTGTGGTGGCACGGTGGGCCGCTTCTTTTCCCCCTTTCCATATCTGGACGGTAATAGTCTTCTCCTCCTCATCAGGGATATCCTTGAGCCAGAATACTCCGAACGCAGGGGTCGAGTCTCGGACTAGGCTCGATTTGCGGAATTCAATGATTAAGGCACTGGAATAGCGTTTGCGGACGGCAAGAAAGACGGATTTCTTGTCGCCTTTTGGCTTCCATTCGATGTCGTCCCCGGAGCCTGGCCACATCTTGGCTCTCATCATGTTTGTCCTCAGCTTGATGCGATGTTGGCTGTACGATTCCTCTTCGTTGGTGTGAGTCCTCGCATCCTTTGATCTGACAGGGCATTTGATCTCCAAAGTACCAAAACTCCAGCCCAGCAGTTCTTTCGCCAGTTTCAACTCGACACTACGCCACACCATGCTGATTCGTGCTCTACCGTACCCAATGCCACCAACAAGCGGGTAAATCTGCGTCACTTGGCTCTTGTCCTGGAAGACCCGGCGAAGGGGGAGGTATATTATTCCGAGCTGGGCGTCGTCCTCCCTTTCGCGGTCATCAAGGACAGAAACCATGACCTCCGCCGTCCGCCAATCAGCGACGAATCTTTCAGTGCCGGCATTGAAGAAAGGTTTCGCATTCTTCGGCTTTGTTCGTGTGCGGTAGATCTTCTGATGGTTGAGGATGATGGTCGCGTAACTGCTGGGCATATCGTCGCTCTGCTCGGCTTCGTCTTCGCGATCATCGTCGCCAGTGTTCTTTTCTTTCTTCTGCAGTGATTGAACCTCCAGCCCAGTAATGTTGTGAATATGAATGCTGAAGATGCCACTGGGGTAGCTATCTGGTGGGGGGCTTGAGATGACCAAGGCATCTTCCCGCTCCTTGTAATCTTCCTGTTTTTGCTGCTTGACCTCTTTGCTTTCGTCGTGGGCCGTGGCCTCTCGCAGCTTGCGCTCTGCATTCTCGCTGACTTGCTTTCTCAGGTCGTCGACTGTCCGAATATCTGGATCTGCAGTCTGCTTCGCTAGTTGCTGTTCCGTGATTTGCGTTTTCGCGAAATAGCCGACTTGCCATTGCAGAGTGCCCGGCATGTCTTCGTCGGAATCTTCACCTTTGAATCGATCTTCACGGTCACACATCTTGTTCTTCGTTTTGGAGCCAAACATCAACTCTTTCAGGTCTACCTCCACTCGACCGAGATCGTCGTCCGCTGTCCACCTGTCCGAGTCCCAAAGCTGAAGTTGAAGCTTTTCATCCGCGTTCAGTTCTTCCGGCGTGACCAATATATGTGACCACTCGGACCAGTTCGGCTCCTGATCATCAATTATGATTCTGGTCGACGAGACAGGCTTTCCAAATTTGCCCCACGAGACGGTCACATACGCGTCGCTGGCGCCCTGGAACGGGCCGACTCCTCCGTCACCCTGCTTGAAACCTTTCGCGGATTTGATGAAGATCATAACCACGCCTCGCGTGGTCGTATCCTTTTTGAAGTCGTCGCCCACAAGCATATCCTTGAGATCCAGTGTCAAACTTTTCGGCGCAACATATTCGGCTAGGGCAGCGTCGATGGAGGATTGCACGAATGATGAGATGAGCGGGACATCCATTAAGTTGAGAGCGTGCTTGGATAGTGGTACGCAGGACAGATCCGCCTGCGGCTGCCCCATGAATGTCAAGGTGCACAGAGAGAAGAAAGGTGGATCTGGTGTCAGCTGGAGTCGAAGACGCATTGTGCCAATAATACCACGTAGTTCGACCCAAACAGGGACTGCGATGCCTCCTGGGAGGTAGAACTTGAGGTAGAGATGGGCGTTTTTGGCCTTTGCCGTTATGGACTTCCCTGACGATCGTGCGCGGTAGGCGAAGGCCAGCTCCATATTGACAAAGTCGCCCTGTTCCGCTTCCATACCCTCCCGAATTGCCTGATCCTCCTGCTCCTTCTGCCGCTTGTCTTGAGCATTGTCACCAGCTTTAGCCTCGCCTTCCCCCTGGTCATCTGCCCCCTTCTCCACCTGGTCCTCTCCGGAGGCTGTGCGGTCATTTTCCTCATCCTTGCCAGGTCTTTTGAGCTTACCATACGAGCCTACAGATTGACTTGCAGCACCAGTAGGTAGCCAATTGATCCCCAGAACACGGAATGCCTCGCTTCCCTGGCCCAGATCATCGACACTCACCATCCGGACCACTTTGGGTAGGGATGCCTGCATGACATCCTCCAGCATGTCAGATATGGACGTGAAAAGGTCCGGGTTGATCAGGGGCCAGACAGCCGACAGAAGATTGTTCAACCACGCCACCGATTCTGGGACGACGTCTTCGGCTTGTGTTGTTTTGAGCTCCTCTTGACGGGCAGCGTCCCAGACCTCATCGTCCCAGATTGTTTGGACTTTCTTGCCGAGCCAACCCTTGACCAGCACTATCACAGTTCCCGCAACAGCGGCCGGGATAAGGACGAGAGCAAGAGCGGAAAGCTTGGAAACCCAACTGGCGTCTCTCTTGTGGAAGCCAACGTCAAATGCCTGAGCGAGAAGCTGGCCCAGCAGGGTTACCACCACAATGCACGTCAGGCCAATCATTGCGGCTCGTTCGTATGTCCTTGCCAATTCGTCCCTCACGTCCTCGAACTTCGGGGGTGGGAACAACTTCTGCATTCCGTCCAGGCTGCTCTGAAGCTCCCTGCGCTCTGTGTCATGTTCTTCCCTGGACTTGCTTGCTCCCTCGACGCCCGTCCTCGTCCGAAAATCCACTCCCGGACGCGGCATGTTCTCCTCGACGGACTTAAGGTCCTTGTGCGTCGAGTCTCGGATTACAATGGGCAGGTGGGTAACTGGGTCCGTGACTTCTCTGCCGCCGTCACTGCGCTTCTTGTGTTTCATCTCCTTTCTCTTCTGACGCGGGTCATGTTGTGCTGCGACAGCCTCCGTGGCGGACTGGCCTGGCTCGTCTTTTTTCTGCTCTGGTTTGGTTTGTGGCTCTTCCTGACTTTGTCCTCCCTCAGGGCCATTCTGCCCAGCTTCTGGTCCTCCAGCATCTCTTTCTTCTCCCTCGATATGCACATTCCTGTTCCGTGTTCTGTAGGGATCGTGACTGGACTCTGGGGGATCTTCGCCTTTTAGAACACCCTTGGCGGCATGGTAGGCTCTCTTGTATGTCGAGTCGTCGGTCTCGTCACGCTGGGCTTGTTCGGCATCTTGTTGCTGATTGTTCAAATCATGTCTCTCAGCCCGGTATTTCTGGATCGTAGGGATTGGGTGACGGGCGGAGCGAGGACCTTGATAGCTTCTTTGTTGCGACCCCGGATCGAGTTCATCGGCCGAAGACATCCTTCGTAGTGAAGATCAAGGAGGCACTGTGGACATTCGAAGAAAGAACGGAGCAGAACCAGCCTACCTGGAAGCAACGAGTGAGGATACCTGAGACCCAGCCTCAGCATTGGAAAGCAAACGAGCGGGAATCATAAAACGACGAAGCACGAAGCCTTGTAATACTTCCGCATCATCCCATCTCCGCACATGGATGGCAATCCTTGAAACAAGGCACTGGATGGGGAGAGAGTAACGATGACGTCGAAAGTTGACGCGGCAAAACAACTGCGACACCGACTTAGCAAGCGATTCCAAGCACAGTCCACGAGCAGACTCCACTGCCCGCGAAGAGTCAATGGCCGCGGATGATCTGCAGCCAGACCGACCTGGGCCTGGATGCTTGCTGCAGATCCTGCCTCGCTGCATGTCAGAAAACCGCGAGGCAGAACCGAGAAACAAGTATCCAGCACCCAGTACCGGGAGGCGGAATGTGCGAATGCAGAAACTTGGATTGCGCAGAAGGATTTTGGTGGCATTTGCGGGGATTTCGGGTCTCACCCGTGCCCCCCTCTGGATTTCTACTTGGTACTCGTACCCCATCGCACACTTGTGCCAGTTGTCTCAAATTTAGGCGATCATTGATGTCCAGCGATACTCGATCATATTCATATTACGACGTCCTTCGGCTGCCCCGCCATGACCTCGGAGCCCTCTCCAAAGACGACATTAGAGCCGCATATCGGAATGCCCTGCTCGCACACCACCCAGATAAAGCCCCTGGTGCTGACAACAAAGGCACGTTGAAAGCCAACCCAGGCAAAGTGCCGACATCTCAGTATTCTATTGATGAGATTGTGATCGCATACGAGACACTTTCTGACCCAATCAAACGTATTGAATATGATCGTTCGCTCCAGAATATTGCTGAACTCGGCTGGAAAAAAGCCAATGGCCATAAAGGAACGCACATCGGCGTGGAAGCCTATGATCTCGAGGATCTGGTGTACGCTGAAGGCAAGAACAACTGGTCCAAGAGTTGTCGGTGCGGCGACGAACAAGGATACATCCTGACGGAGTCCGACCTAGAAAGAGAGAGCCAGCATGGAGAGCTCTACGTTGGTTGTCGAGGATGCAGTTTGTTCATCAAGGTCCAATTCGCAGTCGAGGAGACATGACAACTCAGGACTGATCGTCGGAATTTGCATTGCCAGTCCCTTGCAGTTCACGTAGAGCGTTGATGGCCTCCTGGACATCCTCCGACCGACCCTTTACCACGGCTTGAAACTCTTCCCTGACCACGTCGTAGGCTTGGGCAAGCTCTTGGACATGCTGGAAGATTTGTTGCTCAAGATTTGCCTTCTTCCGGGTGAGAGCAAGCAGCCTGGTGACAAAGTCGTCCCGAAAGCGCTTTCTGTTGGTATGAAAGTTCGTCAGAAATGCCTTGGTACGGGATGCAGACAGGGAGCTGGGAAATCATGGTGCAACACACATCTCCTGCTGATGTTCCTCAGCTCTGTCATCAATCTGGTCCTCAAGCTCCCGCACCTGGTTGTCAAAAGCATGCTCGAGCCGTCGCTGGTTTTCACCTGTACGAAGTCTAGTCTTTTGTCGATGTGTCAGCCTTGACGCCTTGGGGAAGGAGTCCACCAGAACAGAACAAGAAGCACCACACCCCTCCCAAACAGTCATCCATCATCTCACCATAAAGCACTGGTCCTGAAAAATCAAAGGAGTGACGATTCGAGGGAAATAAAAGTGGAAAATGACGGAACAGGGTGCCGCACGAAGGCAGCAAGTTCGGGGGGAGGAATTGTGCAGGCAGATCAGCCCCAGGATGATGGACGAAGCACCCATAAAAATCACAATTCTCTCAACTCACATCAACAATCGTACTCATCTTCATTTTCTGCTCCCTCTCCCTGTCCCTCTCACCACCATACTCGTCATTTTCGATCGTAAAGTCGTCATCCAGTGATCCCATTTCTGTGGGTGTGGCCACGGGAGCTGATCTACGAGACTCAGGTCCACGCTTGGGCGGCATGCTGAGGGGAGAGAGGAAGTGAAGTAAGATGAATGGTGTAAAAATGAGAGGGGATGACTGTGAGTCCAGTCGCGTCGTGTCGAATATGAGTATGAGAGAGAAGATCATATAATCAGGTGCTTGTGAACTGGAGATGATCAACGTGTTATAAGGGAGTGAAAATCACGGGACCGTCTGTCCGGGCGCCATTCTGACCTGGCTGACTCTGCCAGTGGACCATCATTACTCTGGGGGTTGATGTACTCTGTAAGTTACGATAGGCGCGACGAGTGCGTATCGCAGCTGGCTAGTACTGTGACAGTAGGAGGAACTCGTGAATGTGGACGAGGTCTTCGATCCTCAATCATGGGCTCACCGGGGTTTGGCGCGCCTGTTCGCACGTCTCAAAGTGTCTGGTATACATGTTATTCAATCCACCGTGCATGAATGAGGCCTGCATAGCACTACTAGCACTGCGATCCCTTGTCCAAAATCGTTCCCTTCGTCGCAGACCTGGTCTCAATCCATACCGTCGGTACGTGTTCCGTATCGTTACTCGACGATCTCCAGCTCGCCTTCCCGATCCTTTGCAAATGTGTCCTTGTAGCCGTCCCACAACCTAACCAACTCGTCCACATACTCCTGATGTACTTGATCCAAGTACTTTTCATCGACCTTGTTATCCTTCCCACCCTGCTGCACGACCTTGATCGGCCGGCCCACCACAATGTTAATCGCTCGTCGGTATGGCAATAGCCCAACGTCGTAGTTGAATATGCCTCGGGCATGGAAGAGTGGAATTGTAAACCCCATTGCCTTTTTCACGAGCATCTGCAACTTGTGGATCCACGGATGCTCGACACTGTCCACCTGGTCGTACAACTCATTCTCACCGAACGCGAGGACGGGAACCAAGTCGGCGCCCGTGCGAATGGCTAACTTGACGAATCCCTTCCTGCTCTTCAACACAAGCCGGAGAGAGTGAGGCCGTGCGTCGAGAGATTCTCGGGCCCCGCCGATGACGATCGTCACTGCGCGGCCCATACCCTCGCCGTCATGGCCGCCTTTGGACAGTATGTTTTCAATTGACTCGCGTGATACAGATGCCAGACCCAAAGCCAACGCGTAGTCCCTATATAGAGGCACCCGGAAATTTGCGTCCAGCGTCAACAAAGTGTTTGTGATTCCTGGATACAGCTCAGAGAAGCCCAGCGCCTCGGTGGCAAACGCGGCGAATGCCCCGTGTGAGATGATTCCGTGAGGATGATAACCGAAGATGTATTTCCTGGTTGGTTCGAGTTCAACGGTGCGATGTAGCCGGGCCGGGAAATAGGAGGCGAACGCAGACCAGAATTTCGACCCACGCAGCCATTTTGATCTTCGTTTGAGTGTACCGTCGGTAGCTACTTCGCTGATGAGGAGAATGTAGATGAGGTATGGGATGAGGAGAGGCCAGGTAAGAGGGACGCTGCATAGGAGAAAGAAGAAGGACAGCAGGAGCGGGATGGTCGTAGTGTGCCATAAGACGGCCAGAGTCTGGAGTCTGCGTTGCAAGGGTACGTTGAGGGGTGCCCACCGAATTCTAGGACAGTGTCAGTCACCAGTTGGCGCGGATAATTGATCAGAGGAGAAAGTGCATACGCGGATTTCTCCCAGCCTGCGCCAGCTTGTCTGCCGCTCGCGAGCTCATCTCGTGTTCGATCCTGCCTTTTGGGTGGCCTGGCGGCTTTTTTCTCTCGAGGTGCAGTCTGCACATTGTGTTTTAGACTCTTCTCGTAGTTTTCGCTTGGCTTGATGCTTGTCAAAATCTCCCCGTCATGGTTGACGTGCTTCTCGTAAATGGTTTTGTCCTCATCCAGTTGTTGCCTATCCTTCTGGCCATTAACCAGTGGACGAGGGGCAGAGCCGTTGACTGCGCGCTTTTGCTGTGGATCGGACTCTGGTCTGACGGCGTCCTGAGCACCCGCCTGGGGGTTTGCAGCTTCCGCGTAGGACTTGGGTGGTAGACCGTGCTCAGCACGTCCCTCTGGCTGAGAAGGTTCCGGGTTCAGTAGTCCCTGGCTCTCGATTGCGGTCGACGCCATCTCGGCGTAGTGGGAGAGCGAGTTGCTGCGAAGTGACTCTGCACGTTCACGGAACCAGGCAAAGTCAGAATCGCCTCGTTGGAGCATCAATCAGAAGCATGTGCACTGCCGGCAGCTCACATGTAAGCAGGAGATCAAGAAAGAGAAGCTTGGACCGGGCCATGAAACATTCCAGTACGAGCAAGGGCTGCGCTGCCAGGATGAATATATCCGACAATGACGTCAAAGCATGTACACCACCTGGTTGATGTGCAGTACACAAAAGGATACCCGTTCGTATGTACAACGTTCATAAATCCAACTCCATCCACATAAAAAATGCCTTCGTATATGCACCTTATCGCAAGTGGATCAAGCTCCAGTCTATATGAATGCGGGTGCGATCCAAACAGTCGTCGAGGAAAGCCCGCTCAAATCATCCGCACTTGGCTTCTCTATAGATCCTTCGCCGCGACACCAAACTGCTGGTTCCCACTGTCAAAGACAGCAAACACGGCCTTGAGGAAGATGTCGCCATAGATCGACAGTCCGATGCCCTGATTGCTCTGGAGACCGCCAAAGCAGCCTAGACACATCCCCATTAGCCACCGCAGCTCGGAAGATTGTGAGTGGTTCAACTTACTGGAAGAGCCTTGAGAGACGGGGGCGAAGTTCATGAATGACCCAGGGATAACGGCGTTGTAATCACTGATGCCAACGGCGAAATCTGGAAGATCCGCAGAACATGGGAAAGTATAGCCACCTTGCGAGTTATCATACTGGGCACCATCAACTTCATCGTAGTAGGCGGAGACAATGTCATCATCCATGAGGAGAAGAGTGGTGCCAGTGTCGGCGATGGCATCAATGCTGGCTGACTGGAACTCTCCATTGCCAACCTGGTAGCCAGTGCCGGTAAACTCCCAGAATCCTTGGGAGTTGTCAATCGGAGTGTAGGTGATGTCGCCGGTGTGCTTGGAGTCGTCGATGAAGCCGAAATCGTAGGTGCCAGGAGCGCCTTTCTTCAAGTCTACGGTGAACACGCTCTGGTCAAGGACCCCTTCTTTGATGGCAGTGTCGAAAAACGTGGTCTGCGGCTGAGGTTTGACTGCAACGCGGGTTAACATCGATTATCCCCTGTGTTATCCTCAATAAAAACACTTACCAGTATTGATGGAGCTGAAGGCGAGCCCGAGCAGGCCGTCGTTGTTCTCATCTTGCTGGAATTGGGCACTGATTGTCTTCGCAAGCTCAACGGCTTGCCCGGTCACAGTCGTGCCACCGATGTCGACAGTGTCAGTGTAGACATCACCACTGGCGCTGGATCCGTCTCCATACGAAATGCTCCAGCTGGCCCCACTCAATTTCTTCGAGGTACTCGATTTGGATGGGTTGTAAATGCTGTGGCCGGATTGTGCTGAGCTCGAGAGCTCGGAAGAGAAGACCCACCTACTCAGTCAGTCGTCTGTGCGGAAAATGTGGCAGATTTGAGGACGTACAAGTCAGATGACCCGGTGTCGAAATCCAGATTCAAAGTTTGACCCCCGATGGTGACCGGGCAGAGGTACTCGGCGTCATATTGCTCCGGGGTGGCGGTGACGGAGCCGTCGGCGGCGGCGGCCTTGACCGCGTCGGGAACAGCCATGTTGTATTTGAGATAGGTCTTTTGCAAAGCCACTGGACCAGCCTGGTACGGCTTTGCGACACTTTGGGCGAGGGTGAACCCTTTCTTTGGGGCAACCTCTTGAGGAATGGGAATGGGCTTGGCGAGCCCAGTGCCTGTCAAGGCCGAAGCTGCCAGCAAGATCGTGAAAGAAAGCATCTTGAAGAATGAATGAATGAATGAGGTAGAAGAGAAATGGTAAACGAATGGACGTCCTACTGTGCGAAAGGAGAGAATGGCTTGCAAGAAGTGACTTCCAGCAAGAGTCCTGCCATCAATTCTTATATATCAAAACGTGGTGGAGTCCTGGAGTCTTCATCTTAATGTGTACAGGCTGGTACCTTGCTGGTAAACTGTGCCTGGAGACTGAGGCGGGGACATAACAATGATACTCTGAACCCAGTCGGCGAAGATCATCGATATTGCAAGGACTCCGGAAACGGACGTGCACCACGGAGAGGAAGACAATTCGAGAAGGTCGGAAAGGCACCTGGGGCGGGCGCTCCTCGGTACATGGTGAACGACGTCGTGATTCGAGAAGCTTGCTGGGCATATCAAGCACCCGAGCGAAGCTTCCAAGGCATCAATCTGCCGAGCAAGGGCTGTGACGCTCATCCATTGGGCTGCAAGTCATCACGGCAAGCTCACCAAGGAGTTAATACTGTCTGAACTTTAGCGCGTCCGAGGAAATTGGGACGATGGCATGAAACGTGGAGTCGGATGCGACGTAGTATGGCGGTTTGAGAAGAAGCAAACCGGGTGACTGGCGACGAGACGATGGTGATGAAGCAAGTTGTCGCTGGCAATTTAAGATGAGGTTGGAAGAAGAAAGTGAGCTGGTTGTCAGTGATTGGCGAGGAGCGCGTGCACGCTAGCAATGCACGATCGACAGCCTCTCGTGAACGGGATCTCGCTCCAACAAATGGCCATCATGCCCCCCGTTTCAGGTGCTTTTGAGTCTCTCGAAGCTCAATATCACGCAGTAGCCCTGGCCTTGCCTCCTATGCCCCACCGTTCGTATCGGCCCTCGATTGGTTGATCTCGAGATGAAGCCTCAGTAGCTGCAGAGTGCCGCGTGCGGATGAGGCTCAATCGCGCAACCTGGTTTGTGGCCTTCCCCCAATCATGATAGCTCTGCTTCCTCTCCCTGCATTCCCCTGGTGATCTTAGTGCAGATCCAACAGATTAAGCTCACTCGCTAAGTATACGTTCTCCGTTAGATCAACGTCGAGGCAGGCGGTGCAGATCATGGGTATCAGATCACTCCTCTCGGACATGCTGAACACGGTACTTCTGAGCCTGACGAGTGTCTTGTCCAGGCTTGTACGAGAGCGGGGTGCGTGCTTTCTGAAATTGCGCTCGAACGCAAGCCGCCTTATGCAGAGACTGGCGTCGTGGGTGAGGGCCGAACACGTCAGACCCATACGCAGAACTGGTCGGCGCCGCTTTGTTCTACGGCTACGAACCTCGTCAGGCAAGACAGTGATCTTATGGTTATGACTATGCAGTGAGTCTTGAATTATGCATTGAGATTACTCATGAACGATCGGAACGCTTCAACATGCTTCTCATGGACGCCACGAGACTATGCAAGAAGCTACGCAAGCTGGATATAAATTGTACTCTTAAATGCACTCAGAACGGAAGCCAGTCCGTTCATGGTGATTGCCGCGGATGTGGTGGAGGTTGTGGGCTATGGGACTTGGCAGTATCAGGTCGTGGCACTCCTGACGCGAGACCGGCCAACGTGTTAGCTGCGTCGCTCTCTGACCGGTTGAATCCGGGCCTGCCGTCATCGCGAGCTTGTTGGCGAATCTGTAGTGGCTCCCTTATGGATGGTCGAGGCTGTTCCATAGCGCGACCAAGATGAGGCAGGCTAGAGCTACCTCCAGATGGTGCGCGAGGAGGTGGGAGAATCCGAGGACTTGCCGCTGGATGATAGTCTGGCAGTCGATCTTGTGATAACAGCGGGGGTAGCTGGGTTGGACTCAACTGCTCCCTGCCTGGACTTGGATGGTGGAAGGAAAGGGGGAGGGCTCTTGGCGTGTCTTGGTACCCTCGAAATTCGGCGGGACGGTTTCTCCATGACGATTCTTGTGCAGTGGGTGAGGGCATATTCTGCTGGTAGGATAGCGCACCTTGCCCGGGCGAGTTAATGCCGACGTTCGGCATGGGTGGAGGCACATGTTGCTGCTGTTGCAGTTGGACGAAGTATGACAACCTCGACCTCGCGAGAGGATCATGCCCCAGTGCTGAGTCCGCAGCGGAGGCGCTAGGAGGGAAACTCGGCAGAGGGGGTGTTGCCGACGCCGCACTGAGTGACAGACCTGCAGTACGATTGACTGTGTCAGGAACCTCGCTCTTGACCGTGGCCGATTCGTCCGAAACGGAACTGTGACCGGAGACGAGTCCAGAACGGAAGTATTCTCGACTCTGCAGCGCCAACGGGGGACTTCCGCTGCGTGATGAAGGCAACTGAGGTCGCGGTGGTACAGAGGCCCCTGAGCCCACCAGCTGCGTCGCTCCGCCGATGAATGGAGAGGATGCAGAAGAGCCCATCGAGCCGCCTCGGAAATGGCCAGATGGCGGCGCCGTTCCTTCTTGAGTTGCTTCAAAGGACTTCGTAGAAACTATGCTGCCACTAGACTCGGGCTCAAGCTTAGGCCGCTTTGCCTCGGCCGTCTGCCCGTGTTTGGCCTTGAAATCGGCAAGGTACGCCATGTATTCCTTGTATTCATCCGTCTTGCGGTACACCGACAGCTGAATGTTGTATTTCTCCTTGGCGGCACTTGCCTGAGCCTCGAATGGCTCTTTGCCAGCTGGATCCAACTTTTGCCATCGATCTCCAACCAGTTTGGCTATTTGTGTAAATGAGAGGTTCTGGTCTTTCACTTCTTCCCTGATTTTATTGGAAAAGATCACATAGGCAGACGGAGGGCGCTCGGGAGCATTCTCATCGGGTTTGGGGTGACGCCTGTACTTTCTCTTTGTCTCGGGGGGAGGGCCAGTGGGCCGCTCAGCCTCTGACGAGCCAGCGACCGCAGCTTCGAAAGTTCTGACGCTGTCTGGCTGTCCTTCCTGGGCAGCAGATCCGACGAGACGCTCGAAAGAGATCCCTCGGTATTCAGCGATTGCCCGTTGCAATTTCTGGACGCAAATGTCAGTCTGTGCTATCTCCGGCACATGTATTCACGGCAACTTACCCTGCGATGGCCGAGTTTGACATTGAGAGCATCACTAGCACCAGGTAAGCGGTGAATCGCCCTCAATCGGGGAGTGTACTTACAAATCGCTCTCTTGAATATCGGTTAGAGTGTCCCAGGTGTCGAACCCTTCACCGATGAAAAGTTCGAGATACTGCTCAAGGCCAAGGCGCTCGAGATGGGCCGCGAGATCGCTCATTCAAGCGGACGTAGTATGTCATCGATCCAGGATTGTTGCAACCCCCAACGGAGCAATGCTCAATGGATCAGCCACTCAACCCGGACGATAGGCTTCGCAAGCTGTACGATGGACCGGGGAATATGCCGACCTCTTTGGCATGTGTAATTTTCGGAATAGCGACGCAGATCTCAACCCGTCGTGGAATGACAGCTCTCTGCTCGATAAATATAGTAGCTGTGCTTCCTCGACGATCATAGAGCGACGAAAGGGTGGCCTCGGTGTGGTTCTGGTGACAAAGTCCACAGACGTTGGTATTGCGCGCTCGCGATAAAGTCGGCGCAGCTCGCCTCAGTCGGATTCAGGGTGATTCAGAAGAGAGGACACCCGGTCTAAGTCCTGGATGACTGGATTCGATGACCGGGAGGTGATAACAACAATTCAGGGTGTGCTTCTTCAGGGTCTTGGATGATCTGCCTCGATACCACACAGATCCCAGTGGCATGCAGTGGGGTCAAGATAGCTGCAAGACCCTGGTGACGGTAACAGGATTGTGAGGCTCCAATTCGGATCGAGCTCGGGATGAGAAGATTGGGATTGTGTTCCCCAATCTCAGACGGGGAAAAATGTGGTTCCGTTGTCGAAAGAATGGCTGTCCAGGCCAGCCGGTAATCCCAGATGGGATTTTGTTGTAAAAGTCGATGACCCAAGCAAAGCACATGGACTCACGAGAGACAAGAACGCCCGCCTAACACCTCTGACAATGATCTGACGGACAAAAGAGGCGACAAGCGCCAGTGTACGGATAGGATGGGAAAACGGCGGGAAAGACCCCGGCAAAACAACGTCTATAGGCTGGCCATGATCTGGGGAGGTGGTGATGCGAAGGAAACAGAGGCCAAGGTCACAGAGTTCGCTGTGTGCGAAGCCGTGGATACCGACAATCAGGATGATGCAAGGACCGCCGCCTCCGCCGGGTGTGTCTCCATTCGCCGACTAGCGACCAGAATTATAATCGAAGAAAGGGCCCTGGATCGTAGTGGGATACGGTGGGAAGGATGGATTTTTGGGAGCAATGGTGAAGTCGCGCAGCTCGCAGCACTCCTGTTAAACTCCGTACCCGTAACCGAGCTGTCAGAGCTTTCTCACAGGCCGGTACTTCCCCTCCTCTTCCAGTGGCAGCCTTTTTCGCCCGCTGATTGCCCGCCAACCGAGAACGGCGCAGCTAAGCCGTCTGTGGGGACTCGGGCATGGGCTGCGAAGGGGGTGCGACCACCTTCAGGATCACAGACTGCAATGGCAGCAACCCGATTTCGCCCCCAGCTGGATCACGAAACCCAGAAAGCTCAATTGCCACGTCTACGCATATACAAGTAAAAGGTTATGTGGCAAGCAGTGCCAGTGGCGCAGCGAGTCAGGAATAGCCTTCCACAACAATACGACACGATACGTTCCTCGGACGCGAGGATGTCTTGATCCCCTTATTATGGTCGAACCTCTACGGTGTGGCGAGCGTTGAGCGGTCCCGGCCTGTCATCCAGATGAGGTCCGAAAGTTTGGGTTCCGAGCGCCCTGGTACGAGTACTGGGGTAACTGCTTCAACGGTCAACCACTACGACGGAGCAAGGCTCTTTGAGGGCGCAGAGCGGCTGACACAAGCACGCAACGGCGCCGATAAGGTAAATCGAGGATTGTCCACCTGCACAAAGCCAGGGCATGGTGGACATAACGGGAGACATAAGCAGTCGATCTGGCATCTGGACAGAAACATTCAGACGGTTCCATCTTTACCATGGTGAATGGTTTTGAGGATTATCACTTGAAGCCAGCAGAGTGTAACCATGAATGCGCAACGCTGTTTGGGAAAGGTATTGACAGCCCGATTGCAATATGAAAACACGATCGTGGGGATCAGTAATTTTTGTCAGATGTTCCAGCAAATACTCGATCGCAACCGACAGCCTTGGACCATCTAAAAAATCTAGCCTGGCAATCGGCAGGCCAAGGCTCCACGTATATGCTTTTCTGGCCAATCCGCCTGTGTGGAGGCAGGTGTGAACATAAGATCAAATTCCTGCTTTGACTTACTTCTTCTGAACCTCCAGTCGCTCCCTTGCAGCGGCTCTGTCAGTGCACTGCAGCGGTTCTAGGCAGCGGGTCGCTTTGCATCTAACCGGGTCTCGGTAACGACATGTGGTAATGATCTGTCGGATATTCAGTGCCGAGTCGTTCCTAGTATTACCACCATCTGCACCTTTACGAGGACTCCACTCCGCGGTAACTTGAAAGAAGCGGTGCTAACTACGTATCCTTTACTTCACACGGAGACTTCCAGCCGAGGGCATGTTAGCTGCGCGAGAATGTGGGCTTGAACCCTGTGCCACGGCAGCCAGTCACCTACCAGTCTGCTGCCCTGTTAGCCACGCGGGAACATCGAACAAAGCTGAATGACGACGCTGACGTGGGAGCGTGGGTCAAACCCCGGGATTCGGCAGCGTCAGGACATACCTAAAGCGGGATCCTTGATTCAGAAGGCCATCCAACGTGTACGACGGACACGCCGAAGAGCTGAAGCAATCGGTGAAGCGTGCAGACTACGGAGTATTCTTCATACTAGAATTAATGCTTGTGGACTACGCTACTTGTGATAATAATCAGGTGGAGACGAGGAGAGTGTGATCATTGACTGACGCGTCCCTGATCGGCAAAGCTGGCTTCCTCTGGCAATCGCAAATGGATCACCGCACCGGAGGAACCCAGAACGGTTATGCGCCCTTGTCCAATGCCCTTGTGCTCCTCTCGGCAAGCGCATACGAGTAGGACCTAGCTCGTCCTCAGTCCCAGGAGACAGCGAGGCGTACACAGTACGAGGACTCTTGGGAAGCAGACAGGCCCGGTTGCTTGGACTTATCAAAGGGAGGAGTGAAAAGTACTTGTTACTCCGTAGTCGAGTTCCACCCCATGAGGACCGACGGTATGTGATAAGCACGGATATATATTCGTTGAGTTTCCCTTTCAACCTTCGTCTGCAAGCGTCGTGAAATGTGCTTCGGACAGGGCTCGCTCATTCTCGGCTTTAATCAGGAACTCGGAGGACATGGGTACGGAGACGATGCAGCGAGGCCCCCCTTACGGCTTTTGACCTAACTTCTGCATGCCGAGTTTGTAGAGCGTTAATTGGATAGTACATACCTACTGGGGCGCAGAAGAAGAAAAGTCGGTGGGTCTTCGTGGGACTAAACTGATGACGCTGGAGGCGTGGCCAAGCCTAATATAGGCTGGTGGGTTGGTCCTTTATCGATAAAGACCCCTCAAACATTCGCCTGGGGGGAGAGAGCTGGGCGTCGGAGCCTTGGCTTCCGCGTTTTCTCGCTTCGTGAACTCATTCTGTACTCCATCCTACTACCCTCCAAATACGCCTTCGGCAGCTATCAGCACTCCTCCATTGCTCGTCGGAGGGGACACGAAAGTTCGGCAAGACCCTGCGTCGATCGTCACGTTTTATCCACAGTCGCCTGATTGTCGGGTCCGTCACCGACGCCTAATATTCGGAGCTTTAGCAAGCTCATCCCGATTCGATTTCCCGCCAGCACCGCAACACCTGCTCATTCCAAATGGCACAACAGAAACCCAACACCCAAAAGGTGGATGAGCAGGCTCAATCAGACGGCAGCCTGGCGAACGTCAACCCACAAATGCTAACATCAGAGATGACGAAGGTATGCAAAATTCTGCCAGAGCTCTGGTGCCATTCCGCATTTTCCCGCTGACTTTATCTACGATGGTTCATGGGAAAAGGCATTTCAAGAACTTGCACAGTCTGTGTCTCCACCTTTGTGTTCATTTCCCTCCCCGGTCCACTTGCTGACATAGTGTACAGAGGAGAGCGGACAGCTTCTGCCTTGGAATCAAAGCTGGATGGGATTCATCGGAATCTTGACCGGCTCTTGGCGAGTTTCGAAGAGATGGTTGAATCCAGTCCAGACAACAAACCTTCAGGTGCTCCCACCTCGAATTAGCTTCAAGCTGGCACGAGGCAAACGCGCATGAATGGAACCACCTTTCGCATGTGCCGGACGCTAGCCGATCCAACCAGAGTACTGGTACCATGTTTGTCGCTTGGAACTACCCCCATCAGGATCCCTATCACCTAACCAAAGACCGGGATGGCATTGTAGTCCCGGACTGTGTATACGGAGGTTTCCAGAATCTAACACGCTCCGACAAATGCCGTCCAGCAGCTTCAGGACTGCTGGAAAATGTGTTCAAAATCAAACCTCCCGTTGACTTTCTCAACGACCCCAACTTCGGTGATCACACCATCAATGAGCTCGGCGGGGGTGACATCAAACGCAGGATTCCATACGTCAATCCCAATCGCAGCGGTGCTCACCACCTCTGAACCTTCATCCAGAAGTAGCTGTCCCTCCGTGGTGACCTTGGGGCCTTTGATCCTTGTCACTTCCTCCGACGCCCGTTCCTCGATGACAATGTCCTCACCTGAAGCCGTGTCCCGGTCGATGGTCGTTCGAGGAGCAGCGACCAGAAATTTAACACCGTGATGACGGGCAAGCACAGCAAGAGAATGAGTTCCAATCTTGTTCGCCGTGTCGCCGTTCGCCGCAACACGATCTGCTCCAACTACAACCGCAGCTAGACGGTCTCTCTCTTTGTTCATCAACGCACAAGCCATTGAGTCTGTGACCAACGTGGCCGGGATTTCGTCGTGAACGAGCTCGTATGCGGTCAATCGCGAACCTTGGTTGTATGGCCGAGTTTCTGTGCAATACGCTCGGGAAAGCATGTCGGCGCTTCTCAGAGACCTGATCACGCCAAGCGCGGTACCGTAACCTGCAGTGGCTAACGAACTGTCCTTCTGTCAGCCAAGACCAGTTGGCTCAGGCAGTTCCTTCCTTACCCTGTATTGCAATGTGTCAAGACTTGAAGCTGTTGAGAACTGTCCGCTTTCCTCTTCTTCCCTGCGACCGTGTTCTCTTCAATCCAGCGGGCTCCATGTTCCCCAATGGCTTTATTGTCAGACACATCATCAACCAGCATCTGTTCTGCAGCCACAATGTACGCTTCAGCGACGGACTTCGCAGATACTTCAGATTGTGATGTTGCCCTTGTCGTCACGATTTTCAATTTCCCGACTGCATCCCCCAAATTGACTGCAGTGGGCCTGCTTGTCTTCAGATAATCCAACCGCTGGGCGATGCTGTCTTTCACTTCATCTGGACCAGCAGGTAATCTTCCAGCGAGGATCTCTTTGCCAATCTCAACAGCAAGGGCCAGAGCAGCAACGATGGCGATTGCTGGCGCCCCGCGGACCTTCATCTGCTTGATAGCAGCATGAGCTTCTTCACAGGTCGAGACTGCTACATACGTTGTTCGGTGCGGCAACTGGAGCTGATCAAGGATGCGCAGTACTGGCGCCGAATTGGCCGAAGCCGGCTCGTATTGAATTGCCTGCAACACCATCGCTGAGAGGAGGCGGGTGATTCCAGTTACTGGAAGAACACGTTCTTACGGCACAAATAAGGCTCTCGCATATCTGCCTTCACTCTTTGTTTCTCACCATTTTGCCGCCCACAACTTTTTCTCACGCCATTGCGGGGTAAATTTTCTGACAATTTTTGTTACCCCTCACCATATTCATTGGCGAGTCCGGCTTCTGGCTTCTGGCCACGTGCGTTTTTGGGTTCCATCTCACTTTCACCTTCACCCAGTAGGTCTAACATTGCTCCCTTACAGCTGACGGATGGCAAGGTCAGAAATCGCCGAAGTAGCCCAGTCTGGCTTTGCTCCAGCTGCCGCCTATGATGCTTATAGGCCGACTTATCCAGACGAAGCAGTCGAGCAGCTCCTGCAAGCCTTGGAGGTGACGGGCGTCAAAGGAGCAAGGGTCGCAGATCTCGCGGCTGGAACTGGAAAATTCACCGAGATACTGGCACGGAGACCCGAAGAATATGACATTGTGGCCATAGAACCCCACGATGGAATGCGAAGTCAATTGGAACAGAAAGGCTTACCTCGTGTGCGGGTGGTAAAAGGAACCGCAGACAACATGCCCGGTGTTCAGGATGAGAGTCTGGCGGCTGTTGTCGCAGCACAGGTGAGTCCAGAAAACGAATCGATGCGGTCGCAGATTGTTGATCTGCCCTGTAGTCATTTCATTGGTGCGTCTCAACGTCCCGTCTCGTCCACTCTCACGTTCCGCGAAGAATCAGAATATGACGACCCCTCAGGTTTGCCAACATGGACGCACTGAAGGAAATTGCTCGCGTGCTCAAGCCTGCTGGCGTTTTGGGATTGATCTGGAACATCGATGATTGTATGGCTACTACCTGGTCCTCGTGTGATAGCGGGGATGTTTATAACTGTGACCAACAGACAATGCGCCAAAGTCATGGACAGTCCACGAGGGTTGGGAAAAGACCATGAAGGAGATTGTCTGGACGTTTTCCGACGATGCGCCACGCTTCCGACACGAGAAATGGCGGCAAGTCTTCGACGACCAGAACGCAAGTAATCCGCTGAGTTTGCATTTCGCCGACCCGTTATTCGGACTGCCCATGGGTGAGGGGTCTGTCGAGTTCACGACCTGGCTGCCGAAGGAGGATATCTGGGGTCGATTGAGGACATTGAGTCAGTTGGCAGTGTTGGAAGGTGAAGAGCTGGGAAAGGTAAGAAGGAGGTTTGAGGAGAGTCTCGAGTCGGAAGGCACGGAGGTAGACGACGCTGGGAGGATCGCTGTTCATGGTCGGACTGTCTTCTTTTGGACCAGCAAGATACCTGCTGAACCGCTCAAGAGTGGCGGATAGATGGACGCAGGCCAGGCCTAGGCAGGTGCAGCACTAGTCTCGGTCATCACATCATTAGGCTAGCCTCCCGCATTGATATTGCGTCTCCAAAGCGCCGACCGAACGAAGTTGCTTCGAGCGTGTCCGCATCTGCACCTGCGTCTTGAGCATCAGCGCCTAGCCCTCTTCCCAAGCCTGTTCCGTGCTTCATTCGTCACGTTATGCCATGGCATGCCGTGCTGTCGAGTCGCGGCACGGCACGGCACGGCTTCGATGCTCTGCTCTGGACAGTAGATGAGTAGCTTTCCGGCGACGGCATAGGTCCGACACCTCGACGCATCTACGCATCGAGCAATCTCGCTCTTTAGCAGTTTCTTCCCCCTTTCACTCCAGCGATCCCCATTCTTGATGTTTGCGTCTCATTCGCTCGAGATATAAAGCACTAGTACCACAGGTGTAATCGTCAGCAATCAGCACAAATACATCCAGCCAGTGGGTAGTAGGGCAGTTGGTAGACAGTGTTGGTTTTTGCCCTCCAGGCGAGCCACACCGGGGATGTCACCACGACCCATCAAACTGAACCACCTAACGCGCGCAGCACCAACGTACCATTATTCCCCCTCACAAACGCATCGCCATACTTCCTTCGCAGCTTCCCATCCACGTACTCGGCACATTTCTCCAGCGCGATGTTCATGTATCCGTCCACGCTCTGCAGCTCGCCCTTGTACACGACGCCGGAGTTCAGCTTGACGGTGACGGACACGCCGATGATTGAGGACAGGAAGGAGGCTGGATCCTTGGGGTCGGCGGACGTGGACGTTGCCGTCGTGGTGTGGTTTTCCGCCATGGTCACGGTAGTGTGTGCTCTGTCTTTTCCGGCGCGGGAATTTTGAGGTCTGCGTGCGCGGGCGATGTAGATGTAGCTAGGGCACGAAGCGCAGTGCAGCTTCTAGCTTGGGCGGAACAAGGTCGGTCGCGCCGTGTAAAGGCGAGTGCACGAGCTGAAGAGTGACTGGCTAGGTAGGTAGGTAAGTGGTGGTGATGCTGCGCGGTGCCGAGTATTCTGTGTTCGTTTCGCGCTCACGGAGGGAGTCCCTATGTGCAGCCTTGCAGATGCTAGGGACGCGGGGGCGGATGGCTTGGCAGTCGAAGACGGGCCACCCACCCAAGGCAGGGCCGCATTAACTCGTGAAACTACTCACCTCCTATGTATCCTCCCTTCCGCATTCGCCCTACGAGTAGTAGACTTGATGGCTCATGATTTCAGGTGACCAAGATATCAGCGACTTGCTAGCCCTCTTAATCTTGACTTGGACCTACTACAGTCAGTGTACTTGACAACACCACCAGATGAAACTCGGCGTCTATGAGTCGAAAGGGGAACTCAGCCTGAGTGACGCGGTCAAAACTTACACCGGCAGCCGAACACGATCTTAAGCCGAAAGACTGACCGGCCGATGCCAGTGGGGTGGGCGTTCCTACATTCTGGTACGACAGATATTGGATTTTGTCAGTGTGCTCCGAGGCTCTCCAGGCGTTTCATTGCTAATCAAGCTTGTCCGCAGATAGACTGTTCTGATATCCCCCAATGCTCGACTCGATAGGACTTTGAGGGGCTACAGCTTTTGGCTCCACCCCGATAGTCGTGTTTTGCAATGGTTCTAATCGTTGATACAGCAGTTCTGGATCGGGCTGTACGGACAAAGTAATCAAGGCTAGACGGCTACAATGCTTCGGGAAAAAGTTGCATTCTTGGTGTTATAACTTAGATTTCACTCTGTGACGCGGTCACTTCCTGCCAGTCCCTCGACTTTGGAGGGTAGGTCATTGCAGCTTTATCTCTGCAAAGACATCTATCTCTCCTCACTCGTCATCAGACCTCTCATTCCTCAACCACTTGCACGATACCTCCAACCCATGGGGGCCTTACTTGTTCATCTGTGCCAACGAATTAGAGGACTCACGATCCTGGGAGAATGATTGCACTGATAGCTTACCGGTCCACTCCAGCGTTCTTCGGAAGGCTTTTGGGCTAGCCACCTTTCGATTGAGTAACTGTAGACCTGGCCAGTACGGATTTGCTCTTGCAAACCATCGACAGAGACTCTGCCATGGTCGCTGGAGCACTGCGACACCGCTTTCTCTGATCCTTGCCCGGAAGCTGGCTTCCCAGTACTCTTGGGGTCTTGGTGGCCTTGTCTGGTTGATTCCATGGGGTAACGTGAAGAAGCAGTCGTGAAAGAGTTCAATGGTATATTGTTTGGCTGGCAAAGGTGGTCGTTAATTGTCGTCAGCTGTAGGTTATTCGAACTTGGGCCTCTTTTCCTGCTGAGATGAAAAGAGGTCGTTTATATAGTATGCGCTGCTAGCTAGCTTTGACGTCGGAAGGCATATCGCTTGATGCTGACGACCAACCAAGTCAATCATGGTGAGCAAAAGTCTCGATCATGTTAGCGTTCTCCCGCCCTTTCTCTCCAGGTACCTGACTGGCAGCTTTGGTTAGAGCAATCCGATACTTCTTGATACTTTTCGATACTTGATCTTGACATCTGGTTGCCTTAACAGAGAGTGACGGCATCAAGCCCCAAAATTGTAAAGTATGGTGCCCCCAAGCCCGATTCCGAAGCAGTCGTACAAGTCACCAGCGGGGGGAAATGGTCCGTGATTATGAGGATGGCTAAATGCCTGCGTTCTATAGGCATCTGAAACGGTCGATACTTTCTCGCACCGTTGCAAGCGTCATGGCATCAGTGAGACATCGCTGAGACAGCAAATAAGAGAGTCTCGGGGCTCTTGTCATGGTCGAATCGTGAACCTGCGGAGGTGTAGAAGCAGGCGGACTGAGTGGACCAATGTCGCAGCACGTCAAAAGTAAGTACACCAGCAGAGCTGAAGGACATAAGCCGAGCTGATAGTGAGTTCCGAGAACTGGCGGCAACGTCGTGGGCTGTCTCGAAAAGCTTCGATGCCCAACAGGGAACCCCTCAGAATGAAGGAGCCGGCGACCCTACTTTCAAGGGATACTTTCGGATGATGCCGGAGATCTCAACGGGAATCCAAATCTAATATCTGTCTTCAGATTGCTGCCTGATCCGCGCCTGTTGCGTTCATCCGTAAGCGAAAACGCTACTTTGCAGTGCTTGAACACTTCTCGTTGACGCCACGTGGTCAAACCATGTTCGTGAAAAGATCGTGATAGGAGCCTATTGGTCCCCCGAAAATTGTTTCCCTATTACGAGGTACTATTGCCAGGAAGGTTCGCAAGAGCAGCGTCGAAGCAGTTGCGAACGCCTTACTAGTACGAGTAAGGAAAGCCGCAGAAAAGTCGCAGCAAAGTATCCTTGGCAAGCCTCATGATGCATTGCAGCGGGGCCGAAAAGTATCCCTTCGATGGAATAACGCGTCACGGACGACACCGTGGTCCAAACGGCAGAGCGATGTTCTTTACATGGTACAAGCCGGGCAGTGCCATGGAACACCCAGCCTCTCAGCCCTCTTACGATATCCCACACCCGCTTCTTACCATCGTATCACCGCTTCTTACAGTCAAAATGCTTGCTTGCTCGCTTCGGTATAAGGTGTCGCGCACTGCGCGACGTTATCTGTCCAACGAACTCCACGAGCTCAACTGGTAGAACCGTTTCACAGAGAAACTTGCTGCCCTGCGGCAAGCCTTGGTCTCAGCACAAGATATGACTTTATTACCTTTTGCCTCACCTCTTCCGCAATCGACGGCAGCCCTTCCGTCGAAGGAAAGACGTCCAAGCCCCGAAAGCTGGGAGAGACACAAACCGCTGATAGTGGATTTGTACCATCCCAACAGCGGAAAAAAGCTGCGGGACATTGTTCAGCTGATGGGAGACAATCATGGATTTTGGGCCACGTCCGCCCACCTGATCACGTCCAGCAGGTAATGATGCTGACTAGGCGGTAGGGAAGCCATGTATAAAGCGCGGCTGAAAAAATGGGGTATAACACGATATAAGAAGCGAAAGGGACAACATCACATTTCCGCCACCCTGCGTCCATCAGCCCCAGAGACATTTCCATCTTGTACTTGTGCTCCTCCGCCCGCCATGACAAACCCCAACCATCCAGATTATTTTTCTGCTGTACAGATGTCACAGACAAGCGGAGCTCCGATGGATTTTGGAGGTCGGTACCCAACACAAGCCAACGATGTCACATCAAGGGCGATATGGGCTTCTTCAACACACAACACAGCATCACGTTCTGGACTGACGCCGTCCACCTCGCTAGACAGCACCACCACGCCCACCGGTACCTACATGCTGACTCCAACTGGATCTATCAGTTCTAGAGGAGCCCAACAGGCTGGGGCTGTTTCGGACGATATGTACGGTGCCAACCCCGTTGAAATTGATTGGCACTTGCAAAGCGATCGCACGAAAGACGTGGATCAACGCAACTTGGTCTGGTACAGCCAGGATTTTCCATCTGATTCGATTGCTGGCGCAGACACCAGAAGACAGGTTACTTCTACCGTTGACCCCTTCAATCACTTCCCACCGTCGTCCAGCGCCTCGGGTAGCTACCTCTGTTCAGAATCGTTGACAAGCCAGAGCAGCTCAGACAGGTTTAGGAGCAGCCAACACAGGTTGCATGCATGGCGTCTCTTCACAACTCCAACCGTGCACGCCGAGCCTGGAGAGTTTATCAGTTTCTGTCTCCTGTATTGCAACTTATATGTCGACAGAAGCTACGGGAAAGCCAACGAAGCCGCCGCTCAAGCCTTCGGCATATACAGCCAGCTCGTGGAGATGAATCATAGACAGGCATTGACTTCGGTAAATGCAGTGTTGATCATCCTGCTCAAGTACAGCAGGGACAAAGAAGCAGTCGAGTTGATTGGCGGCGTCCGACAAATCGCCCTGCAACGACTTGGAATGGATCACCCCATTGTCCAGACCATTACTTTTATGGAATTCCAAGCCGGGGGCGACCATGTTACCGTACAGGCCGACCACTTACGAGCGGTCTACGATTCATCCTGCTCCACATTCACTGCGAGACACCCGCACAGCTTGGTCGCCGGATATGAGCTCGCCTGGCGCCTGGCCGTAGACAAAGAGGACCAAAATTGCCAGGTGGAGGCTTTGCGATTACTCGACGCCATCGAAACAGACTCGGACCAGACTTTCGGCACAGGGCACATGCACTCGATAGCAATACTCATGACCAAGTCCCGGGTGCTCCAAGAGCTCAAAATGTTTCCACTGGCGCTCAAAACCATGGCTACAGCCATGGTCAGGATCAGAGGCACGTATTCTCCCCAGCACCCATACCATTTAGAAGCCAAGGCGCGCTACGCGGCATTGCTTTTCTACGCCTATCGAGATGACGAGGCAGAGATCGAGTGGGTTGAGGCTGCGCTGGGACGAGTGGAAGTGCTCGGCCGAGAACATTCCTTGTCACAGGAAAGCATCAAGGACGCCGAGAAGTGCTTCTCCACAACCGGGAGACTGTGGCGAGGCGTTCAATTTCGCGCTCAACTGGTGGAGGCTACAAACAGATATCACAGAAGGAAAGCACATCTCACGTATCCGCCGCTCGACTAAAGTTAGCGATAAGCTGGAGAAAGAGAAGCACCGACACTTGATGTCGAGGGAGGCGGGTCCCGGCCATCTCCCAGTTCTCGCCTTTCAGGTGCCTTGTCAATTTGCCCCGCCGGCGTACTCGTCACAATCCTAGGGACAAGGCCTGAGTCGTGTTCGTCGCGTTGGTTTCTTTTTTCTTTGGTCAGATTTCTTTCACTCTGTGACCGGTGATGGCTCCGGGAGTCCCGCGGATCCCTATAGCTGTTGACAGAGCAATATTCCAGCGCTTTATTGTCGATGCCCGCTTGGGTCTGTCGACTCGTCTGGTAACTGGGTGGTTGATTAGGTATTGGCCGCCGAGGGCTCGTCTGGTAAGCAGCTGGGTAATTGGGTGGTTGAGTAGGTATTGGCGGCAGAGGGCCCAGTTGATACCGTGGGCTCGTGTGGTAATCAGTCGAGTGATCGGGTGTTGGAAGCTGGGGGCCCGGAGTTCGGGAGCCTTGCAGAATGTTCGCAAATGGAGGATGATTGACTGGATACGGATATCCGTACTTTGGCTCTGGCTGTGGCTCTGGCTCTGGCGCGTGTGAAGGCCAAGTGTCCACGGCGGATACAACAGAAAAGGCAGGGCGTTCTTCTCTCCCTTGGGTCGTCGGCCGAAAGACGCCGCTGGTGGGGATCGTACCGAAGTTGAGAGAAGGCTGGGCCGCGGTCCCCGTATTTGCTATCGCATTTCGCTCCATCATAGTATTCTGACTTGGTTGACCCTTAGTCGTATTAGTAGGAGCGGCAACTCGAATACCGGCTTTCTTTCTGATTTCGCCCACAAACTTGTTCCTCTCTTCGGCGTAGTGCTCCATGACATCTCCATCTCCTTCCGCCAAGCTGCGAAGATAATCTTCACCATGTCTCAGAAACTTCTTGAGGAGGAAGGCGGCGTGGAAGCGTTTCTGAGACGCGTGGGTGTCTCCTCTTTTCTGAAGTTCCACAGCGTCATTCTGTAGCTTTTCCACCGTACCCATATCGAATTGATGGCCATGCTCCTGCAAGAAGTCCAAGAAAGTCCCAAACGCGCCACTAGGGATCTTCAGAAGATCAACGACCGTCTTCGAGGGGCGGTACGACTCGTCATCATGGCGGCCTCTGGGAGAAAGGTGTTGAGAGGGCGATAGGCCGGTTGGATGTAAAGCTCTTGGAACACCAGACTCATCAGAGATGGCCCTCCTAGGGGTGGCCTTTTCTTCTTTTCGGTCACTTTTTTCCCCTGCACGGCGGGGTCTTTCTTGTTCCTGCCATCCGCGGGCGGTGATCTCGCCTTCGTAGGCACGTCTTTCTGCTCTTCCGGGTCCGTAGCGTCCCGGGCCACTCATCTTTTCTTCGGTGGGTCCCTCTTTCTTCTTCGCGGGAGTTGAAGGACAAGTCCTTGGTAAGAGCTGCACCTTCACTGGCTCGCTTGAGGCTGGGGGCGAGGGCCGGTCTGGCGGGCGACTTCCCCAGATCCAACGAAATCAACCTCTCGACTTAGATGTGAGCGCAAGCACTTGAATTAAGTTGCTTCAGCGATCTAAGGATTGAACGCGGGGGGGGGAGGTGAGGTGATGTGAGGTGTAAGTTGTTGAATGTCCTGTGGTAATTGAGATTGCAGATAGGCGACGCAGTCGCAAAGGCGGCTGAAAGAGGAGGCCCGTCGTGTTCAGCGCCATTGTACACGGCAAAATGGAGCTTGTCCGCAGAAAGGTGCCTTGCAAGACGAACTGCGACGTGGTCCAATTGCCATCGAGATTTTGCTCGAGAAAGGAGCACCTCCCTAGGAAGCAGGGCACCAAGAGGAATGGCATACGAGCTGGGCGTTGAGCGAGCCACTCGGTGATTCTCGCTAGGAACAAGAGGCAGGGGTTGGAAGCCACGTCCACTGGCCTCGCTAAGGAACCTGTCGATGGGCTGATGCACCTTTCGTGCTGCGGAAAGGGACTGAGACGGTGGTTTGCCTCAAGCATTGCCATCTTGCCTTTCCTTCAGCCTGATGTGGCCCCCGGGGGAAATAGGCTGGCTGCCGACAAGTCTGGATTCACACGTCCGCGTGGATCTCTATCGGCTTCATAGACGGCGATACGTAAACACGCAACATTGTCAGCATGAGTGATTGAGGCAGACGGGGAATAGATTCAGAGCGGCTGGCTGTGAATGCTGTCGTGTTCGTTCGCATTCCTCTTTACCTGATTCGGGGTGCGGTGCGAGCAGTCTCTACTCAAGGGGAGCATGCCGAACTACGGAGTAAAATACACAGCACATAATCATGGATTGTCTTTTCGTCCAGCTGTCAACGCAGCGCGTTTGCGGGACCTTTGCTCAACTGAAGACGGTTGCGTATTTCAATGATAGCGTCCGCTGAGCCTAGTATTGCGTCCAGTTTGAGGCTAGCCGGCCAGGTTGGACTTGACTTCACCCTTACAGGTGCGGACAGGACCCCCCGTTTGCATGGTCTCCTAGTCATCCATACAGAGTGTAGAGAAAAGTCTCCTCTCACTAGGTCGGCAGCTAGAAACTGCTCAGTAAGTTGTAATCAAATGTAGCTCTTTTATTACATATTATTACAATTCATGCTGTGACTGTGCCTTGCGGTTCTAGACTCGCTGGCCTCGTTTCACGGTTCTGCTCTTCAGACAACGGGGCCGGAGATGCACGGGCTACGGACTCCCCATTGTCTCCTATTGAACCCTCGGCTTTCGGTTGCGGGGGGATCTTCTCAAAGGCAGCATTGCCAGTTCTGTCGCTCACTAGAACCCTCCCTTCATCGCTGAGCTTGCTGTCATTGTAGAACTCGGCGAACGTGCCTTCTACTCCGCTGTTCCTTTTCTTGCTCACCGAGGCAGCCTCGCCGAGGTCTGGCTCCAGCAACGCGGCGATAATTCCCCCTATACTTAGCCGGGCTTGGATAGACCGTGAGCTCCTTGGCTGACTCGCCAGCGCAATGATCGCTAAGATGAGACCCAGTAGCGCGTATATGAGGTTGAGGGCAATCAAAAAGAAGAAAGGCGCCTTTGGAAGTCGCGTCACGAGTAGACGCTCCCTGGTCTGCTCGGCAACATTGGGGCCTGGAATCGTGAGCCCCGATACCATGCTCAGCGTCGTCTCACTGAAACGTTGTGCCAGGAAATCCGCAAATTCCTCGGAGTTGTTGGATTGCACACCTCCACTGATGAAGGCCCCTTCCATGACGTTCTGAGTATATGACAGATAGTAGAGGTACGTAAAGACAGCATTAGAAGCCAGAGTACCGTCCACTGGAGTGGTCGTTCCGCCGGCAAAGCTTCCGTTGGCCATCTTGTATTCCAGCTCAAAGAATGTTGTATTGCACGAGAAGATAAAGCCATAATCAGCGTTGGCATTATTCTGTACAGACTCGGGATCAGCGGCCAACGCGGCTGAGGCGGCCACACGGGCACCCATAGCAAAGTAGAACGGGTTCGGAGAGCCAGGTGCTGTGCCGAAAGGTTCCTCGAAGGACGGTTTTCTGAACAGCTGCAGGAAGAACCCGTTAGTGCTTGTGATCCCTGCCGAGGTACCAGTTTGAAACCCATCAACCATGGTACTGTTGAAGGGAGTACCGGTGTTGTTCGTCAGATCACCGAAGAGGGTTGGACCACAGTCGTAAGGCATGCCTCTCGCCAACATGACCTGCGAGCTGCAGCCCTCTGGGTAAGGACACCAGGAGACCGCTTGTAGATGACATTGCTGGCTGACCGGCGTGCATTGTGTACTCACGGCGAAGGTCTTCGCTTGGAAATCAAGGTCCGGATTCCGATTCGCGGCGGTAAGGTAAGCGAAGTTCCGGCCATTGAGGCTACAAGGCAACACAATGTTGGTACTGGAGAGATTCATCAATGTCTCCGTCGCATTTGTCAGAGTCTCAAAATAGAAGAGGCCAGCAAAGTTGTCTCCGATACACACTCCGCTAGGACTGGTTTCAGCTGTCTCCTTGCAGGACGGATCCATAATACGCCCGTAATTGAACGAAGACTGGGAGACGGAAGAGATGGCGTCGTAGCTTATTGTTGAGGTTGTTACATGCAGCCACGTGTCGACTGCAAGTATAGCAAAGCTGGTCCGAAATTCAGCATCATCCCCTTCTCCGAGAGATTTGACGTACCTGAGAGCACCGGCCCCAAGAAGACTCAAAGCACTCACCCATAGCAATCTGGGCTGTTTACTTCGATGACGCCAAAAACAATACTGTATCCAAGACCATAGCGATCCGAAGCCGCCACCAATGCAACCAATGATAAGACCCAACTGGTAGGGAGTTGGCAGATGCTCTGTTGAAAGTGCTTTGGATTTGCCCAAGTAGATTTTGGCAAGTGGATACGAGACAAGGACCATAACAAACGAGGACGCAAATGAGGTTACAGTGCTCGTCCAAGATGAGACGGTTATCAGTCTCGTCGCACTGTAGTTGACGTAGTAGGCGTTCGGATCACCGGGAAAGGGAGGGCTGAGTGAATTGCCGACAGCATCTGGGCTATTCGACACCCTGTATGCATAGACAAGGCCCATGAAGGTTGCTGTTAAGACAAGCATGGGCAAGCTGATGCAAGTCAGAGCCCAGAAAATATCGCTCAAGGCTCCTTCGATCGGGTGCGACCGTGGAGAGGCCGGCACGGGTTTGATAGACTCGGGCCGGGCTTCCGAGTGTGTCTGTGTTGCTGCGACGGCGTGGGAAGACGCGACCACATGTTGTGGTCCGGTTATGGGCTCAGCGGAGTTGCTTGCTGTGGGTTCCGATAATTGTGTGCGTGAGGCTGCCGCAGTCATCGTGGCATGGGTGTCTATCATTTGCTGCAAGGAAGTTCTGGCACACTCAAAGCTGGTTCATGTCTCCTATGGGGACTTACCAAAGAGAATGTTTGAAATACATTTGCTTCAAGAGCACGAATTGGCCCGGATTTTGTTCTTTGCGGCCTTGCCTCCTGCGATCAGGCTGCAGTCGTTTTCAGTGGCGCCCATGGACCTATGCCACTGAGATTTGGCCTTTCGGCCCCCATAGACGCCCTCGCGTAGAGCTTGTTGGGTCCATTTCGAGTCCAAAACCCATTAGGCGTTCCATTAGTTGCTGCAAGCACGGCAGAGCCAGATGTTGCAGGTGATCGGCGTGGCAGAGCTACCTTCGCTATTTCTACACAGTCTTTTCAGAATGAGCGTGGTGTAAAGGATGGCGAGGTGAGTCCAAAGTGTGAGAGAGGTGAATGGGTTTAAAGCGGCCAGAGCAGAGCGCGCTAAGTGAGCAGCACGTGACGCCCGCAACCATTTCTACTCGAGCTACTGAAGCTGCGCTCTTCTGGCTTTGGATTCCTTTTAGAAAACGACGCAGTGCAAAACGATTGCCGACTCCTCCCGGATGTCCATACCGACACATGCAAGATGTTCGATGACTGGGTACGACATCTATGATGTACGAGGTTATGCGGAACAAATGTGGCAGCCGCAACGATGGAGTGGGGTCGCCCGGGAGCACGGTAGTTTCCCCCGCCCGCTGGGGCCGTTGCCTTAACGCTCGGGAGGCTGCTGCCGTGAATCGTCAACATGGCTAAACGCGTGCTATATGTTCGACACAATACAGAGTACCAACGGTTATCTCTGCTTTCGGCTCTGATTTACTCTCGTTCCTTTGTCTCAGACATCCCTCAATGGTATCGCTCTGATTGGTTGAGTTCCTGGTGCGCCCAGCAGCTTGAACTCTTGCTGGCGCGGCTTAGGACAGGCTACGTTCCATGCCCCGGAAGCCGACTGAGATCCCGAGGGAAATGTGCTACGACCGCCGAATCAGGAAGCCAGCCAGCTTCGTCCGGGGATAGCCAAATATCTGCAGGAACTCACCTAGTTGGCTCGGCCACGTCACTGAAAGCAATGCTACCGCCGTCCACCTGTTCCTGTGATTGGAATGGGATGCTTCTCATTCGCACCACGGTCCCCAACCTCAGCTTGCATTACCACCAGATGAAGCATGCCCATCCTCGATCTTCCATGGTCCGGTTCGAGGCCTTGGCACGGACCTCTATCGCCTTAGTTTGATTGATGAGCTTCTTTTCCATCTGCCGCGCATTCTCGGTCAAACCTCTCTGGCTTTACCTATGAAAAAAAGGTAGCTGTGTCGAGTAGAATGATGCAGATGTTTATGACCTCGACTTTGCTTCCTTGGCTCATAGGCGCGTTTCTTGTCGTTTACGCCGCGAAGACATATTACAGCTACCAAAAACTTAGCCACTTCAAAGGCCCTCCTGTCGCTGCCGTGTCCAGTTTCTGGCTCGCATGGCAGGCCATCAATGCTCGAATGCCTGTTGCCCAGAAGGAGGCTCTGAGAAGATATGGTGAGGTACTCGGCCATCATCAGGATCCCCGCATTAATGCACTAGAGCAGGATCGCCGGCAAGGATAGGTCCCAGCTTGTTGGTCACTGACGACCCCGACTTGTTGAGGCACATGAGTGCTCCCAGATCGAAATGGACTCGCGCATCCTGGTACGATGGGATGAAACTGGACCCCAGAGTCAACAACATCTTTTCCGAGCGCGATGAGCGACGGCATGCTGAGATGAGGTCAAGGATGATAGGCGCAGTAAGTCCAACCTCGGGCCACCAGTGACTTTCCAGTTGACCTCGACAGTACTCAGGGAAGGAGGTCGAGAATCTTGAGTCTGATATTGACGAGAACCTGCAAAGACTGCTAGCGTTGATCAAGCAAGAGTACAGCGGCAAGCCTCTTGACGTGGCCCTGTTGGCGTCGTATTTCACTTTAGATGTGCTAAGCCAGATTGCGTTTGGTGATGCTTTCGGTTTTGTCGAGGCCAACGAAGATCTCTACGACTTCAACAAGCTGGCCAACGAGAAGTTCAGGATTATCGAGTTGATCGTCAACCACGACCTGCCGCGAAAGCTGATTCAGAGCCGGCTGATGCAGAAGCTCATGGCACCAAAGGGCACAGATAAATTCGGCCAGGGCCGAATAATCGGGATTGCGCAAAAGGCCGTTGCCGAACGATATCGTCCAGATGCCAAGGTCAAACGAGACATGCTTGGCCATTTCATTGCAAAGGGCCTCAGTCAGACGCAAAGTGAGGCAGAGTCTCAACTTCAGATCATTGCTGGATCTGACTCAACAGCTGGAGCTTTGCGGATAACAATGATGATGTTGGTGGGCAATCCTGCGGCTTACGGGAAGCTCGTTGCGGATGTCGACAAGGCGGTGGCGGACGGCAAAATCTCCTATCCAATTGTCAAGTACAGTGAGGCCACGGACATCGCGTTCCTGACGGCCTGCATCTGGGAGGGTATCCGGCTATTTCCACCTTTGTTTGGGCTGCAAACCAAACTCGCGCCACCGGAAGGAGAGACTGTCAATGGAGTCTTCTACCCTCCAGGAACCCAAGTCGCATTCTGCTGCGAAGGGGTCGGGCGGCGCAAGGATATTTTCGGAGAGGACGTGGACCTCTACCGGCCTGACCGATGGTTACATCCTGATCCTGAAGTTCGAGCAGAGTATCTCAGGACGACAGACTTGATGTTCGGTAGTGGACGATTCGGGTGCTTGGGAAAGAACATTGCGATGATGGAGCTACACAAAGCATTGGTTGAGGTGAGTGATAGGTATCGGCTATACTCAGACCCTGACACGGATGTAGCTGCTGCGAAACTTCGACTGGGCCCTCGCCGACCCGATCAAGGGCGCCGTCTCCATCGCTCATGGCATCTGGGTCCAGGAGAAGATGATGCTTGTGGCGTGGCCACGACGGAATTGACGAAGGTCTTCATGTCTGCATGGTCAGCTTCGCCTACTCTTCACCTTCGCCAGACGGCTCTTTCAGTATGCTCGAGTGGCATATAACGACGCTAAGGACGCCAAGGAGGCTTGGCATGCCCCTCGTTACCGCACCAAAAACGAATTCACATTCTCGCCAAACCTTCCCTTGTCTGGAGGACGTCGGTTGACGTGCGGCCGCAGGACCGGAGCACACATGCCAGAGTAATAGGCTGCCAAGGAGGTGGATTTCAAATTGTCTGGTATCATAGGAGCATTGACGCATTCGGAATGACTTCGATGGTTCTCGAACGGGTCAGAGTGTGATCAAGTCCCCGTAGGAATCCGATGCCACGCAAACTTCTCCCAAACCGGCCGCGCCGAGAAAGTGCATGCATTAACTCTCACACAGTAGGAAACCTTTAGACTTCCTGACATCGGAGGACACGCAGATTTCCGATGAGATCGTCTTCCTTGAGCTGCTGGTGGACGCGTCTTGGCTTGCCAGGCTGAGATGGATACCACAAGACGAAGCAGCCATCTCCACGAAGCCTCGCCGACTTCGGCACCGTCATCCGCTGACCTCCTTCGTGGTGTCCTCCACGGATGTTTCTGGTTTAGTCATCGTCAAAGCAGTCAAGCTCAACAGACAACCTCGCCCTGGAAGCTTGGTCCGGAGAAGATTCGTTAGAACACGCTTCAAAGGTTCACAGATGGGCTGCCTTTCCATGCGACACCACGATACCTCCCACTACCTCAACACACCTCCCCCTTGCCGTCTCTAGCTAATCCTGCCTTCCGCAGGTCTGCACGCAACCATGGGCAGCTGTCTCCGGTGTCAATCCGAATATTTCCCTTGGCATGTCCATCCGGGCCATCGCCGCGCCAATGGCAGTCTTATGTCTACGGGATCCGCCTCGACTCTCTCCATTCCATCAACATTTGCTCCCCTTCGTTGCCATACAGCATGTTCCACTAAGCCCCGATAGGAATTCATCGGACGATATGCATCAGATTAGACAAGAAGACGCGATCGGGCGTCATACTGGTATATCTCTAACTCTGATAGGAAGTTTCACCGCCGAAAGGTTCAATCAGATAAGACAAGGATAAGATCAAATTTTCACGCGCAGCTCCACTGCCTGGACGGCTTCCCTCAATACCTGCCAGCTGTTTGGCGGCACGGGAGGTCTTGGGATGTCAAGATGTATGCGCCTGTGCAGAAAACACACCAAGGCGGATACCTCCGGGGGATTATACATGCGAAGGTCAGTGTATATCAGCGTGCAGAGGTCCCAATGCTGCCTCCTTTGATGTCGTTATCCGTTTTCGTTCTCTCAGACTGCATCCCATGATGTCGGCCCTGCGGTATCTCGGACCACTTCTTCTTGTTCTCACTTCATTTGCGTCCGCGGCGAAACCGCTGGGCCACCAGATCTGTGTCGCTGCATGCTATAATGGTCTGAAGGACATCGAGTTCACCGACCAACCCGGAGGAAATGGAACCTCTTGTCTGAACGACCTTAGGATATCCTCAATATACTTGTGTGCTCGAGCCAGGTGTGAAGATGATGACATTGTACCGGGAGTCTCATGGTGGCAGAAACAGTGCAAGCATTCTAGCAAGGCTATTAACGTAGCCAACTATCATTCCACCACGGATAATGTGTCTTTGGAGTCTATCAGATCCCTGCCAACCGTCGAATACAAGGATAAAGGTGTCTTTGACGAGATCGCCGTGCCCTCCAATGATGCGTGGTCCGTGATTTACGGCACACTGGTATGTCTACGCTTCCCAATCGGCACTCTGCGGAACTCTGATCTCTTGCCAGTCTGCCTACAATTTTCAACGCCACTTGCACGATACCTACAGGTGGATTCCGTATGCTTTCTGGGCTTTAGTATTCGTCATTATCACCGGTCACCGGATTTTCGAGTCGATCACCAGCAGGCTCCATCTGATTGACGCCGCGTTAGGGAAGGATGCAGATACAAAGGCCATCAGCCATCGATCTTCGGCAAGTTGGAGCTCTGTCTTCCACAATCATATTCTCCTGGCACCAGCCTTTGGTCGCCGCCTCAATCGGGGCTTTGGATGGCTCACAGGAGGTACCCGTCTGCCGGCACTCACTATTCTCTGCTACATCATCATCCACGTCGCCATCATGTCAGTCAGACACCCCACCCTGGAACGGAATATCTACTATGATAGCAGGGAGATCCAGCGTCTCCGCTATGTGTCTGACCGCGTTGGCGTCTTGATGTCGGCTAGCCTGCCCTTTATTTGGCTCTTTGGGACCCGCAACAACTTCTTCCTTTGGGCCACTGGGTTGAGCTTCAGCACCATGCAGATATTCCATCGATGGGTAGCACTTATCTTCGCTATTGAAGGAATCATCCACGGGAGCTGCTTTACCGCCTACTACCTTCAACGTACGCCGGCTCCTCTCTGTGAAAATGGAGGATCAAAGTGACTGACAAGGCCTCAGAATCTGGCGCGGAGGGCTACAGAGACGAGCTCCTCGATCCTCTGTTTGTATGCGGCATCCTGGCAGCGACCACGGTCTGGGTGATGATCCTCCTTACCTGGCGCCCTATCCTTCGGTCACTCTACGAGTTCTTCAAAGTCACTCATGTCCTTCTTTCCATTGTCCTTCTTATCGCCTACCACAGGTAAGCCTTTATACCCCTTTCTATCATGAGAGCCCAACTAATAGGACAGGCATGTCGTATCCCAATTCCAAGGCAAATATCTTGTCTTCCTGTGGGTCTGTGTTGGTCTGTGGTGTTTCGACTATACAAGTCGAATCCTGCGTGTGATTGTTGTCAACATGCCCAAGAGATCCGAGAAAGGCATGAGCACATTAGCTCATGTCACATACAACCCCATGGCAGACATGATTCGCCTCACGATACCGGAAGCTCGAACTCCACCAGTTTCGCCAGGAACGTACTATTTCGTTTCTCTACCAGGCTCGAGTTGGCGAATCTGGGAGCAGCACCCCTTCAGCGCGATTTCCGTCCCTGAAATATCGACTTCGGCTTCCGCAAGTGTCGTATCCGCTGGCCCATCTCCCTCCCTCTCACCAGAGCAAGCGAAGGAGGCAACCGCAACTTTAACTGGACCACCGGTGAGATCACCAGAACCTTTAGCGGTATATAATTCCAGCGGCGGCAGCGGTATCACGTTCCTGATCCGTCCCAAAAAGGGCATGACAGCCCGTTTGCGCAACCGACTTGTCGCCTCGTCCGTCCTTTCCACCACCGTGCACGTGCTTCTTGAAGGACCCTACGGGAGCCATCCTCTTCTGTTCAATCCCTCGACCTTCTCCTCGATCATCCTCATCGCCGGCGGATCTGGCATCACCGCCACCCTGGCATATTTGCGCTCGGTCATGGAAGTGTCCCAACGCGCCAGCGCCAGTGCCCAGGGCAGTGACACCATCGCCACAAAGCGTGTCAACCTAGTCTGGATCGCTCGAGAGGAAGAACTGGTCCGAGACGTCCTGAGGCACGAACTCCAGGCGGCCCTCCGAGCGATGAACCGTCAACGGGCCACGGACCGATTGAGGATCGAGCTCCACCTCTTCGCCACCGAGAAGTCACCCACGAAAACTCAGAACATATCGTCTGCATCCCCATCCCCGTCCTCGTCAGGGCGATCTTCCAACCTCTCGCTCTCGTCGCCGGTTCCGCACACACCAGCAAAGAGCACAGGCGTTACTGTCGACGTGGAGAAAGAGATAGAGATAGACGTGGAGACAGAGACAGAGAAATACGCAGCCTCCGACACGAGCCGGTCCGAGCGCAATAGCACCGCCGAAGATAGCGTGCCCATCACATTCGCACGGCCGGACGTCACGCAACTCATCTCGGCGTTCTGTACAGCTGGATCCTCCACCCTGGGTGTTTCTGAGTCTGCGGCACACACCGGGACGAAGGGCCGAATAGCCGTCCTCGCGTGTGGCCCCAAGCAATTGGCCGAGGAAGCGAGGCACGCCGCTCGACGGCAGGCGGGAGCGGGAGTGCGGATCAAGTATTTCGAGGAAGTCTACGGGTGGTAGCGGTGCGGAGCGGAGCGAATTAGGGGGAATGAAGCGAAGTGAGGAGATGTGAAGCTATCATAGACTTATCCTTAGACGTGGAGAGGAGAGGCTATCACTCACGATAGTATCCCACCTGTATTTCACCCACGCATGACTGGACGGGTCATCATTTTCAGCCTAGTAGATAGATAGACACGAGACGAGAGACTCTGACCCTATGATACGGTGGCACCGGAACCACCCTTCGTCCAAGCTCGGGATGAACTGCAAGGGTGGTGTACGGCTTACGTACAGGCACAACTGAGCGTTCTCTTGTCTCGTCTCACCGCCAGCGCCTAGTTTCACGCACAATCAGGCCTTCGCATCGCCCCCGAATAGATTGTCCCATTCACTCGCGGACGTGCTCAGGTGTTTCTTCTTCTTACTCCTAGAGGATACAGACCACATCACAGGTTCAGGTTCAGGTTCAGGCTCAGGCTCAAGATCGGGTCCAGGCTCATACGCCTCTCCTAGGTTAGCATCACAGACTCTGTCGAACTGCCAACGCCATCGATCCCGTCATGGCCGTCGGCTAGATCGCCATCAAGATGTGGGCTTTCATCCGCAGCGGTCACGTTGTGCCGATCCAGTCGATGAAGTTGGAGCAGAGACTCTTGTAGCTTGGTTCGCTTGTGCAGAAGTCGTTCGCGCTCAAGCCTCGAACTCTCGTCCTCAGCTGCGATATTTTCAACTACGCCATCGGCCAAGGTATCCACCACTTGGGGACGAAAGATGACGGCCAGCGGTTCCAAAAGGCACTTCTCGACCGCTAGATTACTGAAATCATCGACGAATTTCGTTCGGGCAACCTAGTTGGCGAGAATTAGGTCATTAGCATTGCCCCTAAAGGGGTGGCAACCATAGCAGGAGTACCTCATAGTAAGCTTGCATGCAGTCAATCGCTTCGGAGCACGCGAACTGTTCCATGTCGTCTCCCGTTTGGGTGCCCAGAGCATCGATCAAACTTTCCATGCGAAAGGTGTATGTCCTGTCTGACGATGGGGATTTGGGGTAATTGTGACCGAAGAACGCCTTGATTTTGTCGCGAACCGACCTTTGGTAATGCTCTTGCCGGGCTGTTTGGACGCTTTCAGTAAAGTATTTGTTGTAGGTTATTGGATGGCCCGATTGCTGAGGCTTGAGAAGTTCCTTTGTCTTGATCCGTAGTACGGCCTCGATTTTATCAAGGCCAGGATTGAAGATATATTCCAGCAGCCCTGTGATGGTTTTCTCATCGAGGATGTCTTCGATGATCGGTATGATGGCCTTCTGGACATCTTTCAGCAGCATATCAATGCATTCCATCACAATTGACTCCCATGGCTTGGATTGCAGATAGAACAAATCACCAACAATATGAGGGTTGAATGTCCCAGGCAGCTCGCGGCCTCGACTTCGCCGCATTCGATGTTGGACTTCGTCCATGTATTCAGAGCGGTATATTTGGCCCTCCTCAAGATCTATATCTTCATCCTCGTCGTCAATGATCTGTTTCTGCATTCCTTTCGCTTCTAAAGTTTTCGAGAAGTCGGACAGGCGGTTTTGGACTACGGCACGTAGTCTTCGTTGGTAGCCTTCGTCTTCCATGGCGTCTCCAAAAAAGGGATCGAAATACACTCCATTGGTGGCATAGCCGACCAGAGCAGTGAATTTCTCGCTGCTGCGTAAGAGGTATCGACGTTGATCTGCCAGTGTCTGTCGTGCGTTTCCAAGTCTTTGCAGGCTGACATCAGTCTCTGTGAGAGACTGTTGGGTCTCGGTAATCAGACCTGGTAGTTGGGCGATGATATGATCCTTCAGGATGGCACTCAGTCTGGGTCGTAGCGATTCGATACCAACCTGCGAGCGCGGCAATGAAGCCCATACACCGCTGGCCAGGAACTCCGCCTCAGAGTCCCGACGTTGGTCAAGTGAGAAGTGACTTTCTTCGTACTTTCTGTTTTTGAGAACATGCCACCCAAGCCGAAATTCAACTCCCTTGTTCCTTGCCAGGTTGAGGAAGGATCGCTCCATGTCAGAACCTCTCGAAAGAGTATCTGGTTTGGTAACGACACCCATGGTTCGGTGACCATTCGGATCAACCCTGCGCGTGAATGCGGTGACCTTCTGGAGCGCTATGTCACTTTTAGCAGAGATCACGGCGAGTATGACGCTGCGCTTGTTTTGGATGTATGACAGCACTAAGGATTCCACGAACTCAACCCCTTCGGCGGTTTGCGACGCATCAGCTGCATGGTAGAGGCCGGGAAGATCAACGAGGGTTAGATGAGGCTGTTTTGGACCCGACACTTCAATGCGAAGAACATCCTTCGAGAATGTATGGCCATCCCTACCCACGCCGATCCATTTCTCGGCATCCCTAACAATGACCGCAAATTGCTGCAGGTCGACGGTGGATGATTTGAATTGCTGAATTCGACCCTTCTCGGCCTGTGTACGATCGTCGTCCGGGTGAATAGAAGCAGTAACACTGGTCTCTGGTGCTCGTCGCAAGATGAGCTCGGTCGCGAATCGAGTGCAAACATTGTCCTTTGTCGGGAATGCGAGGCCGGAAATCGCTTCCAAGACAGAACTCTTGCCCGAAGACTGATCGCCGCATACAACCAACTGTGGAAGGTTGATATACTTACTTATTCCTTCCGACCGAAGTTGATCTATCACGTTCAGAATCTCTTCGTGGTCTTTTGATTGCAGTTGCACCAAAGGCGTCGTAGTCTTGTCCGAATAGTTGGACTCATTGCCATTTCCAGGAGCCATGGTTTGGCTGGCCGTCTATGTAGTCTCGTTGAAGGGCACCTTGTAACCGGGTCGAAGATATGTTCAACGCATCTAGAGAACATTCGAAGGAGAAGAGGGGGGGGGTTTCGGCTTTTACCAAATGTTGAAGGTCGAAAGGGGGGTTTCCAAGCAGACGCATCGTGGTGGAAATGGCCCAGCGCTGGCCGTTGTTGTCTCCTCCGTTGCGCATATCTACTGCAGGAAGTCGAAATAGATCATCCGAGTACGAATGGTTTCTGGCAATATCGTTGATCGCTGACAGCGTTGCGGTTCTCGTCTTGCCTAGATTGTCTGTTGTTCAGCGGCGGAGAAGACGGAACCATGCAGATGGAAGCACCTAAGACTTTGTGGCTTTAGGATAGTCCTCTCACTCGCCGTGAGGGCATGCAGCAAAGAACAAAGAACAACATGGGAAGGGGATGAATCACTTGTCCAACTGCGTGCCAATCACCTGGCAGTGTGTTTGAACAACGGCGAGGGTGAGCGTAAAGTGAGGCTGGGACCGACAGAGCAACAAATGAGTGACTCGATGACTGATGGACAACACATGCTTGCATCCGTGATGCTGTGGAACTAAATATTATGCAGGTAGATCTTGCGAGGTATTGTCTAACATCGTCTCGTCCATTAGGCGGAGAAGAAACGACATGTTCTGCGCTGTCGTCTTATTGCAGATGAGGAATGCTGAAAGAGCACTGTAAGTCGTCCTCGCAGTATGGACTGTAGTTGCCTGGCCGAGCCTGGGGTGACAGAAGCTGGGGTCCCTCGGCAACGCGCTTACATTGAGCTTCATTCAACACCACGTTCTGGGCTTGAGAGGTATTCCTCCCCCAGCAGAGACGAGTCATACGCGTCTCAAGTCGTGCAAACAGGTCGCCTCGCGGGCGAGACAAAGTCAATGCGAGAATTGACGCGTCTTGCGGTTTGATACATGCTCGTCACACAGTGCTCCATCCTTTGAAGATTCGATCGGGATCACCTCTGGTATTTCGACCATGAAGGGTATTGAACGCCCCAACCGGCTCTGCTAACTCGGCTTGCAGGCATGCTCGCTCCGCTTTGTCTCTTTCACGCCCCAAATGCCGCTTAAGCAGTTACCTTCAGACTTCCCCATCCATACCTTCTCATCCGCCAAGGATTTCGAGGCCTTCCTTGACCGTGAACACCTAACGGCTCCAGGGTGCTATATCAAGCTTGCAAAGAAGGCTTCAGGCATCCCTTCAATCAGTGCATCCGAGGCGGTAGAAGTGTGTCTGTGCTTTGGCTGGATCGATGGCGGAGGCGGCGGTAGCATTGATGAGAAATGGTGGTTGAAGCGTTACACCCCACGTCGAACCAAGAGCATGTGGTCCAAGAAGAACACAGTTACCGTGGGACGGCTGATCCAAGAAGGCAAGATGCGGCCGGCGGGCATGGCTGCGGTTGAGGCAGCAAAGGCGGACGGCCGTTGGGAGAGAGCATACGATGGACCAGCAACCATCACTGTCCCCGACGATCTAGCTGCTGCACTCAAGGCCACGCCCACGGCATCGGTCTTTTACAACACTTTGAACAAATCACACCGATATGCGGTGCTCCACCGCGTACAGACAGCGTCGCTCAAATCGAGGGCCACTCGAATCGAAGCACTTGTAAAGATGCTGGCGGTTGGGAACGTTCCCGGAAGAGTCGGGGAGCCCCAGGCCGCGTCTGGGAAGGACGGCGTGCGTAAGATGTCCCGGGAGAGTAAAAAGACCACAGCTCAAGTGAAGGCAAAGAGCACGAAGAAGACTGCTGCAAGACAAATCTCGGGTGCCAGAGATGTGTCAAGCAAGGAGCTCAACTCAAGACCAGCCGGCGAGGAGCCCCGGCGTCCTGGTCTGCGCCCAAGACGCTGAATTGAGCACCGAATCTTTTCGCTATATTCTAACTTGCGTCCACTCTGGGAACTCCAGATCCTGCCTCGGGATCGACATCATGGTACGATCATTGACGTACTCCTGCAACGGCAGCGTCTCAAACTGGCTTCTGTCGCCAATCATCACGCCCCTTTGCTGAACCAAGCGCGCATATTCCATTGTCCTCCGCACAAACTCTGCGTGGTCACCAGTTTCGAGATACTCAACGAGCATAAGCACGTCGAATGCCGCCTGGCTCGTGCTGGCGACTGTGTGGGGCCTGAATCCAGCCAGAGCGTCTCCAATGAGCACGACCTTGCCATTGAAGAAATTGTTAGTTGGCGTGATCACGTCTGTGATACATTGGACAAAAGGCTGCTTCGTCTTTTCGACCATCTCAGACATTTGCGGGGGAAGACGATCTCGTCCGCGCTTCTTTACCAGCTCCCACGCCTCAGGACGCATCATACCAGGTGGGATGGTAAGCCGTCTGCGCTTGCCATGCTTGTCTGTCATCACTTCCTCGAGCTCCTGCTCGCCCTCGGGGAAGTTTGTGTACCACACGAAATTCAACAGCCGCTTCCCCGGCTCCATTGCTCCGTCAGGACCTGGAATCGTGTACGTCAGGTTCTGTATGCCGGGGCCGTGGAAGAAAGTGAACCTCTCAACGAACACTCTCTTTGCTTCCTCAGAAGCTTCGTTTTCGGGCACAGTGCCTCTTATCACGCAGTATCCAGCGTACTTCCTTTCGACCTCCGGACACAGGATTTTGCGGATGCGTGAGCTCGGTCCATCCGCCCCGATGAGCATATCCCCGATAATGGACTCTGTGCTACCGTCTGACTTGTCATAGAATACCTTGATCTTCCCATCGTCCTCTTGGAAGTCTGTCACTGTACAGCCATACCGGTAGTCGATCTTTCCGTCACCAGGCTGAGGGCCAGGCACTTTACAGTATCTACTCTCTTGATGATCGTAATTGGCGCGAAGCAGGTAGTAGCACAGATCCCAGCTCGTCATTGTCCCCTTTAAGGGCATGTCCTGAACAACTTTGCCCGACTGATCGAGATACATGCGCCTCGGAGCCGGCACGGCAACCGGTCGCTTACAACGATCATAACGCTCGAAGAATGTCAAAGTGTCGCCGCCTGCGACGATTCCGGCGCCCTGGTTCTCCAGCAAGTTCGTTGGGGTCCTTTCGAGGATCGTCGTGTCATAGCCATGTTGCTTCAATGCCACTCCGGTAAAGAGCCCGCCGAGGGAGCCGCCGACAATGATGACGTGTCTGGGTTTGGTCCAGGATGCGGACGCGTGGCCCTTGGGCTGAGACATGCCTGTTCTGTTCGTCGACCGCCGTCCGGTAGGAAAGCACTGAATTATGGTCCAGGGACAAACAATCTCATGAGCATCGAGAAATTGGGTAATCAGCTCACGACGTTGGGCGCTGTCTGGGATGGCCCCCAGCGGGAATACACCGTCCTTTGCAAGTTGGAGAATTTGATCCCTGCTCTGAGCTACCTACAGTACACAAGACTGTTGGCCGGAGCTGGCTGGTAGATGAAAGAACAAGCAAGTCTTGGAAGTAGATCCAACATGCTAAGCTTCAATTATCTATACTGGCGTTCCCATCTTCCCCACTCCCGTAGGAGGTAGAATGATCTTTGCTCGTGCTTTGTGCCATGAAACCTACGTAGAACGTACGAGTACATCCTCTTGCAGATCCATAACCCCGCTTACTCCGCGCCGGGAGAGGGGATGGATGGGACTGTGGACGACTGACCTATTTGACGTGACTCGTAGGAGTATGTACGAGTAGGAAATGTGCTCGTACCAGTGTCATTCCCCAAGATGGATTCGACTCTTGTACCATACCATATGCCAGTCATGTCTCGGATCTCATATATTCGACCCAGCGAGGCTGAATACCGAGCATTGTGATTGAGCCTCACGATGCGGCCAAGCGGCCAAGTTCCGGGCGCCTAAGCCTGGCAGTCCCTGGGTACGAGCACCATTGTCGGACGGATGCGGCCCAGTTTCGACATTGGGCCAGGGCGTCTCAGATGAACTGGTACGAGTAGATACTGAAACCCAAGGGCTTCAAGACGAGGGCGCTCGGCAAAGATCTACAGTCAGCGACTTCACAGCCAGAGCACGCTGCTCAACATGATGCAGCTCAGTCTGTCATCGTCATATATCAATCGACAAGCCGGTCGTCATCGGTGACATTCTCGTTTGATCACCTCTCAATTTAAATATGACGGCGAAAATGCTTTCTAAAAGTTGAGTGTAGTAACGAGGAGAGATGCCAGACGGACCACCAACGGCTCAGGCGCAGGAAGGACGGGTTACCCTTCCTGGTTGAGCCATAGGTAGATTTACCCATACGCCAGTCTCCTCGAGGGCACGGAATACTAAAGTCAACTTGAACGCGAAAAGAGTCCTCCCTGACACGGTGGAAGTGTTTTCGTGGTGCTCTCAAGCGGTTACTTCGTTACTTGGACCGACTCCGGGATATGTCCAGGACTGGCGAGGCTTCCAGTCACGTATCTCCCGAGCGAAACGGATCATTGATGCTAGAGACTCTCCCGCCCGCACGCGGTACATTGCTATTGCTGCCGAAAAACCAGGGCATTCTTTCACTGAATGTTAAGGACATCATAAAGTGCGGTGTTGCTGTTGGTTCACGGCGCGGGCACGAATCGCGGAACATCTCCGAGGAGTACGGGTGCGACTAGGTAGGAATAGTTAAAATGGTCATTGAAAAGGTCACCGAGGAAAGGTAGCGAGCAAGCATTCGAGTTGTGAATCATGCCGGTCAATTCATAACCAGAACAGAAGGCGATACAGTAATTAGCACCTAGAATACCACTGACAGGGCTCGGAGAAGATACTACAGCGCGAGGCTCGCCCTTGCCGAACTAAGCCAAGTTTACGATGGAACAGATGCCTAACCCCGTCCACAAGGCTGCCTAAAATGCCCCCCGCTCAGACGCGGTGCGGCTCGAGAATCTTGCCTTCACGTGCACACCCGCCTCGAGTCCTCGAACACCCCACGACGACAGACCGATAACGCCCCGCTGAACAATGGCCAGCGGCGTCAAGCGATCACTCTTCAGCAAACCCGCGTGGGCGGCGTCTGCGGGCGCAAAGTCCGACGGCGGTAAAGAGGATGGTTCGATCTTCGGCCGCAACGTCGCCTACGACGAAATCGTGCGGGCTCAAAAAGCCGAACGAGAAAGGAAGGCCGCGAAAGCAAAGGCTCGCAACGAGAGACAGAAGAGCAAGGAAGACAGCGAGGGTCCTGAGTTGAAGAGGCGGAGAATCTCGGCAGAGCTGGACGATGACTCGGACAGCGATAAACAAATTCACAAGAGTCGGGACAGGCCCGTAACGAAAAGTACGCCTGTGGACGAAAGGCCGCTGGCAGCTGAATTGGATGCCTCGCCGAAGACCTCGCATTCTCGTCGTCCAAAAAGCGGGAAAGCCACCCTCATTAATCTGGACGGAGACGGAGATGATGAAGACGACGACGACGAGTTGATCATGCTCACGCCGAAGCCCCGGGAGGCGACGCCGAAGAAGAAAAAGAAGGAGAAGGAGAAGAAGAAGGACCCCAACTCCAGAGATGGCCTCGACGACCAAAGTTCGTCATCGGAAGAAGACGAATATCTCCGTCAGTTGAAGCAAAAGGCCCGCGAAAAGGCTCGACAACAGCGTGAGCGTGATCGTGATCAAGGTAATCATCTAGTCGATGACATAGGACCACGTACGCCCAGTAGCCGGGGAAATTCAGCAGCCATTGAAGACAACAACAGGCGCTCCTCGTCTGTTGCACAAGATCATTCGCGCCCCACCTCCGCAACTCCCACTTCCACTGCCTCTTTCAATACCTCAACCCAAGCACACGCCCCTGCCCCTGCTTCGGCACAAGAAGAGGACCCCGAGGTCAAAATCCTCATCAGTTCTGAGATCCCCAACACAAAGCCTCTAATCGTGAAACGCAGGGCGTCGCAATCCCTCAAACAAGTCAAAGAATTTTGGTGTCGGAAATTCGAGCTTGATGAGACCGTGGCCCGCCAGGTCTTCTTCACCTGGAATGGCACGCGATTATTTGATTCGACGACCATGCGCGGGATCATTCGAGGGTTGAAGAGGGATGCGTGGCAGAAAGGGAAGACCAGGTATGGAATAACAGATGATGGTCAGGACGAGCAGAATGTACGCGGACATGGAGATGAGTTCGACGAAAAGAGCGCCAAGGACCCGAGTAATGGGAAGATCATGCTCGAGGCGACGACGCAGGAAATGTACGATCGGCAGCAACAAGGGCAACGAGAGGGCACGGCAGATTCGAATCAGCAAGATCAAGACCAAGACCTGCAGGGGCGAGCCGAAGAGCAGGCTCCGACTCAACCTGACGGCGCGATCATCATCCGCCTGGTTTCCAACAACAAAGATCTCGAACCCATGCAACTGCGCGTACGGCCGCATACGACGATCGGGAAGATCATGCGCGGATACGCAGCGACGAGAAACGTCGACCAGGGCAAGACACCTTGGCTGATCTTTGATGGCGAGCGGTTAGAGCCCGAGATGACGGTTGAAGAGGTTGGGTTCGAGGATGAGGAGCAGGTGGAGGTTAGTATACGATAGGGTAAAATTAGTCCCGGATGGATGACGACTTGATGACACGCCGTCAAGCAGAATGGGCAGCACGAATTGTATCCCTCATGGAGAAGCAGTATAGCTGTGCTGAGCGAAAGCCAGGACACAAGACCAACACAAGGAACTTTTTGCTTGGCTCAATTCGTTGATTCATTTTGATTTTCTGCCCACTTGTCGAGTGGCAACCAGCCAGCCCGGCTTTCGCGCGCGTACACTGACTTGAATGCCCTCACTTCATAGCAAGCCTCCGTGCCTCTCCGGGGTAGAACCCGAGTCGAGTTGTCGCACCCCATCCGGCTCTCGAGACTTGTGGTCGCCGAGTCTCGAATACCGACCTCAGGGAAATGAAGGACAGTTTGAATTTTCAGGCATTGCATTGCATTGCTGAAACGTTCTTCATGCTGTGCCATGCTGTGCCTTGCCCATGCCATGACATGCCATGTTGTTTCCCCATCTGCACCACCACCATCTCCCATCTCCCATCTCCCGTGACTTCCGCATCTAGTAGAACAGTCCGCAGGGCCTTGCAATCACACGTCGTCCATTGCACTGCGTTTGCACGTCGAATCCACAAGACGATAGAGCGAGCGGGGGGAGTTTAATGGCCACCAGTCCTCCTCGCCTCGGCGATCACGCGCGTCAGCTCATCGACCTTCCTCTTCGCGCGGCCAAATGTACCGAGCTGGTAAGAAAACATGTTAGCCCCCGGTCTGGTTGAACTTGTCTCTACTCTCTGGTGTTTCTTTGGCTGCCATTTCATCACATCGCCACCATGGGTTGTGCTAGGCTCCCATCGTCCACAGTGGACTCGGGGAAGCCCCAGGGGTAGGGAGATTCGTATTAAAAAAGTGCAAGGCAAAAAAACATACTCTCTTCTTGGCCAACTTCCTTGCGCGCTTGTCCTTGCTGTTCCGGAGGAGTTCGATGACTCGGCGTTCGTAGGGAGCCAGACCGGCGACTTCCTTGACGATTTCGCGGACAAAAGCCGTGCGTTTGGAGAGGGCGCCCTTGCGGCGGGAGATGCGCGGTTTCGGGGTCAGGGGTGTAACTTTCTGGATGGTTTTGTGTCAGTGGGTTTTCAGGTGAGAGAGTGAGCGAAAAGATCAGAGAGTGCGTTCATCGCCGGCTGAGGGGGTTGAGGGTGGATGAAACGGGGTTGGGAGCTTCGTCTTACATGGCCTTTGTTCAGGCCGACGATAACGCCGGACTTCTCGGTGCGTTCTTTCGCCATCTTGAGGGATGGATGGTGCTGGCGAAAGGAGGGTTGTGGAAAAGTCACTCGACGGATGGGATTGAGGTCTCACTCGGAGGCCAGTTTGGTGCGCAGTTTGAACTTTTCGTGGGGAATGTTTGCCGATTGTGTGATCTGGATGAGGCTTAGCGTTAAAATGTCTTGGCACGGCTCTCGCGTTGCGGGCGCGTGGGAGGGCTGGCGGACGAGGGTGGTCCCAATCAAATCAGATCCGATCAGATAGATGCCTTGAAGGAGGCAGGATTGTTATCGTTCAACTCATCTCATCCGTCTACGATTCCAGAACATGCTTGACCAGTCTCTTATAACCGGCCAATGCGTCCTCCATATCTCCAACCGTCAAACCTTCATTTCTCCCATGGGCCACGAGAATGCTCCCTGGCCCGTAGAGATACCTCTTGACTCCCTCTTCGACTTGAAGATTGGGTATATCTGTCCCATAGTTCACGGTAATGGTATCAAATCCCTTGACGTCCGCATCCAATGGAATGGGCCCGTATCCCTGGCTGAAAACCAACTCCAACAGTCCCTCAGGATCGACCTTTCGAATGGCACGCGTGACAATCTCCCGCACTTCTGACACCGTGCCGCCTGCAAGCCGGAACGTGATGTCTGCCATTGCGAACTCTGGGACAACATTCCCTGCCACCCCGCCCTGCATGTACCCTATATTCACTGTGGATTTGCCGTACTTGTCGCTGCGAGGCAACCCCCCTTCGGAGTCAGGGATGTCCCCCAATGTATCCAGCACTGTCAAAGCAGGTAGAATCATCGAGGTTGCACTCCGTCCCAGCCACGGATATCCGCTGTGCGCTGCCTTGCCACGAGCCTTGATCGTGAGCATTTCAATGCCCTTGTGTCCGGCGGCGAGTTTCCCTTCCGTAGGTTCGCCGAACAGGATGGCCTTATAGCCGCTGTTACTCGCCTTGTAGAGTTTGGAGTCGGAGAACGCACGCATGCCGTCGCCGCGCTTCTCCTCGCCGACCACGAACAGCAGAGCCACGTCAGAGGGCGAGATCTCTCCGCTAGAGAGCAGATCTAATGCCGTCTGGAGTTGCACGGCTACGCAGGCTTTGTCGTCGACGGTGCCGCGGCCGGAGATGAGGATGTCCTTGGGCCATGACCCGGATTTGGAAAGCGATAATGAGTAGGGGATATGTGGCGGTACAGTGTCGATGTGTGATGACAATAGAACTTTTGGTTTCGTCGTCACATGATCTTCATCCATAGATGAACTTCCTAGGCTCGAATATTTCGAGACATCCGGATAAGCGTAGACATTGAATCTGTCTTTCGTGCTATTGGGCGCCGGTACGCTTTGTGTTTTGACCGTGAAGTTGTGAGCTTCAAGGATCGAGATGAGGAGTTCTCCTACTTCAAGTTCGTTGTCGGTGATGGATTCGATTTCGCAGATTGCACGGTGAAGCGAGAGTACTGGTGAGGCGGCAATCACGTCCGAGAGCTTCTTATTATCGAGATGCTGTTCTCCGAGTAGTTGGCCAGTTATTGCTTGCTGGTCATCGTTGTTGTTGCTGGCGACCGTGCATATTATCGACAGCAGAGAGCTGAAGCCCAATAAGAGCTTCATGTTGCCTGTGAAGTGCGCAAATGTTTACTATCTGGTATGTCATGCTCAGGAAGGAGTAGTGGTAGAGCTTATCACGATTGTGAGGTTGCAGATCATCGACATCAAGAGCTCCACCAAAGTTGCAAATATCCGGACTTCGTCGCCGTTCTCGCCGTCCTCGCCGTCGCACAACAAACTACGGACCGACCTAGCATATTGTTTTGGAGTACGCAAAGAAGCTGATGATAACTTCAAGATTAAACGTCTTGAGCTAGCTTGTCTTCAATTCTATGTCGATTTCACACCATTGGACTGCTTGTCCTTCTTTTTCTCTCTCCGTCGCTCCCAAACCATAAGATATCCTTCTCTCGTGAACAGCGTCTCGGATTCTGCTCGCTGGACCCAAAGATCCTGAATCTCAAGCCACTCAGGCAAATCACTCCGCTGAGAATAAGCAGCAGCCTTGTCTCTAAGCTGCACTTTCCATGCCACCTTTAACCCTTCCGCTCCTACAGCCATATTCGCCGCATCTGCTGCATTGGTATCCTCACCGCCAGTGGTAGCAACGGATGTCGTGTCCAGGATGATATTGGCAACCATATCATACAGAATAGGCTCTCCAGGCGGATGTACCGATGGATTTGGCTCTACATATGGAGACATATCCAACCCCCGCGGAGAAGGAAACGTCACGATTGTAGGATTTCTTTCGGCGACAAATTTATTTTTGCTGAATCGTTTGATGTGGAAGACGAGGTATGGCGGCACTGGATGCAGCAATCGATGGCGGACCCGATGAGCTGCTCTCTCCATGGCATTGAGGCCGTTGTATTTCTGCAATAACGTCGTAAGAGGAACTTGTGGAATAATGTTTTTGGATTCGACTGCGTCCCGGAAGAGAGGTACTGGCGGCAGGTCCAGCGTTAGAATGAGATACGGATGAATATCCGTCTTGATGTTCGATGACTCTTCGAACCGCAGCCGATCGCCGGTGGCGTCCGCCTTTGCGGTAATTTCTTGTGATTCCATCCTCAGTTTGCCTTGGAAGCATCTGTGTATGGGCGATGACAGGGCCTTTCGGGACCCGCCCAGCATACTGTGGAGATTGTTGAGGAACCAAGTCAGCAATTCGACTGGATCTGATTGCTGTGTCAGAGTAAATCTTTTTGACGAGCGCAGAGCAATCTCTTGCAACAGCTCATGAGGCGACACGTGCGATCGAAATGCTCTTGGGTTCCACAGCTTACGGACCAGGGTACTGAACCGCACTGGTAACTGGGCTGCGGTAAGAGGGAACTGTTGCAGGAGGAAAAAGTCTCTCAAAGGCGTGATATGGGCTAGAGTCTGCACGACCACATTCAGATAGTCGTTGGCCTTGATATTATTCATACCAATAAATCCGGGCCTGTATCGCTTGTTCGCAAGATCTGTCGACTCTTTCGGGTCCTTGTCTAGCATTTTGACTTCCTCTGCGGTGTATTTGGGATCCACCACGTACTTGATGTCGTCCAGACTCTTGTTCTTTACTTCGTAACCCTCCGGGAGCACGTATACCTTCTTCGTCTCCATATTGATGAAGACATGGTGGTCGAGTTCGAGAGCATGTTGGTATGCTTGCGACTGCGGTCCTCTTCCTTGGAAGTATTTTCCACACACAAGGCAAGCATAGATGTTGATATTGGAAAGGGTGACGGAGCATAACTTCTCAAAGTCGAAGTCAAGTAAGGATCGGTTTATGGTGTCAAGGTAGAGGTCGTCGTAGCCTTCGGTGGGTGCACTTTGTCGCAGAGGAGCAGCAGGTATCCGGTCATCTTCCACATCTGAATCCGCTTCATCTTCTCCTGGCTGATTCTTCACTGCTTCAGCTTCCCCCGCCCTATTCGGAGGCAGAGCAGTGTCCGAATCACCGTTCGCAGTCAGTCCCTCTTCGGGCACATCTTCAATACGCGCTTTCTTGCTAGCTGGAGATGTCTCGGCAAGCACACCCTCCAAGGGCTCTTCAGACTTTCGCTTTGACATTGTGTGGATAACGCTTGTTCGGTGTGCAGACTGCGCGGTTTGATGTTGTGGTAAATCTCAAATAATTGAACGTGGGGGAGCCTTGTCTGACGTGATTGGCCAATTTTCAGCCTCGCGCTTCGGCCCTAGGCAACGAGTCACTTCTGAATAACAGGCAGTCTCAAGCAGTCTAACTCGGCGAACACTTTGCGTCTTCAGGTGGAATCAACCAATACGGAGCTCCTGCTGTAGTTATTGACGACTTTGTCTTGTTGCGAGTCCAGAACCCGCTGCGGTGTCCGTCGCCCTAGATACGTTTTGAGGGCAGCGGTTCACAATCCCTCTCGGTCTCGTTTTAGTGCTGCTCACCATCAGCTCTTCCACGAAACCGGGTATCACTGAAGAACATATAGATCTGATTCGTCGAGGCTTTTCATGCATTCTGTACCATCCTCAAATGTTCCCCCATCCAAATCTCTCACCCAGCTTCAACGTAATCCTGGTCCCAACCGCCCAAATCGCAAAATTCATCAACCCTTGCATGCCCATCGTAACGAGAAAATTCCCCCAAAATTGCAATTCCTGCGGGACGGTAAGATTTTGCATCTGTTCTCTGATACCGAGAGGCCATATTTCACCCAATAGGGGCGCCGTGTGCGCGATCTCCCGATTGGGGTGACGAGCGAGGAAATTTCGCGCAAGAGAGCGCGTGAAGATAGCGTCGAGGGGAAGGAGTATGATTGACTCTACCAATGAGGTAGCGTGGTACGCAAAAGCTTCGGCTGCATGGTTAGAGAGGATTGTGACGCGGTAGGTGTCGAAGTTTGTGTCTTGCTGACTGTGTACGTCGGGTTCCTGACGGCGACGGTTCACCTCGTCCCTGAAGGTGGGGACGTGCTGGTCTGAGACTGTTGGTCGGCGGGCTGGCCGCATCGCAGCAATTTCACGGAGACTGTGTGCTCGCGATATCCCCGGAATGGGTGATGGTGGTGTTGTTGGTTGACTTGCGTGGGGTCCTGATCCTTGATCATCTGGCGTCGAAGCGGGTGGTGAAGACGACTGAGGTGGCGGCCTCATAACGGGCGAGTGGTAGACGTGAGCTGGAGCAGGCTGAAGTAGTGTCTCCAGCGGGATGGCGGGGCGGAAAGCCGGCTCGTGAGCCACAGTCGCCTCACGTTCCGTATCGTCTTCAAAAATGGCAGAAACGTCGGCCCCCCATACCATGGAAATATAGTCCGGTTCATCAGGATTGGTACTATCAGCAGAGACTCGCCCTGCCGCGAGAGGTTCAGCCCCAGTCGCAGTGGTAAGTACAGAATCTCTCACGTCTTCAGATGCAGCAAGAGAACGGCCAGGGAGTTCGAGGCTGGCCGCTCGGTCATCGTCGTCACCACCGGCGACCTCGCCTGTAGCGAGAAGAACATCTTGAGTTTCGCCTGTGCCCGGGGGAATTTCAATTTCGCCCTCGATTGCACTCTGGCCCATATTGCTTGTGCCTGCCATGACATCTTCAGGTGGGGGTAGATCTTGCGGCTCTGGAGTCGAAGTAGATGCTCGGCTCGACCCCGATAAGCTCATCTCGTCTGCCAGTTCGAAGATGTCGACCATGGAGGAATCCGGGTCCAAGTTAAAATCGTGAAAGGCGGCGCGGATAGCCATAACGCGTAGCGTCCTCGGCGCACGTGTAATGCCGTTGTCACGGTCCTGGCGTACCAACACATGATAGTGCATGGCGCTGCGTCCGATCAACTCCGCCTCGATTTCAGGGCTCAGTTCGATCGCCATAGGTACTCTTTGCGTATGTAGGATACTGAGCGAAAACCAAAGCAAGTTCGAAAGCCACCGACCCAGCAGTCCCTTGACTTTTCCTTCCCCCAGGGCAAGTCGCCGGGCAGTTGCACTCGTGATCTTTCCTGGAACGATATGGAGCTGCACGCTTGCACTCTGGAGGGATACTGCATCTGGCCTATTAGGCTTGACAAGGAGTTCGCGCATCCACACGTAAAGTTTGGGAAAGAGGATACCGCTGATCCGGTCTCTCATCATAGCCATGGCAAACGGATTGCGCATCTGCATTGCCAGATCTGTTGCTAACGAGAACCAAGACTGGTTCCGGGTTTGCACTCTGTCGTAACCCGGCGAGTCGACATCTGTGAAGGGGATCATCGCGAGAAAGGAAGGCCTAAAGCCGGGAGGAAGAATGTATAACGCTTGTAGGACAGCGTAAGCGTGAAAAGAATATTCAATAGCGAACCATAGTATTTGCAGGCTTCGGATAGTTAGCGAGCTGGACAAAGGCTTTTGGGAAGTGTTACCTGACGTAGCTGATTGACCTGGCGACTTCGGAACGTCGCAAAAGGCTGGTTGGGCGATCTGGCGATCTCGAAAACGCATCTTCTTGAAGCAGTGCCGACCTGATATACTGGCTGGTTCTTGCAATGGTAGCTGGGAAAATGCCAGCGAACAAGAACGCGCCGATTCCCACATTGTTCCACTCTGACAACATCATTTGTGGGACTGGCAGTCTCAGATAGGATTTGTAGGTCTAGAGAGGTCAACAATGGGAGTGAACTTTAGGTCGAGGAACTTACCAAAACGCGCTGCCTGAGGTTCAGTATCCAGTGGCTCGACAACTTCTGCAGAATGCTCTCAGAAAGGCCAAGGTAGGCCCCGGCCGTGTTTTCTTCAACTACGAGTCGAAACTTCTGCTTATCGTCCATTGTTTGCCACCGTGAGCGATTTGCTTTAGCTTTCTTGACGACAACGCCGACGGTATAGAGAGCTTCATTCTGAGCGCGTAGAAGCCTCCGCCGTGATATTTCAGAACGAATATTTCTCGGGTGGCCACGACTGTCAAAGTCCTGGACGTAGTTGCGGCCAGTGTCGTGTTGGACATTTGGTCCAAGGATGAGACCGCCATTTTCATCTTGCAATGGAGCGTCGAATGGTGATCTACCCTGGGACACAGCGTTAGCGAAGTTAAATTGGTGCCACTGTCAGAGGCAGGCCGGGATTGACGAAAGAGAGCACTCTGCCACAACTGTGAGGAAGGGGTTGCCCAGGACTTTCACGCAATTTTAGCAGAAACTGCTCACCAAAGCTAGACGTGCAAGATGAGCTTGTCGACCCATCTCTGTGACAACTGGAGGTTCAGTCGGGCGCTCAAGCAGGAATGAGCAACCCGTGAGGTATCATCATTGATGTGCTCCAAGTCCGAAAGGCATGTGATTTGCGCTGAGTACGACAAATGGAAGATCGGATTATCCGAAACCGCTACAAACTAAGTTGCTTCTCGTGATACTGCACAAGAAAATGGACAGTAAGTAATGTTGACGAGCAGCAAACATTCACTATAGGATCTGCCCATGCCAAGGGGCCCCAACCCCATGTTCCACCTGTCGCCCCCGCGCCCCTTACCTAAGCCAACAAGCTCCTATATCCAGCCTTGTTACCTACACCCCCGGCTGACCACGGCCTCATGTTGTGCCATGACATGGCGTGGCCTTGATCAGACAGCCTATTTGGCGCCATACAGGGCAATATGAAGGTCAGTGACAGCCTAATTCTGACAACTACCCCATTATGCTATCATTGACGTTGGGCCCACACCATTCATGTGTCAGGCACAGGTCGCGTGACATGGGTAGATGCGACAATGTTTGACCTTAGATACCTGTTTCCTACGCAGTTTGATCCAAAGTCCTTAGACAAATGAGGCGAGACTTTGTATCTTCGGAATCGGAAGGAACAAACAGATCTTTTTGGCGACTATGTTTGTGGTCTGGGCTTCGGCGATCATATTCCAATCCAGCTCGATCCGCTCGGCATGGTGTTGTTGCTTGTGGGCCGAACTGTCGAGGCAAGACTGAATTCAGAAGATACGGTCGAATTGCTCAAGGAACGTTCAAGCGATCTAGGGCCGTCCCAAGAACGGCAACATCGTGGACAACAGTCATCATTACAAGAGTCGTGTGAGTAGCAGTTACCCATCGTAGGGGATCTTCCGGTACACTGTCTGAGTATCTGTTCAGTCTTGGTAGGGTGCGAGAGCTGTTTGGATGTTTTACAAGACAGTGGTGAAGAGTAGACTTGACAAATTAAGACGGGTGTGCAAGCAAGGAAAGAAGAAGCCTGTACATAGGTCAACGTTCTCAGGATTGCGCCACCCAATAAGTGGCAAAATTTACAGTAACAGCTGTAAAGGGTGTGCACTACCAGTGGCAAAAGAGGCAGGCGCCCCAACTATCGATGGACCTGGTGAGCTAGTTGAGTGCACCCAGCCGTTGCTGTGTCACTCCGCGCCAACTGGAAACAAACCTATCCCACCTCGTAACTCTGCACTCTCTCGTCCTGAGTTGAAGCTGTTACAATCCTTCACTTGACTAGTGAGAAATTAGTGGGCTCCCATTTCACATTCAGGACAATAAGACTCACCACCGATAGCATTTCGACCTTGCTGCTATGATGACTATGCGACGCATGACGGGAGATACCTTTGATTGCCCGGGATCGAAGAAACAAATTCCCCGGAGGGTCCGTCCAGCGACCATTCAGCCAGACCGCTCCTCCGGTTGTGGTAAGTTTTATGTGCTCTCGACCTTGATGTCCGGACAACTATCCCTGACTTTGGAGGTCGTGCGCTGGAAGAATGTGGTCTTGCCAATGGATATTCGAAGGCAGACACATCGGGTTTGAGCGATTGCTGGAATAATACATCTCACGTAGCCTAGGCTAGAAGACCGACCATGGACATCTTCGCCGTGCCTGGAGATATTCATCTTCGTGCAAGAAAGCCGGACCTGATTGCTAGACCATACCTGCCCTTCTTCTTCAGACGAAGCCTTTTCTTGCTCTCGTCCTCCTCGGCCTCTCAGCTGACCCTTGCCTCTCGGTAAAGGTTGAGGTTTGACTATCCTTCGATCTCCACCTGGACGAGTGTTCGATGCCAGTAGAATATAGATGAGGTCGCTGAAAAGAATTGAATGGGGTTTCGCTCACAGGCTGTGAGTTACTGCAGCGGGCTGGTTGTTGGTATTTGTTCGCGTGGTAGTAGCAGCGCGCTATTCGCAAATCCTCCTCGTTGGGCCCCATGGAGATGCAGTTACCCATCGTGAGGGGAGAGTGAAACTGATCCTTGAGCCGGTGGATTGCAGCTTGGGTATAAAGATGGACCTTTGAGGCCAGAGGCTGAACAACAAAAGGAAGACGTATTGGTGAGGTCGGGGACAAGCGACCGTGCTCCGAGCTGCGTTGCTTTAAAGTACTTAAAGAACAAAAACTTTCCGAGGACCTGGAGATGGGTTGCTGTGTCAAGACTAGAGATAAGTCTGTTCTGGCCCAAGCTCTGAAGGTACCACGGACTCGAGGCCACTAAGTAATGGATTGTCGACGGCTTCAACGCTCCGCATCCCGAGAGGGAAAGGTCTTGTTGCGAATCTCTGCTCCGCTTTCATGACGCCCGACCCGCGGGGGGCTCCAGCATCTTATACTGGATGAAGAATCGCTGAAGAATCGCTGAAGAAATAAGCAAGGATCGTGGCAAGTAAGCTGAGAAGGGGAAGGGAGATGTTATGCTGCCTGGTGTTAAAGCAGCAAATCAAAGGCTCGCTTCTCAGCCTTGCCAAGGTCCGCGACAAGGCTGAACTTTCCCCGCGCCCAAAAATTTGGCTTGTTCACACACCACTTGACTACACGCTCTGATCCATCTCAACCGGCCCAATCTTCTAACCGTCAACATGGCCGGCTACGAGAACCCTACCCAAATCTTCGCCGACTCAGCGACAGAAGAAAAAGGCGAGAATGCACGCCTCTCGGCCTTCGTGGGAGCCATCGCGGTGGGCGACCTCGTGAAATCCACACTGGGCCCCAAGGGAATGGATAAAATCCTCCAGAGCGCGTCAACAGGGGAGATCATGGTGACGAACGATGGAGCCACAATCCTGAAGAGCATTGCGCTGGACAATGCTGCGGCAAAAGTGCTGGTGAACATCTCCAAGGTGCAAGACGACGAGGTCGGCGACGGCACCACCTCAGTGACAGTCCTCGCAGCCGAACTGTTAAGAGAAGCCGAGCAACTGGTCAACAAACACATCCACCCACAAACTATCATCGAGGGTTACCGGCTCGCCAGCGCGGCAGCCCTTTCCGCACTCGAGAAAGCCGCTGTCGACAACAGCAAATCGCCCGAGCTGTTCAAGAAAGATCTCGTCAGCATTGCGCGCACGACCCTCTCCTCCAAAGTCCTCGCCCAAGACCGCGATCAGTTCGCTAACCTGGCCGTCACGGCAATTCAGCGCCTCCAAGGCAGCATCGACCTCAACCACATCCAGATCATCAAGAAATCCGGCGGCAAACTCAGCGACAGCTACCTCGACGAGGGCTTCATCCTCGACAAGCGCGTGGGTGTCAACCAACCGAAACGTCTTGAGAACGCCAAGATCCTTGTCGCCAACACCCCAATGGACACGGACAAGGTGAAGATCTGGGCCGCACGCATGAAAGTTAGCAGCCCGAAAGAGCTGGCCGAGTTGGAAAAGGCAGAGCGCGAGAAGATGAAGCAGAAGGTCGAGCGCATCAAGGCGCATGGAATCAACTGCTTTATTAACAGACAGCTCATCTACAACTGGCCGGAACAGCTGTTCACCGAAGCCGGGATCATGAGCATCGAGCACGCAGACTTTGATGGCGTGGAGCGTCTCGCGCTGGTCACGGGCGGAGAAATCGCATCTACATTCGACCATCCTGAGTCCGTCAAACTAGGCCACTGCAACCTTATCGAAGAAGTCATCATCGGCGAAGACACGCTGATCAAGTTCTCCGGCGCGGCCGCCGGACAAGCCTGCACGATCGTCCTGCGCGGCGCCACAGAGCAACTCCTCGATGAAGCGGAGCGATCCCTGCACGACGCGCTGGCCGTGCTGAGCCAGACGGTCAAAGAACCACGTGTCGTGCTTGGAGGCGGCTGCGCCGAGATGGTCATGGCCAAGGCCGTCGACTTGCTGTCGAACAAAGTCCCCGGCAAGAAGCGTCTCGCCATCGACTCCTTCGCCACCGCACTGCGCCAACTCCCCACCATCCTCGCCGACAACGCGGGCCTCGATTCCTCTGCCCTGGTCTCGGAGCTCCGATCCGAAGTCTACCGCGGCATGACGAGCAGTGGTCTCGACCTGCTGACCCCCGGCGGGGGCATCGCCGACATGCGCGAACTCGGCGTCATCGAAAGCTACAAGCTGAAGAAAGCTGTCGTGAGTAGCGCGAGCGAGGCTGCCGAGCTGTTATTACGAGTCGACAACATCATCCGCTCGGCGCCGAGGAGGAGGGAACGCATGTAACGCGTCAGCTGATGAATGCTGGGTTTGATGTAAAGTGGAGGGACTGAGCAATAGCTTGAATGATGCACACCATGGCGTCTACCTACCTACCTGCTTGCCTACCCCGTCAAAGAGGCCCAGCCACCATCGCGCAGGAGATGAATTATCAATGTGGATAACGAGTTCCTGGAAACCAAAAGATAACACAATGGAGACAGGCCATGGAAGAGGTAGTTTGCATAGTGCAGCAGCCTTCCTCAGCTCAACTACATCCTCACCGCAGCCTGCACCCCGGGGAGGGTACTACAAGACAAGGTGCGGACATAGGCAGCGGGACATGGCGCCACGTCTTTAACTGCCTCTTCTCTAATCCTTCCACACCAAACTTCTCAGGTGCAGCAGTGCACGGCTATACCGATGATATTATGGATGGATGCGCACGCTTAACAAAAACGGCACACGCCAGACGGGTGTGGCTTGATGTGTTTGCACGATGTCGGGACGATGTACTGTGGCGGACACTCTATGGTTCGAAAGGCAAAACGCCTCTCCTGGTCATGTCATGATAGATCCGACGGGGAGAATGAGTCGAGAAGATCATCCAGATCCAATAAGATCACAGTGAAGACTGATTCGAATAAATAGTCAAGATTGTGCGTCGTCTTATACCAGTTTCATTGCATGATACTAGAATAATGAGTCGCTGAACCTGGCTAGCTAGACTACTCGAACCACCTCTCCATCCTAAACCGTCCAACCAGCCCCCTCTCCAGTATAAGACAATGGCAGTTGATGAGCAGACTCGGAAATCTCTTCGCCCAGAACTCATAGTACCCTTTCACACTCCCACCCAACATCTGCTCCTTGACATCGTCGGGCAAGTCGTGGAAATGATTCTTCTTATTCCGAATCACACGAAGCAGGTCGATCATTTTGGAGCCTGTATACTTGCGCTGCTTGCCCATTTCTGTCAGGAACGTCTTGGGAAGGGCGCGGAGCCAGTCCTTGGCAGGGCCGATGACGTTGGGGGCGAGTGATTCCAGGGCAGCGAGTTCAGCTAAAGACTCCTTTTCAGCGGGTGTACGCATAGCATTCTCGTCGTGGATATTGGGTATTGAATTCTTCTCACGCTCGTAACAGTCCGACACGTCACAGAGAAATTCGAGTTTGTCGGCCACATCCCAAAAGTATGGGTGGCGAAGGATCTGGTCTGTGGTAGGACGTTCCTTGGGCTCATGTTTGAGCATTTGCATGATGAGGTCGTCGGCGTCGAACTGGTAATCATGTAGTCGTAGATCTTCTGTGCTGAACTTGTTCTCCTTGATGTTGAGGTCACGACCTAGACTTGTCCCACCAACGTCAAAGGGGTGCCGCCCTTGGGTCATGACATAATAAAACACACAACCCAGGGAGAAGATATCAATGGCTTTAGTAGCACGACGGCCCGATGGTGGATCAATGACGGTGGTTTCACTAGAATGTGTGGTTGACTTGGAGGTTGAGTTTGAACTCGCGTTGAGTGCCGCCACCGCTGATCGGGAGCCGACGAGCAATTCTGGAGCTCTCCATCCTGTAGTGCCGGCAGCTGTATGGTTGGCTGTCGGCGCAAACGTGGACTCTGGACCTTCCTCCAACGGCTTGCACAGACCAAAGTCAGAAATGACAAATTGTAGCTTGGGCAATCCATTGGTGGGACGGTTGCTCTTGACAGCCTTGACCAGCACGTTCTGGGGCTTGATATCGCGATGGACCAGCTTGAGTGAATGTAGATGTTGAACACCATCGGTAATCTGACGGAGCGCATCCTTGACATCAAAGCCTTCCGGCAGCTTGACCAGGTCGGGATACTGCAGCGGACGCTCAATAAACTGATCGAGTGACGTGGTAAATCTTTCGAGGGCAATATAGGTGAAGTGTTGGGACTCTTCCTTTCCGAAGTATCGGATGACGTGCGGATTCTCGTCGCTCGACAGCAGATGCTTGATCTCTTTGGCTGCCAGGCTGTTGGAAGTTCTGATCAAACGCTTGACAGCAACTTCTCTCCCATCCAAAGTCCCAGGAAATACTGCTGTGCCATTACTGCCGCGACCCAGGCATCGATCTTCCTTCGTATCAATCCTGAGCTTTCCAACCTGGAGCATCCCGTCTTTTGTCGGGATTTCAGCAACAAGCTGTTCTATCTCGTCCATAGCCTCTGGGTTCATTGTCTTCTTGCCCTTTTTGTTCCTCTTTCCCCCTCGTTTTCCACGTTTGGCATGCCTGCGGCGAGGTTGTGCTTCACCTTCAGCGGCTCCGTTGGAGTTGGACTCAGGCTGATCCTTTTCATCTTCCGATTCACCATCGGAGCTGTCATCATTGGGATCAAGGACCCTGGCCGTCTTGACAGGGCTGGCGACGGAGGCGGCGACGCTCTGGGCGCGACTTCGAGCCGGTGTGGTAATGGCGTTCTCTAACACTTCTGACACGATTCCGGTGGCTTCTTTCCCGTCTGCTTCGCCAACGACTGGCACTTCCTGCACCTCATGGGCAGCTGAGGTTGGATTGGGAGTTTGAACTTGGATCTTCTCCACCGCCACTTCGACGCCTGCCTTGCGGAGGAAGCGCTGTAACTTTACCATGATGGGTGATTTCATTTGAAGCCCAACCACGAACAAGAAAATGCTCACACAAATGATGTTAAAGACAGACATCAGAGGGTGACTCACGACGGGTAACAAGGCAGGCGGGATCTTAGACTCCAAAGCAGCCATCGCATTCTCCGCCTCTTCGGCCAAATCTGTCACAGGAGGGGGACCTGAAATTGTCAGGCGAACTGGAGCTGTGCTCTCATGGCCAGATAGCATATGCACCCCGACAATCTCATCTAGATCGCCATCCAAGTCCAGGGGTTGAGCGTCGTAATTCCAAGTGGAGCTTGCAGGTGCCGCGCCGCTAGTGACCCCGGGATAGGACAGTTCGGACATGGCATACCACCCTCCTGCTTCAGTCTTGTTTACGAAGACTCGTTCGGCCCGTTGCATCTCATCTCGCCATACCTCAGCAGACGAGAGTAAAGGTGAGTCGGTGGGTCGAGAAAGTAACACAAGGTTGGCAGACTCGTCGTGGTTGTCGAGCGGACGCACGACGTCGAATACCCGAGCAACAGGAGTGTCGAACATCTGCGTGAAGCGTGGGATTTTCCCATTTTCTGAATCATCGATGCCAATGATTCGACCATTGTAGTAGCTCTGGATATGGTAATTGTCAAGCGGAGCCACATACTGCTGTTGTAGATCGCTGTCCATTCTGTTTGGCAACCATTCAGCGAACTTGATGGTACATAGGAGCTGACCTGTAATTTTGTGGGTTATCTGAACAGTGTACTCGACTCTTCCCAAATTGATGGTCCCGATAGGGTCACATGCAGGATCGTCCAATTCGAACCCGCTCAACCGTCGGCAGCTGCGGCTCTGGTCGTCACCGGAAAAGTCACGGTATTTGTCGAATCGCTGTAGGATATTTCCTGTGGCTGCATCGACGATATAAGCTGTTGTTTCTTGTGAAGAAATGGTGACAATGGGCGGATCGTCAACAAATTGAGGTGTCTGGGCCGCGAGGGATTTGACAGTGACACCAAGTCGCTGGAGACCAATTCTGGGGTCTCGGTGCTGAACATAGAGGTTTCCGTCTTTGCTCGGCTCGACAATGAACATGTAGTCCTCTTCATATTGAGATCCGTCATAATCCAAATCACTCCGGTTCACGTGGTGGTGGATGGTCTCAATCATGGGGCTATTGGGGATGCCCAGTGACCATCTTTCATTGCCTGTCTTTCTGTCGCGGGCATGTATGGTGCCATCTATAGTGGCTAATAGGACAATATTCTCCACCTCCCAATCTTGCAGCAGCCGCGCTGAAGGAAGCGCAGAGAGCCCTCCTCGAGGAGAGGACTCAACAGACTGCTGAACAAGAGGTGCTCTGACAGCACTGCCACTCAGAGAGTCGTAGGCTGGAGCCAAGGCACGGAGTTTTTGGTGTTCGGTATCTTCATCGGTGCTATAAAATTTGGCCGTGGTGATATCGTTCTTCAGGAGGGGGATCTCGGCTGGGCTGCGGCCAGCTCGAGCAGGGCGCCGGCTCGACTCAGGGCGGAGACTCTGCGTTGAGGCCACCAGTCTTCGAGGGACATCGGATTGATGCACGGATTGAGATTGGGTGGTAGCGAGGAGGAGAAGGAGGATTGCCCAGGTCAACATTGATTTCGGGTTGGCGTTTGATCCTCCACCGCGGCCTGCTGTTGGCCGAAGCGGAGGTTTGGCCATGGTCGAATACACAGAGATCCAGGGCGTTGAGAGTCAGATCTATACAGATGTGGACATGGTTTCGAGCACCTCGGTAGGTTATAAGAAGGGGGAAGTAGAGGTGGGTGGTAGATTTGTGTGGAATGTTGAGAGGCGGGAGGTCGGATCGGTCAGTCAGCTTACGAAGTGGGAAGAGGTGAAGTGAAGGTTACCAAGCCCTGACGAGTTACTCAAACAGCGCGACGACTGGCCTCTGCGGCGGGCTCCCTTGCTTCCCTTCGCTCGGCTCGGCTATGCCCTAAAGCGTGTCACAGCCACTATCACGGCTCCTGGCTGGGCAATGCAAAGATTTGGCTTCTCTGCATTTCCCTCCTGGAACGTTCCACTCTCGATCTAAACCCGATTCAGGTGTTTCAGAAATTCAGCCTGAAGCTAACCCACCAGGAAAGTAGGTGCATGTGTTCTCCTTACTGCCGCATATCTTGACGTCGACGTGCTGTTCCTACAGGTCTAGATCAACTCCTCAGGGAGAAAAAAGGAAAGCTGGTTGAAATCCCCCTTGAGCTGTTTTACTTGTAACAAGTACTTAAAAGCAAGGACGGACCCGGTGGTCTGTTCTCCTTGCATCTATCGGTCCCTTCACACCGTGTGTTTTTACAGTTCATTACACCCCCACATCTCTCCTGCTGGTGACAAAAATTGCCAACGCATCCATGAGAAGAGAAGTGAGTGCCAGCCATTAAATATCGTATATCCGTCATAGCAACGACATGTCAAGAAGAGGCGCCGCTCAAGGCCATCAAAAGCAGACAATGTACTCGCCTTTCTCATTCCTCTTGATCCGCAATGCTCTCCATAGATCCTGTTCCTCGTCAATCTTGGACGAGGCACTCCTCACATCGTTGTGCTTGTGCCACCGCTTGAGCATCTTGTGAATGGAATATCCCTTGTCTGAATCGAGTCCGGGTGCATTGGCGAGAAAACTGCGACAAGCCCGCTTCGTCTTCTCTTCTGCTCCGAAAACGACCATATCACCGTTGGGGCCTTTTGTTTTTCTGCCCGCCCGAGCAGCCTCAGAATCTGAATCCGAAGCAGAATCGTCGTGCTTGCGGTATTCAATGGCCTTGAGTTTCCGCGACGTGCCTTCCCCTTGCGAGGGTGAGCGCGACTCGTCACTATATCGACGGCGAGGGCGATGTTCATGTCGGACATTAGCTGACGAGGTGCCGTTGTGGCGGTGCACTTTGTGCTTCTTCCTCTCTCGCTTTTCGCCATTTTGGATTCGTGTCAGGCTCTGGCCATGATCGGATGAGCTGGCTCGCCTCCTTGTGCGGCTGTTGGACATTTCACTTGCACCTTGGCCTGCAAGCAGAGCTCCGCCGACCATGGAGAGAGCCTTAACGGCTCGGCCTTTGATGGAAATGCCCAGGCCGTTCGAGTCCTCCTTGGTATGCCGAGTGCGTTTCAATGGCGATGTAGGGTCCTCAAGTTTTTGGCCTCGACGAGTGGAGCGCGCCTTCACGATAACTGCGCCGCGCCTGTCTTCGGGATCAGGTGATCGACGGAAGGGATACGCCTCGTCCTGAGACATCATGCGACTCAAACCACCGGTGAGGCCCGAGTGGATAACCGCAGGAGTGTCCGTCTTGACCATATCAGGCATCAGGGCATCTCCTTCTAGCTCGTGCACTTGGTCATCGGTGGGTCGTTTCCTCTTCTTCTCACTTCCGCTGTTCGTCCGACTATGCGATTGTGGTCTTTCTTTCTTACTCAACTTCGATTTGGCCTCTTTGGCGGCTGGCGTCATGAACTCGAGCGACAATGAACTGTTGTTCATATCCAAGAGCCCTCGAGGCAAGACTGGCTCAGTGCCCCACGTAAAGCCGTTCTCTTCATATTCCTTACTGTGCTGATGCTCTTCCCCATTGCGACTGGACGGACGGCTGTTGGTGAAGATCGAGGGGGCACTGTGCTTCATAGACATTTCGCCCTTGTCCTTGGCGAAGCTGATCTGTGGCGTGTGGGCTTGGTCGCCGTCGTCCACCATGTAATCAAAAACACTATCACGGACGGACGAGTCGGGTACGGCGGGTGGAGGTGTAGGAACGTGAGGAGGGGTTTCGACATCGGGAACGTCTTCGACATACGGTTGACGGGGAACGAGAGCCTTTTCATTCTCGGGCTCAACGATCAAGACGGATTTCCGTTTCGCTGCTTTCGAGGGCTTTTCGCGATAGAGCGCGCCCTGGTACTTCTGGTCTTCGGTAATGCATGACTGATTGCCCTTGTCAGTGCCAAAGTTCTTCCCAGAGTCGGGCGCATGTCTGTAGTGACAAGGTTGTGGGTGGTCCACATACTGTATGCGCTCTATAGTGTGTTCCCTGAAATGTAGTCATGCAGTCTATGCAAGTGAACATAGCGCCGCGGCATTGATTGCGATGCGGGTCGAGCTTCTTCTTGGTGAGGACGTCGCCGCAGCCCTGCAGTCAGGATTGTTAGAAACCGGTCAGGACGTCGATCTGTCGCGCATTGGTGCTAACCTCGCATTGGAATGAGACCATATTGCGTGTTGTTGTCTGAGTGGTGAGCGTGGAAGTTCAGGCGGGAAGAAACCAGTAAAATGAGGGTCAGAGGATCGCACCGCCTGTTGGGCAGCAACAATGGGGTCGCACAAGAGCCAGCACTCCAGCAGGTCAATAAGAATGTCAGGAGAGAGTGAGCTGATGAGCTGATGAGCCGATGGGCTCGTGGCCGGTATGTGTCAGAGGGGCAGAAATGCGTAAGGAGCGTGTTAGCGGTTCACGGCCCTCAATCTGGTGCTGTTCCAGTTCGCGGCTTCTCACTTGGCAACACATTTTATATTTGGAGGCGAAAATCTGCGTCTTGAAGCGGCATGGTCGCTTCCCTGGCCCACGAGCTTTGCCCGGTTTTCTCTAGTCGCGCACCATTAAACGCCTATCAGACGAGCTATCATGCCTTAAATCAGGGGAACCAAGCTTGCGAAGCCCAGGTTTGAGACTCCCTCCCAATCCGCGACGCGCCTGACCACCGACGTCTCGCGCGTTCAGTGGTCATCTGGCCAGCTACTGCACATCGTGATTGATCCATATTGGCCACGAACACCTGGGGTTGACGGCACCAGCGAGTAAACTTGGTTTGTGGTGCCATCCATCAGGCTTTTCAAACAACAAACATTCTGAGCGAAGGTGTAAACAGTGCCTACGTCAAGGAGCAACACACAAGCAATTCCGTCCGCTGCCCGTGCCACCCTCCATCGCCAATTTCCATCCCACCAGCCAATGTGTGGTCACTCCGAGGCTTCCGGCCGCCCAGGTGCCGTGACACCTGAAACCACCCTCTCACACTCACATTCTTCTGATACAAACGCGCCAACTACGAGTAATGCTGCGGCGTTGTTGCGAGTCTTCGCCCCCCACTCCGCACTTTGCATGGCCGCGTTCGACCTTGTGATATCCGCCGCCTTGCCGCTGTCGATCTTGCATCACTCTCTACGGGTCTACCTCTTTGCAAAATGGTTGGCCGACAACGAAAAGAGCGAATGGGCGGACAGCGACCTGTTGTTTGTTGCATGCATGACGCATGATATCGGTGCATCCCACAAGCACGATGGTCCGCAGCGGTTCGAGGTCGAAGGTGCGGATGCTGGTGCCGACCTAGTTCGGAGCCACAATAAGTCGGAAGGAGATGCGCACGAGGTCTGGACGGCTATCGCTCTGCATACCTCGCCTGGCATAGCGGAGCGCATCACGCCATTGGCTCGACTGGTGAGGCTGGGTGTCCTGATCGACTTCCGCCAGGCCACGAGATGTTCTCTGGGTGCCGTAGAGTATGCGAGGGATGTTGAGGCCAGGTTGCCTAGGCTTGATATTGAAAAGATCCTGGGCGATGCTGTGGTTGAGCAAGCAATCAGGAATCCTGACAAGGCACCTGCTGCGTCATGGCCTAACAACTTATACAAATCACACTTGGAGAACCCAAACTGGGTCGGTATCAATCGAGCGTTTTGAGAAAAGTATTAAATACGTATATATATTGACAAGAAGAATCTTAGACCGGCGCCCGTCATAGTTGAAGTCGCCTTCCAATAGCTCCAAAGCAGATGCTTGTACAGAAAAGGATGCTGGCGAGCCACGTGTACACACCAAATTTTTCAGATGCCATCGGCTGATGGATTGCTGGCACTGGCACGAAGTTTGGATCGACAACCAGCAGAACACTCGTACCGATAATGCTGACAGCTGCCGAAAACGCTAGACCGGGTAAAGACCGATCAATCAGATACCATAAAACCGGATTAGCCAACGCTAAGGTCAGGGCAACCTGCAGAGTCGATTGCCAGGGGATTCGTCGCTAAATATGTCAGTCAGAACCGTGATTGCTGCTTCGAACAAGTGAGCTTACCACTGCAAATGCAATCCCTACAAACACACCCATGCTCCTTACAGCTGAGTACCACAACGGACCCAGTCCACTTTCGGACGAAGAAGCTGAGCCTGCTCCTTTGACTGAAGCTGCTTTTCCATCACCCGGCTTTGCATCTGATGAGACGAATTTTTCTCCCAGAGAATCAACAACCGGCAACGCATTTCCTAGCAGGACACCAAAGAGGCCCCATAACAATTGGTAGGACAGTGTGCTCCGGTCAATATCCGGAACGGGCACTGGTGTTATTTGCTGCGTCTTGTGAAGATGGGTGACGATGGAGCCATAGCCGATGCCGAAGCCGCTCAAGAGCAGCGTTTGCAGGATGAGAGGCACGACATAGCCACGAAATCCCCTTCTCTTCAGCTTTGACCTAGCTTTCGTGGCCTCTCCGCTCCATTGAAGAGGTTCTGCTGTAGGTTTATAGTTGTAATCGTCCAGGCTTTGTCTCTTTGCCGGAGTCTGTGCACCAGTTCCCCAGGGTGTCGACATTTCCTCTCGAGCTCCATCGCCGCTAACTGGGGAGTATATGCCGAGCAATGTGGAGGAAGTGAGGTTCAATATAGACCGAGTCCGACTGGGGGAAGCGTCCGACTTCTGGAGCGAGAGAAGCTCCGGGTTCGTGGCCTCAGCTGGCGAGGGAGGGTACGACGAGTCGCTTGAGGCTGGCGTGATTTCGAACCCTCGTCGAGGAATAGGGCGATAGATCGGAGGCATCTCCATATTCGCAGGGGTGCAGTGACGTTGCACGAATGAGGCTGCGCCTCTCGAGGTAACGTCGAGGTCAATCTGAGGCGAAAAGAGCCCGCTGTTTGGCAAAACGGGAGGATAGAGTGATCTAAGGGCCTCGTGCTACCGTGGTTGTGAAACAAATCGAAATTTTTGAAGCATCATGGAGAGGAGAAAGGAATGAGTGTGAACGAGCAATGGTTTGAAATAGTAAGATGGACCCGACTATATGTGGAGCAAGGGAGTGGCTGCCTGTCTCAACAATGGCACGAGAGCTGGTGAGAGGAAGTGTCGTTATTTTCACATGTCCATCTGCACGTCGTCGTTACACAGACACGAGACTCGGACTGGTTGGGCGCAGAGCTGGACATTGGCGCGCGAATGGCACATGATCTGCAGTAACGGCTGCATACCATCGTAATCCGATCCCAACCTCACTTTGCACTCAGTGTGATTTCACTTTCATTTTATCGCCATGACATTCAGAGCTTTGACTTGGTAGCAGCTGCTGTCCGAGCAATAGTTATCTCGTCCCAGTCCAGCGGCTTCCGCGTGGTCTGAAACGCCTTCAGCCCCATGGCGGCTTCCCCGTCTGACCGCATCATCTTGTCAAACAATTGCTTGACGCCTTTCTCCTGCTCATCGCTCCCCGCATGTGCCCATCCTAGCTTAATGAGTTGCTTGCACATGCTTGATGCCTCTGGCCCCGCTATCTTCAGCTGAGAGAGATATTGATCTAACTGCGCGGACAGCTGTGCAGGTTCGTCCACCACCTTGGCAATCAAGCCGAGTGACCATAGTTCAGTCATCGTTATCGGGCGAGCAGAGAGCATCGCCTCTCGTGCGAATGCCAAACCCCATTCCCTGATGATGTATTTCGAGATTGTCGCTGGGCACAGTCCCAGCTTTGCCTCACTCAGCGTGACCGTCGCTGACTTGACGGCGATTCTGATGTCGCAAGCGAATGCTAGTCCGACTCCTCCACCAAATGCTGGTCCATTGATTGCAGCTACCGTTACTTGAGGTGCGTTGTCAATCGCTTGGAAGAGCTGTGCCAGCCGCTCATATTGTGCGTCACTGACTTCCTTGGTTTGAGCGACCGGTGATGTCCCTTTGCCGAGGTCCATGCCCGCACAGAATGTCTTGCCTTCCGCCGATATGACAATGCGTGATATTGAGCGGTCGTCTCGCGCTCGATGGAACAGCTGGGTGAGTTCCTGGATCATGGGGATCGTGAGAGCGTTGCCTTTCTTTGGTTGATTGAGGAGCGCTTTGAGGTTGACACCAGAGCGATAAGTCTTCACACTTTCTGTCTCGCCCACCAATGTCCACGAGAGTTCGGCCTGTGCAGGATCCTTGGATTGAGTCGAATCCTTCGCCTTCGATTGAATCAGGGCCTGTCTTGCGGCCAAAGCAATACCCGCACGGCTTTCATTCGGTTTCTTCAGCTGTGCTGAAATCCAGTTCCCAACCTCCACCAATTTGGATAGATCCACTCCGGTCTTCAATCCTGCCTGCTCGAACATATACACCAGATCCTCCGTGGCAGCATTTCCCTTGGCGCCAGGCGCAAACGGGCAGCCTCCCAGTCCACCAACACTACTATCGAACACGCGCAGACCACACTGATACGCTTGCCACACATTTCCCACAGCTTGGCCGTAGGTATCGTGGAAATGGCCTGCAAGCTGTGACGAGGATATACCGTGCTTAAGCAGATAGTCAAGTAGATTCTTCACATCAGCAGCCGTGCCAATACCCAATGTGTCCCCCAGACTGACTTCATAACAGCCCATACCTAACAATTTCCTTACCACCTTGAGCACATTCGCTTGAGGCGTGGGTCCGTCAAAGGGATCAGCAAATATACAACTCACGTACCCTCGGACGGCCAAACCAGCAGCAGTTGCCTTCTCTGTGACGTGTCGTGCCCTCGCCAATCCCTCATCAACGGTCGCGTTGATGTTGGCCCTGCTGAACCCCTCCGTAGCGCTCACAAACACCGCCACTTCCCGTACGCCCTCTTCCAGCGCGATCTCCAGGCCCTTCAGATTGGGAATCAGTACCGGCACGCGAAGCGAGCCATCTTGAACCATCCCCTTGACCACTCCATCAGCAAGCACAGCCCGACAATCTGCCAGTTGCGGAATCGCCTTCGGAGACACCACGGACGTGATCTCAATCGTCTTGAGGCCAGTTTGCCGCAACCGAGAAATCAGCTCCAGCTTCGTCGCCGTCGGTATTACCGTCTTAATATTCTGCAACCCATCACGGGGCCCGACTTCGACGATACGAACCGTACCCGGTGGTTGAGGCACGGTGGAGTTCGTCCTCGCCATGACGAAGTCCCCAGGCAGCCTAGCAGGAGCCAATAACTGATTTGTATGACACCTCGAGGCGACGCGTATCGTGGATGAGGAGGACGAAGACAACAACAACGAAGGTACACACGCCCTCCAGCCAGGGAAGGAGACACGCAAAGAAATCCGCACCCCGTCCATGATTATCCGGTCCCTCCGAGCAGAATATCACTCGTCCGTAAGGTTAAGGGTTTCAGCTCTCTTACCGAGGAACCTCCAGTGATGCGCCCGCACACATTTCCGTACCCGTACCGTGCCCTGACTGTTGTCCGTATGGTGCATGTGTCGGCCTCCAAACCTCGGGCCTTACACGGCGTGACACCGCACGTGCACTCTACTCGGAGTCCGTCGTACGAAGCACCCAAGTCGCGAGGGGAGCCGTCCTCGAAAAACAGAAGAGATAGGCACGGCCGGGCCGGCCGTGGTCGTGCTGGGCACGGACGCTAAAAATAATGTTGCCTTGGGAAATCCCGGCGGCCGAGGATCGAGGATCGAGAATGGCGGCCTCGGCCGCGGGGATGGGGAAGAAGATTTCTCCACTTCAGCCTCGAGTCTTGCGGTCAGGAGCAGTTGAGTGGTTGCCGTCCTGCAGTAAACTGACACAGCTTCACGACCTTTGGTTGGGTCGATTTCATGTTGGGATGAGTTGCTGTGTACAAGTTGTACAAGTGAGTACTCGTGCTCTCTACAGCGTACATGCTGAGTACTTCACTCTATGCTCTATCCCATCTGCAGCCAACTTTGCTGACAGCAGGTCTTGGCACCACTATATTAAAATAACTTCTTCACCACAATATAATGCAAAGACATTCTGCTTTGTGTCTATTCCAAAAACCATATTTCGAAGATGGGTCCGTACTTTAAACTATAAGAACGCGCCTCGAAATGACCTAGATCAGGTCACAGCGACTATTACATAAAGTGGTGCGGTGTACACGATCATGTATTTATTACAGCCAAAGTGCGGAGAAATGCCTGCATAATATGTAAAATAACGGAATATTACATGCCAAGACCTACTGTCAGCAAAGTTGGCTGCAGATGGGATACTCTGTACCTACAAATTGAGGTATTTCAGGGTCTAGAGCGTTTTCTCTCGCTGATCGTTCACATCGCCTCTACTTCCGGAAGATGATAGAAAGACATTCCGCGTACGACACGCATAGGACCTCAGGTAACATGCAACCAGTTGCATGGCCAGAACAGTTGTGAAAGTACTGTAGCTGAGAATCATAGCCGTGCAGCCGAGTCTGCCCGTGCATTTGCAATTGAGTCGCAGTACATTCTCTATCGTTTATTTCAATGTACACACAAAACTCCTTGCACAGTCTATAATCTCGCCTTGACTCTCGCATCCTCCTCTCCGCCCCGGCCCTGCCGGACAAGTCTCTCTCCCACATCCATCAGCACATGCTTCATGATCTTACCACTGCCCGTCTTCGGAAATTCCCTCCCAACGTCCTCATCGCCAATCCAGAACACGTACCTCGGCGCCTTGTGACTTCCCAGACTTCTGCGCACAAAGTGATTGATTTCTCTCCAGGAGGGGCGGTTCAGCCTCTTGTCGCTCCTCGGATCATGTTGCGGATTGAGAGAGGGATTGATGTTTGGCGTGAGACACCCTGCCTGGGGATGTCCCCGCAGGAATGCGCCCACCACTTCCCCGTATTTTGCATCGCGGATCGCGACGACGGAGGCTTCGGCTATGGAGGGGTGCGTGCAAAGGAGGGTTTCGATTTCGAGAGGGAAGATGTTTTCGCCACCTGGAAGCGCGCCAAGGATAAGTCACCGTACAGTGGAATCGACCGCCAAAGTCGTCGGGAGCGGAGGGCTTACCTCGGATAATGATGTCCTTGATCCTTCCTGTCACAGAGCAGTAGCCTTCGTCGTCGATGACGCATTCGTCTCCGGTATGCATCCACAGCACGCCATTCTCGTCCTGCTTCATAACTTCCGCCGTCTTGGCCGGATTGTTGAAATAGCCCTTCTGCAGGGCATATCCACTTGTGCACAGTTCCCCCCTGGCACCTCTTAGGACGATGTTTCCGTCTCGATCGATGACTTTCGCCGCCGTGTGAGGGAGTACTCGGCCTACAGTCTTCGTCTTCCTGTCTTCGCTATCGTGCAAAGAAGTAATAAATGTGACGGGACTGGTCTCCGTCATTCCATACGCGATTAACATGCCATGAATCCCAAATTCCTTTTCCAACTGCTTCATTAACGCGGGACTCACAGAGGACCCCGCTGCCAGCCCAGTCCTCACACCTCTGATATTCAGCTTCTTAGCCCTGTTCGCTTCGATTTCCGCAATGAACATGGTTGGTACGCCGAGAAGGGCGGTACACTTCTGCGAGTGAAGTGAGTCGAGGACTTGAGAGGCGTCGAATTGATCGCAGGGGAAGACGATTGTGCTGCCGTGGGTGAAGGAGGCGAGGAACCCCATGACTAGACCGAAACAATGGAAGAGAGGGGGCGGACAGCAGACTATATCGGAAGGGGTCAGGACCATTGCGGTGCCGACGAAGCGACCATTATTGATGAGATTTCTGATTCACTCGTCAGACCTGGCGATAAATTCGGAAGAGAAATGCAGCGGATCGTACCTGTGCGTCAGCATTGCTGCTTTTGGAGCGCCGGTTGTTCCTGTTTTTGTTAATGCTCCGTTACGCCATCCTAAGGGAAGAAGAGCAAGACTTACCAGATGTGAACTGCAGATTCAGGACGTCACTGTTCCGGACGCGGATCTGTGCATGCTTCAAGGCAGCCGTGGTGGTGAATTGGCCTTCGTCGACGAATGACGAGTATAGGCAAACGTTCGACGTCGTAGAGCTTGTGCTCTCACCGTTTGCAAGTAAGACACAAGGCAGAGAGTCCAGTTCCAGAGTCACAGATTCGATATGACTCGATAGATCTTTCAATTTGATCCTTGGAGCGATGAATAGAAGTTTGCACGCTATAAATATCATGTTAGCACACCCTATAAGTCTGATGCGCGACTTACAAGTCACTTTCAGCGCAGAGACAAGCTCTTTCGCCGTATAAGTATTATTCAGCACAACGAATGGGCAACCGATCCGTGCGGCGGCCAGAAATGTCTCGATATACTGATAGCAATTTCCCGCCATGATCGCGACGTTGTCTCCATGCGTTAGCCCTCTAGCCAACATCGATTTTGCAACTGCTTCGCTTCTGCTCGAGAGGTTCTTGTAAGAGAGTCTGTGGTTGCGCTGCCATGAAAATGTCGCGGCCGTGTGGTTTCCATATTTGGCGGCCTGTCGTTCTATAAGCTCTCCCAATGTTTCTTCCCACAGCTCGGGCTTTTTTGGACCCGACACAAACGATATTGCTGGAGACATTGCTGCTGTCTCAGCTTGTAGAACGGCAATATCTGTGCCGCTCATCATGTAGCTAGGTGCCTTCCTCAGGCTTTCGTGGTCAAGCTCAGGGATGATGGTCGCGACATGCCTGAAGTCTTAAGGGTAAGATGTGGTTAGATAGGTATCCCAGTGCGGCCATGGCTGCTTCGTATTTGTCGACTATCCAAAACACTACTCCGTGTTCCCGGGTTGCAAGCTTGCACATCAGGTGTAGTATATCTCCTCGGTGGATCCAAGTTCGATGGCGGGCCGTCCTTGCGAGTATGGCCCCGGGACTCGGGATACCGGTGCACGGCCATTTCCGGGGCAGCCTCGGCAAAGGCCAGTTTGCGAATAGCGCGAGAGGAAGCCAGGGTCGAAATATCAGGCTTGTACTTGCATTTTCGCTGAGTTGTGTGATGGGATCGTAGACTTGTTCTCATAAATTGTGTGTCGCAGAGATGTCGCAAGGTGCTGGCTTTCCCGTGGTGGAATCGTTGCTCGATCTGGCGCAAGAAACATACAGATTGAATCGAGAAGCATGGAAACCCGTACTCCAAGAGTATGCCGAGAATCTGAAGAAAACAACGGCTGAAGGCAGTACGCAGTCGCTCAACAGGCACGAAGTTCGGGGACAGCTGTTAGCACGGGATCGAATATCGTTGTTGTTGGACGCGGATTCGTCGTTTCTGGAATTGGGCTCATTTGCAGGCTTTGATCTAGAAGATTCAAGCCCTTGCGCAAGTCTTTTGGCAGGCATCGGGAGTATAAGCGGTCGGACTTGCCTCGTAATAGCCCATATCGCAACCCAGAGTGGAGGAGCCTGGAACGAGCTGACCGTGACAAAACAAAATCGAATGACAGAAATCGCGAACGAGAATGACCTACCTCTTGTTGCCCTGGTGCAATCAGCAGGAGTCTTTCTGCCGCAGCAATTTCGTGTCTTCCACAAAGGCGGACAGATATTCCGGGACCTGGCGGTTCGAACACAAAACGAACAAGCCTCGTGTGCAATCGTCTTCGGGTCATCAACTGCCGGCGGCGCCTACCATCCAGGACTGTCCGACTACACCATCTTTGTCGAGAACCAAGCGCAGGTGTTTTTGGGAGGTCCCCCGCTGGTTAAGATGGCGACCGGCGAAACGATCGATGCCGAGGAACTGGGTGGCGCCAGAGTTCATGGAACTGTTACTGGCCTCGCCGATCAGATCGCCTTTGACGAGTTTGATGCTATTCGCAAGGCTCGTGAGTGGGTCAGTGCATTGAAGCAACGAGACCGACCAGCGCCATCTATTCGCCCTCCGTTGGCACCACGATATCCCATGGCGGACATCTTCTCAATAGTGAACCCAGATATCCGAAAACCGTTCAACATGAAAGAGGTGGTGCTGCGCTTGGTGGATGACTCCAGGCTAGCCATCTTCAAACCAGAGTATGGCCCCAATCTGTTGACTGGTTGGGCGCACATCATGGGTTAGACATGCAATCCCTTTTTGCCAGGATAATGGGCTGACCAACCTGACCTAGGAATGCCTCTTGCCATTATTGGAAATCAAACACCCATTATCAATCCGGACGAAGCATCAAAAGGAGCACAATTTATCCGCATGTGCAACCAACAAGACCTCCCGATCGTGTTCCTTCACAATGTCACAGGATTTATGGTTGGATCGAAGGCAGAACATGCGGCCATCATCAAGAAAGGAGCTCAATTTGTGTCTGCGGTCAGCTGTTCCAAGGTACCCCATATCTCCGTGATTCTGGGTGCGTCATACGGCGCTGGGAATTATGCCATGTGTGGAAGATCTTACCGGCCACGATTCCTCTTTACATGGCCGACCGGGCGATGCAGCGTCATGGGCCCAGAGCAATTGTCTGGGGTGATGGCTCAGGTCGAAGCGAACAGCGCCAAAAACAAAGGCGTGGTGCTCAAGCCCGACGAGGTCCAAGCCAGGATACAGCGACTGCGGGAGGAAGTCGACCGAGACAGCAGCTGCTACCGGACGTCTGGAGTTGTTCTTGACGATGGGATCATCAATCCTCTCGACACTCGCGACGTCCTTGGGATGTGTTTAGAGATCGTACAAAGGCCGAAGATAGAGGGCAGCGCCGGCCATCGCGCTTTGGCGAGGATATAGAATTGAAACATAATTTCAGGTTGAGATCAGACGAGAAAAAAAAAAGCGTCTGACCAAAGCTTCGGGGCTCCCCCGCAAGGTATGTTAGTTAAGACCCCGCCTTTGACGCCGGTGCTCCCCGTTTACCCCCAGGAGCTCCGGTACGGGCAATTGGGTCAGCGTTTGCTGCAGCGGCTCCGTTGGTCAGACAGCCGTGCTTTTCGTTGACAAGATCGGCACTGAAGCTAGTCTCACTCCCGTTATAACTCACTGTCCCTTGACTTCGTCGCCGCGGAATGTTTCCACTGTATGCCTCACCAAGGTTGTGCACTTTGAACGGCCATGGACGATAGGCGTGAGGCGAAACGAGCACGACAAGCATGTCTGAACTGTAGAAGGTTAGTTGCTTCACCACAGGCGCAGCACCTGCTGTTGGATTGAGCCCTGCGATTGCTGAACACGAGCTGAAAGTGATTGGTCATTGTAGGAAAAAGACCCGGTGCTCGGGCGAAAAGCCCGTGTGCGCCTTCTGTCGCCGTCTCAATCAACACTGTACCTGGGATGGAGAGGAAGGAGGATCACCCGAATTGCTCACAGAAACCCGTGGACCGTCTGCACCTGCGTCTTCATCGGCTACAGCTACGGCTACGGCTTCACAAAACGCAGCCCTTGCAGCAAGGGTGGCGCTCCTTGAGTCCCGACTGAGCTTCCTGGACGCCGATAATGCCTTCCATTTCTTCTCGTCTCTGTCTGCCAGCCGCAACCCAACACCGCCGACCGCCAGACAGCACATCAATCAGCAGCCTACTCTCGACGATCCGGTCGAGACGGCCGACCATGACTTCTCCTCTCTCCCTGACCACCAAATGTTTCGGTCGCTGATAGACGTATACTTTGAGCGATGCCATAATCAGCCCTACGCCTTTTTCCACGAGGACATGTTCCGCCAGGACTATGAGTCTGGCCAGCTGCCCGAGTATCTGCTGTATGCATTCGCCGCCACTGCCTGCCGTTTCTCTGACCATGCGTTTTATCGAGAGCGTCGATCACAAGCGATCGATGCATATGCGCAGGCATCTTTCGGCCAGATATTTGAGCATTCCTTCTCCGACGCAGAAATCCTGGAGGTGTACATGGTGATAGCTCTCGCCATGCTGGCCGTCGTGGAATTTGCAGGTAAGAGTCGAAGAAGGGATCACAGTCGGACGTCGCACTGACTCAGCGTTGCACAGCCGGGCGGCCCAAAATCGGCTGGGTGAAGCTGGCTCTGTCGTGCCGCTTTGCTCAAGCACTGCGGCTGAACGAAGAACCGGACTCCCAGCTTCCGCTCCACGAACAGGAGGGCCGACGCCGAATATTCTGGTCGGTCTATCTCCTGGATATATTTATGTCGGTTGGCCCGAATCGACCTCCCAGCCTCCTCGACGAAGACTGCACAGTCCACCTTCCGTGCCATGAAGATCTGTTCAGAGAGGGAGTACCGGGGGGCGTGGTGCCGACCTTGACGGAAGTGATTGAAAATCTGTCTGTCGATCACCAAAACCTGGACTCTTTTGCAATGACAATACTCATGGCATCTGCCCTAAGCCGCTTCATACGTTTCAGCTTGAAGCGGACCTTGAACAAATCTCAAGTCGTCTGGGATCCACGGTCCAAGTATTACGAGGTCTCCAGCATCCTGCTATTCTACGAAAGCCAGTCCCGGTGCACCTTTACCCCGGTGGCCGAGACAATTCGGCAACAGACGACGTTCAATGGATCGCTCGCGCCATCGCAAGTCGGCCACATCGTCTTCGCGCACGCTCTTTACCATCTCAATCAGTCTCTCCTGAACCATCCTTTTATTCTCTACCGATTCTTCCATTCATATACCGCACCGGTCCCCCTAAGCTTTGTAGAGGAGGCGCTTCAGAGGTGCCGCAAGCACGCAACAAGCCTGATTGAGCTCCTCACAGATCTTGAGCAATACGGACCCCTCAGTCACCCTAGCTTCTTCGGCTATTGCGTAATGGCTGCAGGAGTGATCCATCGTCTCTATGAGAAAAGCGACGATGCTCATGTCGCAGAGACGTCACGCAGGCATGTCCGGAAGGCATTGAACTTCCTGCAGCGGGAGCCGGTCCGGTGGGGTCACGTCGGACATATGGGCACTCTTCTTCGCTGTTTCGAATTGGATTCAAGCATTGCAACAGTACTCACGAATGCCGTGAGCCTGGCACAGAAAGTCGACGTACCACACGGAGCAATATTATGGCAACTCCTCGATTACGCCTGGTTACCTCAGACAAATTCATCCCCTGAGGTCAGAAGCTCTCTAGCTGATTTGCTTCCCGGAACAGTGTCTCAGGAATCAACTGTACCTGTCCTCCAGTCCCAAGAACCCACAAATGCACCAGCGGGCCAATTTGAAGCACACAACGCCCTACCCCCGACTTATGCGCGGATGTTGGGCGAGGATATGTAAGTATGCTCGGTCTGCCAGGGGTTCCGATTTCTTCTCGATCTTTGTCACCTGAAATGGTGTCTGCGTTACTAATGCTGAGATAGGGGCGGTATATTATCGGAAGCCGTGGGTGAAAGCGGCTTTCCGGGCTTCGGTCAACCCAGCTTTTCACCTACATCGTCATCTATTTTTTGACTCCTCAGCTATCTGGCAGGCTTGTTTGAGCCAGATTTACACCGCCTGTACGTTCTGCAGAGTGGCCTCACAGCTTGCTCTCCCGCCGAGATAATCGTTGCAACTCTTTTGTCTCGAGCTTAACCGCAAGCTCGCTCAATATCTCATCGCTGCCGCCGCCGACCACCATAACCCGAACGTCCCGACTGATTTGTTCGATCCTGGCTCCTTTGCCGCTTCTTGAATAGCCAGCACCGCCCATTATCTGCTGGGCGTCCCGGTTGACTCGCTCCAGGACCCGACCAGCGCTCGTCTTCAAAGTGGCAATCATCCCGCCGACATTGACATCTACCTGTTGAGCACCCTTCTGTGCCTCTGAACCGCGCTTGTGCTCAGTCAAATACACGATTGACTCCATATATGCGTGCGCTGGTTCAATGTCGCGTGCAAAATTTGCGAACTTGGCAAGAATAACCTGGTTCGCTATCAGTGGCTTCCCAAAGGTTTCTCTTCTCAGCGCATGATGGTAGGCATCTTCGACGCATACTCTTGCCATCCGAAGCGACGTACAAGCCAGCCACAGACGCTCGTGGTTAAAGTTCGACATTATGATATCGAACCCTCGATTCTCTTCACCCAAAAGATTGGAAATAGGTACTTGGACGTCATCGAATTCGATGTAAGTCGAGCCGCTGGCATTGACTCCAGAGTTCTCGAGCTTGGTGCATTTCACGCCGGGAGCCTTCAGTGGTATTATCAACGCTGAGACACCCCCTCGGCCTGGTCCACCAGTCCGAACGGCAGCGGTGCAATAGTCTGCGAATATGGCGTTCGTGATCCACTTCTTTGCGCCATTGACAATGTACACGTCGCCGCGACGTTCAGCCACGGTCGTAATTCCTGCCACATCCGATCCGGCTGTGGCAAGTCAGTATCTCACTCATGGTCATAAGGCGGAGGGGAGAGGCACACCATCAGGCTCGGTCACCCCCAGGCAGAAGCGGGACCATCCCGACAGCACATCAGGCAAGAACTTCGCCTTCTGCTTGTCGGTCCCGAAGTTAACCAGCGGTGGCGCACCGATTGAGTTCCCGCAACTCAATGCCCATATGACTCCCAGGTACCCACATCTCGCAATCTCGTCGATCACGATCAAGTCATGGAATCCGTCCCACTCCTCTGGCTTGATATCCCCAGGCAGTCTCTGGCTCATCTCTTGAATTTGTTTGGTGGCGAGAGGATATATCGAAATAGCCATGTATCCCAACCGGGCGTGGTTGAGGATAACATCTCGGGGGACGGAGCCTTGTCGTTCCCATTCCTCGCAGAAGGGCGTTATATGTGTGGACACGTACTCGCGGGCTTCACGCTGGAGACGACGATGGCTGTCGTTGTAGTAAGGACTGACGTCGCGGGATAGCCAAGCAGGGTCTGCATATGGTGCTGTTGAAATGGCGGCGGCCATGGTGATGTGCAGACCTAACAGTCCCTTTTGCTCAATTGGATTCTGCTAGTTATGGTTCGCAGAATCGTCTCAGCGCAAAAAATGAGGCTCAAAGAGTCTGTTCCAATCCCTCGTATTTCATAACATCGGTCAGTTGGGCACTCCATCCCCCCGAGACTGCCTCAGATTCAGCCGCGGCTAGGACGTCACGACAACACCGAGCAGCCGTGTGCAGCCTTTTCATGGAGGTCGATACGAATGCAAAAGTGTAGCCGTGGCCGTTGCCGTGGCCGGGCCGGGCGTGACCCCTGGCTGCAGTGCCAGAATAGGAAGCCAAGAACATGAGAGATGAAAGTCCACCCGAGAGTGCCTCGAACCGAGCTTCGCGGACACATACCCATCCATACGCACACGCAAGCACAGTAGGAGACGGCGTCTGCGTCTCCACGAGACTACAGGATACGGACTGTCATGCAGTATCCTGACCCAGTCGGATGCGCAGGGCCAGAGATAATATTTCGTGGGATACGTCAATACGTACTGCGTACTGTCTAGTATGTAGTATGTGGGATATACCGTGCTGGCCCACCACTCACTTACTCAACCCAACAAAGCACTTTCCCGTCGTCGACCGCGTCCCCGACCTTGACTGCTGTGCCAAACTTCCCATCCATGCTGACGCTGATATTGGTCTCCATCTTCATACTCTCAATCACCATGACGATCTCCCCCTTTTTAACAGCCTCGCCATTCTGCTTCAGCACGCCCAGGACTTTGCACGGCATGGGGGCCTTCACGACCTTTGATCCCGCCCCCTCGGCTGAGGCAGCGGTCAGGGACGGACGCAGACTTTCCATATAGGTTAGGAGGCTGTGGGAGTGGTATTCGACGTAAGTCCCTAGGGCGGGGAAGTGGCACAGGAATGTCCGGTAAGAGCCTGTGGAGTTTGATGTTGAATTCGATCTGGAGTCCGAGGACGGTGAGTCTGTGGCGATATATGCGCTCACGGTGGAGCTGTTGATCGAGACGGCGATCGAGACAGTTGTCCAGTGTGCGGTGGATTGGGATGGGTTCCCGACGACCTCGGAGGTCGATAGGGGTTTATATTTTCTGAGCTGCACGGTGTATTGGGGCGCGGTCGCCAGGGAGCCGTCTCGCAGTTTATGGCTTATGGCGTGGTATTGGCGGGATAGAGATAGACTAGGCGCGACGGCGGTCTTCGGCGTTGAATTGGATGAACTGTCCACGGAAGTCGGTATTGGTGTTAGGGTGACGTCGAACTTTTGCGAGGGGTGGCCTTCGTGATGCTGCGTAGATGTCCTCCAGACGGATAGCATTGGTGTCACAGGCTTAGGCACGGACACAGGCACAGTGATCGTGGTCGAGACATTGACGGGATCGAAGTATTGGTTCCGAAAGTCGGCCCTCACGTACTTGAATGGCCTGGCTGCCTCGTGCTGCCCCGGCACATCTCTCAGAAGTAAACCCGGGATAAGGGACAGCATCGAGATCATGTCCCCGGCCCCGGTGCGAGTGCCCTCCGCGTGAGGGTTCTGCAGCAAGCTGTCCAGGTGTGTCGGGATCAGAGAGGTCGTGTACGCCGGATCTTGAAAACTGGAGTGTAGCAGGCAAGACTGGAGGAACAACTGATTCGTCTTGACGCCGGCACAGACAGTGTTGGCCAGGACTTTGACCATTTTCGAGATGGCCATGTCGCGGTTAGGAGCCCACACGACAATCTTGGCGATCATCGAATCGAAGTGGATGGACACTGCGGATCCGGTCTTTACAGCTGTTTCGTATCGTGTGTCCCTGGCTGCGAGGGGGGAATGCTGATCTGCCTCTCGCCACAGCCGGATCGTGCCGTTCTGAGGCATGAAGTTGCTTTCGGGATCTTCGGCGCAGAGCCGGCACTCGATGGCATGGCCTCGTTGTGGGATTTGCTGCACAGCGGCAAGACTTGCGAGCGATCCCCCGGCGGCGACAAACAGCTGTAGTGACACGACGTCCAGGCCCGTGACTTCTTCTGTGATAGGATGCTCGACCTGCAGCCGGGTGTTGACTTCGAGAAAATAGAAACTCCCGTCCCTGGCGTCGACGACAAATTCAACTGTCCCTGCGCCTTCGTAGCCTATGAGTTCGCCGATCTGCACTGCCACTTCGCACATTCTGCGCCGCTGCTCCGGCATCAGAAAGGGCGACGGCGTTTCTTCGATGATCTTCTGGTGGCGTCGCTGCACAGAGCATTCTCGTTCCCACAGAGAGAGGACTTTCCCGTGACTGTCGCCCACAATCTGCACTTCGACGTGCTTGGCTGCTTCGATGTACTTCTCTAGGATACAGTCGCTGGAGCCAAAGGAGCGCTTTGCCTCTGATTGGGCCCGAGCCAGCTCGGCCGCCAGCTGTGACCGTTCACGGACGATCCGCATGCCACGTCCTCCGCCTCCAGCCGAGGCTTTCAGCATCACCGGAAAGCCGACCTTCTCGGCGGCGACTTCGAGCTCGCCGACGTCCTGGCTCGAGCCCGTAAAGCCTGGGATCAGCGGCACGCTGGGCGCATGTTCCCTCAGATACTCCTTCGAGTTCCGCTTGTCACCTAGAGTCGACATCGCCTGCGAACTGGGGCCGATGAAGATCATCCCGGCTTGACGGACAGCATCTGCAAAACGCTCATTTTCGCTCAAATAGCCATATCCGGGGTGAATGGCATCCGCGTCTCGAGACCGGGCAACCTCAACGAGGAGCTCGATGTTCAGGAATGGGTTGCCGCCAGCCTGGTTGATGCTGCCGAGGTTCACGGCCTCGTCTGCTGCATCCACATGAAGGGACGTTGAGTCCTCTTCAGCGTAGATGGCAATGGAAGTGAGATCGAGCTTGCGACATGTTGCTATGATTCGACATGCTATCTCGCCCCTGTTTGCGATGAGAACTCTTCGAATTCGCCTCCTGCCTTCTCCGCTGATTGGTAACGGTGCGACAAACAGTGGAGGCCGCAGCGATGTTGCAGAGGCGTCTTGTGGCATCGCCTGGCGATTGTGGTGTTGTCTCATCGTAGGATTATGGAGGTTGGAGTCCTAGAATTCGTTCGCGCTGACGGAACAGGTGGCGCGTCCATTATGGATGAGTTGTGAATGGCGACTATAGTTGAACGGTCCCATGCCGCGATTGGCGACATAGAGCCTTGTCGGGATAGTGTCTCACGGTACTCGGTGTACCGAGGCAGCCAAGTACCTCCTTTGCCCTGGTCACCGGGCACACGGGCCGCGTGAGTCGCAACCGGCAGCCTCCGCATTGATCCTTGCATCATTGGTGGGACGGCGAGTGCTGGCCTCACGTGTAGTCAGGGGACCACCACGCGTGCGGACGATGTACTTGGTCTAAATAAGGCAGTGTGTGTGCTCCATCCGGAACGAGGTGATGGCGAGGTGATGGTGAACTGATGATGCAAGATGATCAACGCTGCCCTGGTCTAGATGCTTCGCCGGACAAAATACTGTGGGCCATAGAGCCGTTCAGAGCTTTGCCAAGCCTCGGTGATATTCCTCGACGAGTTTTCAGGCTCCGCAGATTCTGATAGATCAGCTTCCTTTCTCAGAGACTCAAGAAGCCGAAGATTCGTGGCATAGTCTCCGAAAATCCAATCGATTCCTTCTGAGGCCCTCATAAATCACAGTTCCGGCGATACTTCCCTCATCCGCAGTGCAAAGTTAATTGACAAACCCGTTCATCACGATGTCTCTCACCCAGATGATCGACCCAGAAAATGCTCCCAACTATGAGGACATGGAGAAGCAATTCGCAGTCAAAGCAGTTCAACACATGACTGTTTACTGGTCTATCCTTGAGAAATTGCCGGGGTCGAGACTTCGTCTGACGCGACTTGACGACCAGATCTTCGAGCACTTCAAGCGCGACTTCCCGGACTTTGACCCTGCCCAGGAACTCGATGAAGAAGCCATGAAAAGCAAGGAAGGCAAGGAAAAGTGGCGCAAATTCTCCATGGCTTACGAAAAGGGTGACAGCAAAATCGAAGACTACAACTTCGGAACCATGCTGAGGAAGAGTCCCAAAACCGAGTATGGCGAGAAGGAGGCCATCTTCGCTGTCCGAATCCAGTTCTATGCTATTGAAATTGCTAGAAATCGTGCCGGGTTGAATGATTGGATCTATGAAAATGCACAGAAGGAGCAGAAGAAATCATGAGCTCAAAGACAGGCTGGTCACGCTGGCGATCTGACTACGGAGGAGCGGGAAAATGCCACAGATCTCAAGGACATCAGAATTACCGCAAACGTCAACCGCCAGATGCTTCAGAGGTGGCGGAATCACGCCGGAATGTCAAGACATCCACATTCCAAAAGAACAATGTCAAGATCAAAAGGCCGACTGCCTTGGCATGCAGGGCTGGAGATCACTCATGGCCCATGCCAAGTCCAACAATGAACAGTATCCTCACTCATGATCCTGCGTCTTCCCAGTCTTCAGCTCTAGCTCTCAGCTGTCGCCACAACAGTGTCCAGGTCCAAGCACCCGCGAAAGCAACCATGTATGTGCAAAGCCACAACTCTGAAATATGACGACAGATGCAGACGGTGAGGATCCAAGGAACTCTGTTCAGAAGAATCAAGGCTATGACTTCATTAATGGCTGGAAGAGCTTTTTCAGTTTCACGGCAAAAGCGCACCTCCCTGTTCTGTTGCTAGCAATCTTCATGTCGATTGCGGCAGGAGGCCTACAGCCGACCATGGCATTCTTCTTCGGAAAGTTCTTCGACAGTTTCTCGGACTTCGCGTCCGGCAAGGTCGATGGCGCCATCTTCATGAGCCGATCTCTCACCAGTTTCAACGCGATGTTCGCTATCGGCGCAGCCACGTTTCTGTCCAAAGGCGCTCTTTTCACCTTGTGGCTGGTGTTCGGCGAAATGCAGGCGCGTTATGTTCGTGAGCTTCTTTTCGCATCTCTTCTCGACCGAGACATGGGATGGTACGAGGCCCGGACAAGCGGGGTGGGGACGTTGTTGACGAGGATTCAGGGGTAAGGCACATCTTAGTCGTTCACTCCCGGTGCTGATGGCATCAGGCAGATCAGGGACTTGCAATTAGGAACTTCGCAACCTCTCGGTTTGACAATCGTTTGCCTCGTTCAAGGCCTAGCGGGTCTCGGTCTGGCGCTGCGTACCAACTGGAAACTGGCACTTGTTGTGCTCTCGGCTCTACCTGTCATAGCCATCGGCGCAACCATCATATCTCGCGGCCTTCAAGCGAACATCAACCGGCAAACCGAAGAATTGGCGACTGCGAGTAGAATAGCGAGAACTTGCATCAAGGGCATTGTCACAGTGAAGTGTTTCAATGCCCAAGAAAAGGAGGCGGGCTCTTACACTGCTGCCATCAAGAGAGCGGCCGCATTTGCACTCAAGCAAGCATTTAGCAGTGCGCTGCAGGTAGGATTCGTCAGGTTTGCTGCGACGGCCATGTTCGTCCAAGGCAAGTTATTCCATAACAGTCTCCAGGAAGTTACTCATGTTTGCACACAGGCTTTTGGTACGGGGGCACTCAGGTCCATGCGAGCCGAACAACCGCTGGGGAAGTAGTCACGACGTTCTGGGCTTGCTTGATAGCGGCTAAGGCGTTCGAGGACATGCTACCGCACGGTGTCATGATTCAGAAGAGCCAGGTGTCGTCCGCTGCTTTGCAGGCAATTCTGTACAAAGTCGGGCAAGGAGAGCTGGAGCCACGGAGAGTTGATGGGCTGTCACCCCAATTCTGCGAAGGAAACATTGAGATGCGAGAGGTACCATCGTCCCTGAACTTCGGATCAGCAAGTCCCTGACTGGGTTAGGTCTCATTCGCCTACCCTTCCACGCCCAACAGGCTTGCGTTGGACACTTGCACGTTGTGTTTTCGCGCCGGGGAAACCACGTTCATCGTGGGCCAGAGCGGCTCTGGCAAAAGTACTCTCGGCAATTTGCTCATGGGCTTCTATCGACCACAAAGCGGGTCAATCGTAATCGATGATAATGAAACCCAACATATCGACACGCGGTGGCTCAGGAACAATATTACTCTCGTTCAGCAGGACTGCATCCTTTTCAGCGACACCCTCTTTCGGAACATTGCCCTGGGCTGCAGGGACTATCACCGAGTCACGAGTACTCAATTGGACAAGTGCATCCACATGGCAGCTTTAGACAGCACCATTTCAAAGCTCCCAGATGGCGTGCATACCAGAGTCGGTACAGGCGGCTCTTCTTTATCGGGAGGACAGAAGCAGAGGGTCGTGCTTGCACGCGCACGCTTGAGGGCCACGCCGATTCTGATCCTAGACGAGGCAACAAGTGCCCTCGACAATACAAGCAAGATACTTGTCATGGATTCGATACGAGATTGGCGATGCGGCAGGACAACCATCATCATTACGCATGACCTGTCACAGATCCGAGACGAAGACTTCGTGTATGTTCTCCAGGAAGGTCGTGTTGTTCAGGAAGGTCAGCGTAAGTGTCTGGCGAGTATTGTCGGTGAGCCAATTGACCGCAGAGCTGACCCGAGGGATTTTGAAATTTGGCGATTTGCCGGTCCGGAGAATGTATCTGGACAATCTTCTGGGACTCGCCATGCAGACAGTCCCGAAGCGATGTCATCCGACCCGGTCAGGAGAGACTCATTCGACATTCTTACAAAAGGAAGCGCTGAAGCTTCCTCGGCCGGCGCCCAAGACGACCCGCACTCAGATCTAATCCCAGGCCGATCAAGGAAGAGAGTTCTTATAAACAGCGGGGATGCGATTAACTTATTGAAAAGACAATCGATGGCTCGTGCCAAAGTTATGTATGCCCTACACCAAAGCCAGTCCTATGGCGCGCATTCAACGGCCGACGTTCCAGTGAAGCGCACACTCAGAGGCGCTGCTGTAGCCGCACGCAAGTCAATCTTCTCACCGAGAATGCCTCGAACACCAATATCCCGGGACAAGCCGCTGCCAATTCCTTTGCCGCAATATGAGATGTTGCAGGAAGGTGGTCATGTCGAGGATAGCATACTCGAATTTGCAGCCGAACGACCCGAGCCGCGGCCACCATCACCCTCCTCTATTCGGGCAGTCCTACTTACACTGTGGCCTTGTCTGGATAAGCCCAATAGAAGCAAACTGATCCTCGGGTTTCTAGCCACACTAGGCCACGCCGGAGCTTCTCCCGCCTTCTCTTATGCGCTCGTGCAAGTATTTAACACATATTACATACCAACAGGTTATCAACGCAAGGCCTTGGTATGGTCAATGGCGGTAATTGGCATTGCAGTCGGGGATGGCGTAGCATGTTTCCTCATGCAGTATCTCCTTGATTCGGCCAGTCAAGCCTGGGTGGATGTGCTGAGAATCCAGGCTCTGCGACGAATCGTCCGGCAACCCAAAGGTTGGTTCGACGAGGAGCAAAACAATCCCACCGCTCTTGTGTCTGCTTTGGATAAGACCGTAGAAGAGGTGAAGGATTTGATCGGACGATTTACCGCGCCGATCCTGGTTGTAGCTGTGATGATGGTCGTGGCCGTCATCTGGGCACTTCTCAACTGCTGGAAGATCACAACGGTTAGCCTGGCGGCATCTCCGGTCCTTTACGTGCTCGCTAAATGCTTCGAGGTCGTCTCGGCTCACTGGGAATCTCGAAGCAATTCAGCAGGTGAAGCAGTGAACCAGGTATTCGCAGACGCCTTTTCGGACATCAAGACAGTCCGATCACTGACCCTAGAATCTTACTTTCACCTCAAATTTCGCGATGCCGCCCAGAGACGTTTCTCTATCGGAATACAACGAGCCATGTACACAGGCCTCTTCTATGGTCTCTCGGATTCTGCCATCGCCTTCTTCACTCCCATGATCTTCTGGTACGGTGCATGTCTTGCGAAGGACGGAGAGTGGCCCGTCCAGTCTATCTTGACCGTGTTTGGCCTCCTGTTGTTCTGTACCGCAAACGCGAATGCGGTCATTGCATTCATCCCGCAGACCGGCTCCGCCGCCGATACCGCGAGTCGCCTCATCCGACTGGCGCGTATGCCAATCGATTCGCATGAAGAAATCGGACAAGTTCAACTGGACAGGAACAATCCCGCGACGCTTTCAGGGCCCATTCACTTCATCAACTTGACATTCAAATATCCGTCACGTCCCGGAGTGCCAGCTCTCCGCCGCCTGAACTTGACGGTACCCGCCAGGCGGATAACTGCCATCGTCGGCGCTTCTGGCTCGGGTAAATCTACCATCACATCACTCCTACTCGGCCTCTACCCTCCCGCGGGCGACCATCGTAATCCCACAACATGGAGCGACGTGCTGGACGACCCTCCCTCGTTGACCCTCTCCGGGCGGGACATACGGACCCTCGACCTCATCGCACTTCGTTCCCTCATCGCCTTGGTCCCACAGACGCCAGTTCTTCTCCCAACAACGATCCGCGAGAACATCACCTACGGTCTGCCGTCCAATAGTCTCTCAACGTCAGTATCAGCATCATCTATTGACTCCGCCGCCCGCGCGGCAGGGATCCACGACTTCATCGTCTCCCTCCCCGAGGGCTACGCCACGCTCGTCGGCGACGGGGGTCTCGGCATTTCCGGCGGCCAAGCCCAACGCATTGTGATCGCTCGAGCCCTCGTCCGGGATCCGAAAATCCTCATCCTAGATGAAGCCACCAGTGCGTTGGACCGCGACAGCGCGAGACTCATAAGACAGAGTATACTGAGAATAGTCCATCAGCGGAAACGAAAGGGCAACCCCTTAACAGTCATTGTGGTCACGCACGGGAGGGAGATGATGGAGTTTGCAGACAACGTGGTAGTTATGGATCAAGGCGCGGTCGTCGAGCAGGGCGGGTTTGACGAGTTGATGGCCTTGGAAGGGAGGGGTAGACTGTGGGCAATGTTGAACACGGGAAGTCATTAGACAGGTAGTGGTGTGGTGCAGTAGTGCATGTGGATGTATGGTGAATTCAGTACGGGATTCGTTTTCTTTCAGCCCTTCAGACCGTCCAGGCCGCTATGCAGCCGCAATTTATGTATTCTGTAATGAGGTCTTTCTTCAAAGTGCCGCTAAAGTACGGGCATGAGCACGAGCACAAGTCCAACACAGCACTGTATCTGCGTACGCAGTAAGTAAGGACGTAGGAAGCAGCCTCTAACATTCGTCCCCAAGTCAACAAAGGCCAAGTCCAGTTCCATTACTGCGCCCCATTCTCCTCAATCCACCGCTTCACAGCCGTCCAATTCTTACAAGTATGCAGCGGAGCGGCTCCGAGGTTGAGATGAGCATTGACATTGGCATTGGCATTGGCATGGGCATGGGCATGGGCATTGGCGCTCGACCTGGCCGCCTCATTCACGAAATGCGACGACACTCCGCCTGGGAGGCTGGTCGGCTCCAGCGTCGTGTCCGCCGCGCAGAGCACCGCCTGCCGCACGTGGTCCAGACATTGATGGGCGCGTGTTTTCTCGTGGACCCGCGGGTGTCGTTCGTGCGAGTAGTCGATGAGGATGTGGCGGAGGAAGGCCTGCCGCAGGCTGGTTAGCGAAATACAGGCTCAAACTTGGTCGCATTGCGTTGCATTGCCATTCGCGGGCATTCGCATGCGGAGATCCACACGCGTACTCGGACGCATACTAATGCGAATGCAAAGGAATGCTCATACGTACCAGGCATTCCAACTGCTTGACGACTGCGACGTCGTATATTTGCATCTCCGGCTCCCCCACCCTTACGCGTCCATTCCCTTCGGGGAACATGTTCGCCCACGCACGATCGCCCTTTGCGCCCTGCATCTGGAAAGCGTGGTGATCGGTGAAGATTGCCCGGACTAGTTCAGTGGGAGGGCGCGGTGCGAAACGTTGGTTTGGACCTGTACCGGCGCCCGTGTGAGCGGCGGACCTAGCCCTCCAGTATGATGACAAGGGCTTTGGGATTTGAAACCCAAGGCTGAGGCGGTAGTGGGGAAGTAGTGAGAGGTAAAGGAGCCCTGCTATCGCAAGCGTCCCGAGCAGGAAGACGAGATTTAAGGCGGAGCGAAAGCGTGAGCGCGAGCGCTTCATTGCAGTGACAGGGATGCCTGTGTAGAAGCCTTGAGGGGACTTAGGCGTCCTGGGGACGATGGCATCTTTCTCGCCGCGGTGGGGAGGGGAGCGGAAGCGTAGGGCTGAGGGCATTCTGAAGTACTTAATCCGACAGGACTCAGCTCGACCAGAGGATCCGATGGCTTTTGACGGAGCCTAATGGTAGCAGATTGGTTGATTGTTGGTGTAGGTAGGTCCTGTTGACAGACGAAGCGCATACAGTTGCCATTACCCGAGGCACAAAGCTCAAGGTATCCCATTTGTTCCAATCTCCAGAATGCCGTTTTGGGTATCTACATGCTCCCATAGGTGCGCTCATAAGACGTTCATTGAACGCCGTGGACGGCGAAGAAAGAATGGCACAAGATGCGACAAAGGGACAGAACGAACAAAGATCGAGTGAAGGGCTTCGTGTGCAGGTGATACCTACCTACCCTCCTACAGTTCCCGTGGTCCGATCCACCCTGTGGGAACGGAAATGTGGACGGGGACATTGTTGATACATCTTCAAACCCACAGCGGGTGTAAAGGACATGTATGTCTGCATGCTGAGAAGCTGCCATTTCCAGGATCTGTTTAGAATAAAGGGTATGTACTGGAGTACGGTCCGTGACGCGGACACGGACGTTTAAAATGGACAGGGACACGATGACTTTGATGTCCTCGTAGCGGCATGATCAAAGATATCCTGAGGACAGCAAGAGAAGTCATGACTACGTCGACGACGGGTGACAGAAGAATCGCGATACACAGTGAGGCGGCTGTTTTGAGCCTAACAGGCTTAGCTCCATTTTCCTATGGGCGAGCAAATAACCATGTCATGCTGCTCATCTACTCTGCCGTACCTATTCTTGACCCATGCAATTTGATTTCTTGATCTGCTTTAATCTTTCAATATGTAACACCAGAACAAAGTGACAATTCGGCTCAACACCGGACATGTCGGACAGTCAATCTCGCAAGCGATCGAGGTCTCCAGATAGCGCAGGGTCTGAGAGCGAGTCCGACGATGACTTCGGACCAGCTCTGCCTTCTTCAGTTCCACCCAAGAAGAAACGGAAACTGCCGTACGAGTCGTTATATGTCGATGCCTTGCCCAAGGGCGTGAAGTACTCCAAGTCGTTAATGCACAAAGACCAGTTGGTCTCGGTGACCGTTGCCCCTTCACCCGTCGACTTCGTCATCACCACTTCCGTCGACGGCGTGGTCAAATTCTGGAAGAAGGTCGCGGTCGGCATCGAGTTTGCTAAGGAGTACCGCGCGCACGAGGGGCGCATCCTGAGCTCTTCTGTCAGCTTTGATGGGGCTTTATTCGCTACAGCCGGCGATGAAGTCGACAACACGATCAAAATCTTCGATGTCGTCACCTTTGATCTGCTCTCAATCTTGACCCTTGAGAGCGCCGCATCTTGTGTCTGTTGGGTTCATCGCAGGGGTGTCTCGCCGACTCTAGCGGTCGCTGTTGGAAAGGAAATTCTCATTTACGATGCTTCGGGCGACTTGCAGGCGCCAATGCACACTCTGTCCTCCATCCACCGAGCGCCTGTGGTGGTAATGGCGTACAACCCAGCTTTCGACTGCGTGATCTCCGCTGACGCGGGTGGGATGATCGAATACTGGCAGCCTAACGACACCTACGAGAAACCGGATAGTGTTTTCAAGATGAAAGCGGCGACAAACCTGTTCGACTTCAAGAAAGCAAAATCAGCGCCATGCTCCATCGCCATATCTCCGTCGGGTCACCAGTTCGCCGCTATATCATTCCCGGATCGAAAAGTGAGGGTGTTTGATTTTGCTTCTGGCAAGCTCTACCGCTCTTACGACGAGTCCCTAGAGACCATCACAGCTATGCAACAAGCAGGTACATCGCTCCAGAAGCTGGACGAGGTAGAATTCGGGCGGCGGATGGCAGTCGAGCGTGAGCTTGATAATCCCGCTCTTAAGTCCAGAATCAACATCGTGTTTGACGAGTCTGGACACTTCATCGCCTATGGCTCGTTGCTGGGGATTAAAGTTATCAACACCCTCACCAATCGCGTAATGAAGGCATATGGCAAAGATGAGCCGTTTCGGGCGCTCAACGTGGCTCTGTATCAAGGCGCACCTCAGAAAAAAGATGTCGTTACCGTTTCAATGGCAGCTAGTGCGAACCCGCTCCTCAACGATGCGGAAGCGAGAGATCCCATGCTTTTTGCCACGGCTTACGCAAAGGTCCGTTTCTACATGTTTACGAACGAGGAGGACATCAGTAAATCGACCCGAGACGTGCAAAACGAGAAACCCAGAGTCATTGGCAGCAAGAAGAAGGAGGAGAAGAAAGCCGAGTCGGGCACCTCGGCGGTATTGCACACAACCTACGGAGACATCCATATCAGACTGTTCCCTGACAAAGCGCCGAAAGCTGTCGAGAATTTCGTCACACATTCAAGAAACGGCTATTATAACAACACGATTTTCCACCGAGTCATCAGGAAGTTCATGATCCAATGCGGCGACCCCCTGGGAGACGGCACTGGTGGTGAAAGCATCTGGGGCAAGGAATTCGAGGACGAGTTCTCTGACCTCAAGCACGACAGGCCGTACACAGTCAGCATGGCGAACGCAGGGCCGAACACGAACGGGTCGCAGTTCTTCATCACGACTGAGAAGGCGTCTTGGTTGGATAACAAACACACCATTTTCGGACGCGCCTATCAAGGGTTGGATGTCATACACCAGATTGAAAATACGAAGGTGCGGAAGGAGAAGCCTGAGGAGGATATCAAGATAATCAATATCTCCATCAGCTGAGATGGTGGTCATCAAAGCCGGCCAACCACCCCTGCAAACTCAGAAAGGACATCTATCGTAATCATAGCTGGCGGTGTTGAGGATTTGCCTGCTAAAAGAACTTGCAAGACCCTCACCTCAATATAACGGGTTCCATGCTGTCCAGCTCTACCCCTTTTCCCATAGGATGTCGTCGAAACCTTTCTCAATTCAGGTCTCGGATCCCCAGGTCTTGAACTCTTGCACCATATCGGCAACCAGGTTTCTCCAATCTTGGCGATGGAAGAACACTTCTTCCCTTGGTAGATTTATTCCCGGGGAATGGTCAGGAATGCGTCGGAGCACAACTCAAATGTGGCTTAACTCATTGAAGCTTGCAGTAAAGAGCTCGGTGCAGAGAACAACCACCAGATCCGCATCTTCTCAAACAGACGACATGGTCATCTCTCACTTACCTCACATATCCCCCCGCTCACTTTCAACTGTCCCTCAATACTCAAACGACGGCTTCTGCGCCTTTGCTCCAGACCGGCTATCCCGCATGGCTTCGCCATAGTAGGTAGACCACGACCACGGTCCTGTTGGATTTGGCTAGTTTCCTGCCCGTCTCAGGAATCTGCTATTGGGCATCTGCTGGGCAGTCTCTTGTTTTGGGCATCTCCAGCGCGAGTCACCGGCTGTCTCCCTCCGAATCCCCTTCCCAGCCCTTTCTGAATGTCTCTCCGGCGGTACAGTACAAAATAGCTTCCTCCTGGTTTGAGTGCTGCCAGGCCCTCACGAGTGTTCTCCCTCTTGTCCATCGATCTCCTGTGTGACACTACCCGACCCCCCGGACGGCGCGATGTTCTGCTATACACACTCACAAATGTTGGTCTTTGCTATTTACTTGCGATTTGCGAGGTCGTTGCGGCGAAGAGCACGTCAGGGAAGAGGGAGGGATTACGGGAGATGGCTCAACTCAACTCCGTTGAGCGACAGCGATCTGGCTGAAGGTGGCAGAGTCGTGGCTTCGTCTGGGTTTCAGCCATTTAAATAGCAACGAGAAAGAGAAACTCGCTAGGGCAGGAAGTTGTGGGTTCAACTCTCCATTTTCCGAGGTCTTCGTGTCGTCCTTTACGGGATAACTTTGCTCTCCTGACTGTAAATGATCAACGTCAAATCCAGCTGTCCACAACCTATTACGTCCAGACTGAGAGACTTCTCCAGATAATCGGCAATGAAGTTTTCTGCGCTTGTCCCCGGCTCTACTTGCACCGCACATTTGCTGCAGGACCGCTGGCCCAAGACCCTGCTCTGATGATCAATGGGCTGTTTCGCAGAATCGGCGGGCGTAGGCTCCGTGGAATCAAACAGCCGGACTTGCTCTGAGTGTGGTTGAATAGACCCAGTGCTCAATTCCAAGGTCCTAACTACTGTACGGTGCACTTTGACGGCGTTGCGTGCACCGCGACAGCCTTGTCTCCCAAGCTCCCCATTACACTCGCTTCTGTTCTTATCTTCTCTTACGTCTGCTTCTGACCGAGCATCTCTCAGACTGGATTGTGCTCGTTCCCAATGCAACACTCAGCAGGTGAAGTGACAAGTTCCCGGCACCTCAGATCATCAGTCTCTCGACCTTGTTTCTCAGTTCTCTGATCTGGGGCATGAGATCACTACTCTCGTTCGTGGTGATACTGGCTGCGATCACAGCTCGGCTGACCCCACAAGCGCGACCAAGGGCCACTTTACTCGGTACGTAGACGTACGGGACATTCTTGTCCTCAGCGAGCAGCGGTAGATGAAGTAGGATGGCGAGCGGGGAGGTATCGGCTGCGAGGATGACGATTTCTGAAGTCCCGCGGTTTAGTGTCTTGGTGGCTGTGAGAGATGCGCCATTAGCAGTCATTCGCCGGGAGACATTTCAGAGGACATACCTTCGTTGGCGCCCTTCTTCAGCTGCCGATAGTGACTGGCTTGTTGAACCAAGTCTAGTGTCAATTGGGCCAGCTGTTCGTCAGCTATCGGCCATGCTGCTCGAGAATCAGTATTCAGTACCGAACGGAAGAAGAGTAGACGGGTATGGCGGTCGCACCTGCGCTCTCATTCATGATGATGGCTTGACTCTGGCTCACTCAGCGGATCACGGCCAGGATATTGCGGCGCGAAGAATTACTGCAGGCTACAGGTGCAAGGTGAGGATTTAAGAAGAGGTAGAATATCTCAGCAATGTCGCTCAGAAAATCTAAACTCACTTCCAAAATTTTGAAGTTGTCGAGGACGTTTTGGGACGACCCTCGGCTTGGCGCCAACACCCGTCACGTGACACACATGTTAGGGCCTCACTGTCAGGGTTTGGGGTGAGTCACGGGTGATCCCTAGCGAGAAGCTGGGCACTGGGTTGAGGTAAAGGGCGGCATCACCTTCGTCCCAAGAGGGAATAGGCAGTTTTTTACTCATCTTGGCATCAAGAAATCATTTTTGACCTGTGGACTCATCACCCCGCAGCCTGGAAGTTGTATTTGCCCTCCAGACACACCCAGCAAAGCGAAACAACACTCCAACGCAGATTCCCACCATATCTCTCATATTACAGGTGTACTTCTTCCAGACCGAACTGATCAACCGCCATCATGGCCACCAACGGCGACCTCCCCTCAGATGACGAGTTCTCCCAACCAGGGACCCCTCCCGGCGATGAGAACGACCTCGACGAGATTGAAGAGTCGAATCAAACACCCAAATCAGCCCTGAAAAGGGGCACCTCAGCAGCCATTCCTGACTCCCAAGTCTCTCGCCCCGTCCTACCCGAACAACCAGATCCCAAAGACCTAGACATCTCAAAACTCACTCCTCTCTCACCAGAAATCATCGCCCGGCAAGCCACGATAAACATCGGCACGATAGGCCATGTGGCGCATGGGAAGTCCACAGTCGTCAAAGCCATCTCGGGCGTGCAGACGGTCAGGTTCAAGAATGAACTGGAACGAAACATCACCATCAAACTCGGGTACGCCAATGCAAAGATCTACAAGTGCGACAACCCCGAGTGTCCGCGGCCGACATGCTACAAGTCATACAAGTCAGAGAAGGAAGTCGACCCTCCGTGCGAACGAGAAGGATGTAAAGGCACATACCGCTTGCTGAGACACGTCTCCTTCGTCGACTGCCCCGGCCACGATATCTTGATGAGCACCATGCTCTCCGGGGCAGCAGTCATGGACGCGGCGTTGCTCCTTATCGCGGGAAACGAAAGCTGTCCACAACCGCAGACCTCGGAACATTTGGCCGCAATCGAGATCATGAAACTCAACCACATCATCATTCTGCAGAATAAAGTCGACTTGATGAGAGAGGAGGGCGCACAATCGCACTACGAATCAATCCTGAAATTCATCAAGGGCACCGTCGCCGACGGGTCGCCCATAATTCCCATCTCTGCACAACTGAAATACAACATTGACGCCATCAACGAGTATCTGGTTACCAAGATCCCGGTCCCCGTGCGTAATTTCAGCGCCGCCCCACACATGATTGTTATCCGCTCCTTCGACGTGAACAAGCCCGGCGCCGAGATCGAAGACCTTAAAGGTGGTGTGGCAGGAGGCTCCATCCTCAACGGCGTCCTAAAACTCGGCGATGAGATCGAAATCCGGCCTGGCATCATCACGAAAGATGCTACAGGCCAGACGGTCTGTCGGCCCATCATGTCCCGCGTCGTCAGCTTGTTCGCCGAACACAACGACCTCAAATTTGCCGTGCCGGGTGGCTTAATCGGCGTAGGCACGCGGGTCGACCCCACCTTGTGCCGAGCGGATCGTCTCGTCGGCCACGTGCTCGGTCTGAAAGGCCAACTTCCCGAAATCTACATGGAACTTGAGGTCAATTATTTCCTCCTCCGGCGTCTGTTGGGCGTGAAAACCGCGGACGGCAAACAAGCCAAAGTGGCGAAGCTCGCCAAGAACGAAGTCTTGATGGTCAATATCGGATCCACGGCCACGGGTGCGAAAGTCATGGGCGTGAAAGCCGACGCCGCGAAACTGACTTTGACAAACCCCGCATGCACGGCTATTGGGGAGAAGATCGCGCTGAGTCGACGCATCGAGAAGCATTGGCGGTTGATCGGCTGGGCGAATATCGTGGCGGGGAATACCATTGAGCCGGAGTCTTCCTAGGATGAGACTGTTCGGTGATATCTCTGTCAGGTGGGGGTACAGGATTGAGGTGTGGGAAGAGGTTGGTGAAGGACTTATGGGTTCAAGGGACCGAATTATGGATGAATCGTGGCGTGGCATGGCACGGCACGGCACGAGATGACACGATGAACAAGCAAACTACGTGAAGGCTCGTGAGGCGAAGAACACGATGGAACATGACGGCCACGGTCCTGAAGAGGGAGATGACAAACGGACGACAATGCCGCTGTGCCTGTGGCGGATTCGACTCCAAGGCCGGACACTATGCCACGGCATCCTGCATCAGGCACATCGCAGCAGCCTTCCCGGTTCCGGTTTCTCACGGGCGAGTACTGCCAAAGGGCAAGCATGGTCAGGCCAGTTCACGTCGTGTCTCCGTCTAGTGGCAATATCGGGTGATGATGAAAAGACGAGAAGAGAAGCCACGAAAACTGACGTGTCTTGGTAAGAGCCAGCTTTCGCGACCTGCTTTTCATGCAAGCGGCGCATGCTCACTCGCGGGCGATGCGAAACGAGACGACGCAAAAACTCAAGTGGCAACGCAGTGGGCAAATACTACGACGTAAATGCCCAATGTTGTCCGAGGAGATAAGAATCAATGAGGCATGAGATATTCAAAACACATACAGTTCGAGTAGAAAAAGACCGATACCAAGCTTTGGCAAGTCCCATTGTGCACGCTTCTGGACAGTGTGCAGCATTTCGTGCCGTGGCCAAGAACGCTCTGGGCTAACCAACACGAGAAACGCTGATTATGATGACTCGTTCTCTTACCATCAGTTGTTCATATCCTGGCCCGTTACAATCTCTAGCCCAATCATTGATTGCATCCCAATAGCCCAATCGACACCAATCTCCACTACTATACAATGTGCGCTCGCCTGAAGGACAGACTGGTATGTGAATCACCGTCAATCGTCATCCTCGTCATCGGAATCGATGCTCTGATCCCGAATGCTCGGGTCTGGTCGTCCCAACGGCGTTGGTGTCGGTTTGCCTTTTGCGTTCCTGCCGGCCAGCAACAGTCTCCCATTTGCGGCGGGGTTGGCATTCTCGTTCTGTGAGGAAGAGTCATCGTCTTCTTCATCTTCCGAAGGACGCCGCTTGTTCGGCGCCTTTATCTTGTTTGGGGTGGCAACCACTTTGGCAGCAGCCTGGGGCTTCTCTTCGTCGTCACTGGACTCGCTCTCGTCCTCGTCCTCATCCTCATCGTCGACTTCAAAGACCGACGGCTTCTGACTCTGCTTTATGCGGGCGAGCAGAGTACCTTGGTTGGGCTCGGGAGCTTTTTTTGCACTACGAACAACTTCGCGAAGGTCACTCAGGCGCTGGTTATACGGTCCCGCTGCGGGAGTAGTCCTGGATTGTGTATTTGTGACGGCTTTTGCGTTGGTCTTTGTGGAGACAGACGAGGCTGGTGCTGGTTTCTTCGTCACCTTGTTGAGCGTTCCCTCCGCCGGTGATTGTTGGGAAATTGTCTTTGGGGTCTTGCTAAGAGCTATGGACTTGACGGATGGGCTCTTGGAGGGAGTCCTTGCAGGCCGTATTGCCCCATTCGATTGCTGCGCAGAGGGCTTGGGAGTTTCGTTGGTAATTGCTGACTTGGCAGGAGGAGTCTTGGTCGCAGTCTTCGCAGGCGTTTTTGGTGGGAGCATATATTCCGGGTTGGATGTTTTCCAAGAGCTGGCACCGGTCGACTCACGCCTGATTGAGTTTGCTCCGCCAGGAGTTGAGTTCAAGGTGGAGGATTTCGATTGTCCAGTCTGGGAAATGATAACAGATGCGTCGGTTGCCTTTCCTTGCGGGGAAGGTTTCTGATGCTCCTCAGATAAAAAGCTCTTGCGGGCCTTGTTCTTTGTCGAGGTTGTCGCAGGTTCAACGTCTTCCACATGTGGTTCTGACGCCTTTCTCACCTGGTTCACCAACGATTGATCGGTGGCGGGAATCCTTTTAGCAGCCGCTGCCTGCTTTCTGGCTTCTTGCTGTTTCCGCTTTTTCTCCGCTTCATATTGCTCTTTGGTCATGTTTTTGCGACTTTCCATGGTCTTGATTTCTTCTGCTGTCAGACCTATCCCAATCGAAGGGCTCTTCCTCGAGTCGCCCTGCTTGTCCACGTTCAACCTGTGTTCTCTCCCTTTTGCTGCAGAATGCTCATTCGCTACCGGGAATGGAGCTTCTGATCCCCAGTTTGGAAGTGGCTTTGTCGGCCCCGAAGTGCTACCAGCCTGTTCCTGTCCACGTTGTACAACAATGCTTTGGGGAGGGGAGCTGGCTTGATTTGAAGGTGGTAGGATCTTGACGGTCTTTTCCCGGGGACCGGCAGACGCATTCTGCTTTGATGGTCCACCACCGGAAGTCTTCAGCTGAGCCTTTTCGGAAGAACCCACAGCTACGGCCTTCCTGGCCTGTCCGTCGGGTGTGGCAGTTGGCTTTTTCTGCTCATCTACAACATTCTTCTTCATAGGGCTCATAGAGGACTGCTCAGCCGATTCTCGCAGGTCCTGTGACAACTGTCCTCCGGGGCTGTCCGAACTCGCACTGGTCCTGGAACCTTTGGCTGTCCTGGTTGACGACTTCTGCTTTTTTGCCGTAGACTTTGTGGCATTGACAGCAATAGAGTGTGTGGATCTGTTGTCAGAATCATTCACACTCGAGCGCGCATCGCCATCCACGCTCACCCTCTCATGCCTCGGCCTTTTGCCTCCAGTATTCCCATCAGCTTGTTCTGAATTTGGCCGCTTGTCAACCTGGGTCCGTTTGGTGAGCGCCAGAGTTTTCTTGTCCGTTGCCTCTGATGCTGCTGCTGCTGCTGCCGCCGCCGCCGCATCCTGCTTGGGTTGCAAAGCTGCCGCGTTTGAGGCTCCTCTCTTGTGCCCGTTCACTTGCACCGAATTCGAGGCGGCTCTCTTACCAGGCTCTTCCGTCGTCTCTCCCTGTCCCGAAACTACAGCATCTCCCGTTTCAGGATCTTCAGAGGTACTTGTTTCTGTTTCTTCGTCTGGGCTGGAACTAGCTTTGCGTGAGATAACCTCAGGCGTCTTGAAAGCTTTTTCCACAGGCCTCTCGTCGTCAAATACCGACCCATTGTCCAGGGTGTCGATCGCCTGGCTGATACTAAGCGCATAGTCTCCTCTATCGTCCCGCGGGGATTTCAGTTCTTCAATGTGGGACAGCCGATAATGGGCCTTTCCATGACTATATTGTGCTTGTCTCGAACGAGGTGACATCTGGGAGTCATCGATATCCGATTCCGGGTAGTCGTACACGTCCTTACGCTTGAACTTACGCGCCGACGCTGATGATAGCTGAGCAGATGACTTTGCCACATCATCTGATCGACGTCGTTGCAGGCTGCCGGGATTTGACTGTCTTCTCGAACTCTCCGAAGGAGGGGTCACCGGTGCCTGCGATTGCTCCTGGAGCCGCTGGCCCAAATTGGCCGTAGGGTTTGAGATCCCATTTACCTTGCCCAAAGAGGGTGAACTTTGCGCTTGAGCTGAGTCTCTCTTTCCCTTCTTACTTGAAGAAGAGTCCAGGGGCTGCTCGATCCTGGCTGGCGGGACCTTCTGCAGCAACCTGCGCGACTCGGGAGACTCAATCGTCGGCTCTACAGAGCTTTGGTGCCGGGTATTCTCTTTGTCTGGATTCGAGTATTGCGTGGCTTCCACTACATCAATGGGCTCCGCAGTCTCATCATGCTCAATCGACGAGACCACTTGGTGTTCTTCGCTCAATGTCTCTGGTATGTCAACCCGCCTAGCTCTTTTTGCTCCAATCGCAGTTGGAGGCTGCTGGTCCGCAGGTGCGAAAGGGCGTTTGCCTAGCGAAGAGGGAAGACCGGGGAAGGTAGGGATGGGCGGACGCGCTGTCTGTTCAAGCTGCATGTGATATCGAGGGTCGTCCAGCTGGCTGCCCACCGCGACGGAACCCTCGCGCACCGTCCTACCTTGTTCCGCGACGACATTGACCGTGACGCGCTGGTCTGACGCGTCGGTTTGAGCTCTACCCTCGTCGAGAAGCACATCGGAAACGTATGATTGAGGGGAGATGTCGAAATCGTCTATGTCCTTCAGATATTTGACAATCGGTAGCGCGCTTCCAGTTGTGTCAGCTCAAGTGCGACATAACCTGAGAGGGCAAAGAACCAACCGTCCGTAGCAACTCTCATATGATCTCTTGATCTCGAGGAGCAGCGTGCCAATTTGCCATTGGTACGGATCTCTCACAATGACCACCAAGCGCTTCTCATCTTTGACTGGTGAAGCAATTGATTTTCCAAGTCGGATGTTCTTGAGATATTCATCTTCCGAGAAGATGCGAGCGGCGACCCGAATTCTGACCATCCTGAGGCCACACTCAGCGCCCGGCGACGCGCGTGAAATAAGAAGAGAACACTGTCGAGTCCAAAAAGTTGCGGGAACTGACAGTGAGGAGAAGTTGAGGATGCGGAGAATCGGAATTCACTCTCACCTTTGTTTGAGTTCAGGCTGCTCGGCGCAACCTAAAGAAGTCTAAGGGTTGCCTTGCGAATTGCCAGAAGTCGCGGCGCCGTCCTCATCAATGCCGACAATCTTCGAGTTGCATATTTCTTACGCTCTTCTTGCGCTGCGCAAAGTGCAGCCTGCTCGTTATGCGGCGGGATGTTGTGCCAGTCGAGATCTCGGGCTCGTTGAGATCAGACGTTGAAGCAGCATAGTCATCACCTAGACAAGCATGTTGACGACGTCAACGTGCAGGTCGATCTCGAGGCCTTCGACCTCCATCTCAAAATCTGGAAAGAAGATGCACCCGTGGTACCTTAGGCCAACTGCTCTGGAGACGTTGTCCCTCAAGTCCAAAAATCCAAAGCAGCCGTGTCGTCCACGAGCCAAACGCACCGGAGCGCCTTCCTGGTACGGGGCACTCTCTAAGCAGTACTGTAGGTAGAACGAATGCTGACAGCAGGATACTGCGTCACCGTCACTGCACTTTGCCTATTTACCGTCGCCGTCCGGAAGGATGCTCTGTGATCTCGCGAATCACCTCCCGATGCTCAAAGAGTCCAGCAACTTGCTGCCGACTGCGTACGAACTGAGAGCACCGACGAGACTTGGGGTGCGAGTATGTCAACTTCTGTTTCGATTCGGGTCTGTCCTTCGACAGCAAGTGATGGGGTCTATACAAGGGCCGTACCTCCTGAGGAAGGCCTTGCTGACAATGCGAAGGTTAGGCAGCATATGGCGTCAGTTTGAAACGAGTCGAGCAAACATTGCAAAAAAGACTGCCATTCGACTTTCGCGTCGACCATGCCAGGACAAGGGTTGGAGAAAGGGCCAACGAACAAATCTTGCATTTGACGGAGTCCCTCCCATATCTGTGATCTCGCCCATGTCAAAGGCATATCATTGCCGCAGAATTCCGATTTCCTGGGAAGAGACGAGGCCTCTCAGAGACATTCACCAATTCCCCCCCCCCCCCGATCACTCATGGCTGCTAATCGTCGACGATGCCGATCAAACCCACCTCGATCCTTTTTGGCCACCAAGTTCTCACGGACATGTCATCAGCACCACACAGAACAGGCGTCTCACATGTCGAGCGAGTTCCGAAATTCGTCTCAAAGTCTGCGAAGAAGAGAAAGGGCGCACCAGAGAACTCTCGTCCCGACGTAGAATCCATGTTCCGCGGCCTATACATACATACAACTGTACATACCTAGGTAGACTGTGAAATGCCCCACGATTGTGATCCTTAATTCTATACTTGGCCTCTTAATAGCCTTGGTCCTGGCCCTAGTATCCAGCATCCAGCATCCAGCATGCCCTTTTGTCAGACTTTTGGTCCCTTTTTTCGGTGCGTCCAAATTCCTCGTCCAGCTCAATAACTAATACACACTCCGCGCATACACGACAATTACACTGTACCCTCACACGTCTTGATCCTTTGTCTTCTCGGATTCCCCGCCCGCGTCCCTCGTGGTGGCCGCCTCCCACAGATCCCTCGCCGGAGTGTCCACGACGGGATCCCACCACAGGAACCTCGAAACACGGTCCCTAAAAGAGGGCCAAGGTTCTGATGCTGATGCTGAACTCGCATTAGAGTCACCGCCGACCTTGTCTCGCTCTCGTCCTCCCACCCTCATCCGCAACCGTCGCTCAAACCACGGTCGATGAGCCGTGAAAGAGGCGGCAATCCCGCCCAGCACGAGCGCCCAGAGAACCATGTCGGCGAGGGGCGTTGAATGTGCATCTTGCGTGGCTCTCACCCTGTCATCGAACGTCTCGAGCAGATGCCTCAATTCGCCGGCCAGTCGGGGCTTGATCCGCGTGCAACTCGGCATGGGGAAGAGGACTATGTCGCTGAAGATCTGGGGGCACCAGGGCGTTAGCACTAGGGAGATTCGGTCCTCGATTTTGCGCTCTGCACTCTGCACTCTGCAGTCCGCACTCTGCACTCCACGCAGGGATGGCTGGGAACGGCAAATAAACTCACCAACATGGACAGCCGACAGCATTCATGCACCAAGTGCACCAGCCCGGCCCCTTTTTTCGGCACCAGGTCTAGAAATGTGCGTTGCGCCTCATTCGCCGCGAGCATCACGTCCACCAGGCGGGGTTGCCTGTTCTCGTAGCGATGATAATGGTCAAGTGCCACCGTGGCTTCGACGCCCTTGACGACGGCGTCGCGCAGATCGGTGGTGAAAAGCGTGTCGTCGAGGTCGTGAAACCCACGGCCAAGCCGCTGGGAGAGGACTTCGGCTCGCGTGTCGAGGATGTGTTTCGCGCTCGCGACGATGGAACAATACGGTCGGATGGGCGGGTATCGCAATCGGTCGCCCGTCCTGCTTGCGTGATGTAGGTCCGCTCTATAGTTTATGGTGCCAGAGATCAGCAACGGCGATTCTTTCCCTCCTCCCGTCCCACAAATCCAGTACAGAGGTAGCGAGATGAGATCGGATCGAATGTTGTAACTCACAACAACAACCAGTCCGCCAACGCCAGATGGCGGAGCCTCCGAATCCCGCCCCGCGCCTCCACCAACTGGTGCAACGCCGTGGCGTAGCTCGGCATCAGCGTCAACCGGCCATACAAATGCATGTACTGGCTCGTGGCCAGCGGGGAGGCAGGGTGTGCCTCCTCGGGTGTCGCTTGCTCGACATCGGCATTCACGCCCAAGATGAGCATGCTCATCATGAGATCTTCCGAGGCCGGCCCGCCGTCGAGGCTCTCGATCTGGTGTTTGAGCAGCCGGATCGCCTTGGAGTAGTGGCTCAGCCGGGCGAGCGCGAGCGCCTCCGAGACCTTGGGCACGTTCTGCAGCGCGAGGTTCAACCCGCATGCCAGCGCGACTTGGACGTGGAAGAGCAGGTCGTCCTGGAGGCCGTGGCCTTTCCACTCGGATTTGGCGATCGCGAGGGTCTCGCCGCGCACGGCGCACAGCATGTCGGGCCAGATGCGGTCAAATGCTGCCGGGGGGAGAATTCAGTATGTACTGTGTACGGGATGAAAAGTCATGCACAACGTAATCAGGTCGAATGTTGTTAAAACAAAGGGCTTGGAGAGGCATTCAGGCGGAGACGCAGACTCGGATACGCACTCAAACTCAGATCCAAATCCAGATCCAGCTCAGATTCAGACTCAGACTTACCGTACTGCACAACCTTCTCCACAATCTCAGGCAGTCTGCGCTCCGGGAAGGCGTCGAACGGATCCTTGGACGTCTGCGGCAGCACCGACCTCGGGGCGACGCGGAACTTCGCCCTAGAATAGACTCTGTTGCCCTTGGCCTTGCCAGGGCCAGGATACGGCCGTCGGCGGGGATCATTTCTGGTAGACTGGTGCCGTGCATCCCATTCATTTTGGGGCTCTGCACTGGACGAGCCACTGTCGCCACGAGGCTTGATGTCGCTGGGTAAGGCAAGCCCGTCTTCTCCTTGGTCTTCCCCTTGGTCTTCATTCCGCCTCGTCGAATACTCGTGCCCGGGCTGTTGTTGGGCGACGTGCTGGCGAGCCAGTTTCTTTAGGTAAGCGATCTTAGCTGCATGAGATCGGGCGTCCGAGTCCCGTAGTTCGGCGCGACGTCGATCTTCCGACGAGTTGGTGGGTTTGGGGGTCTCAAAGACAAAGCGATACATACTGACCGTCCCATGTGCGGCGGCGTCTACGCTTGATGACTGCGAGGTTGGGCAGACACACCGACCCACTGTCGATGTTGGAACATCCCAAGTTATGTACAAACGGGAGAGGGTGGATTCTGCCAGGATGCCAGCTTAAGCGAGAGGCATCCACCCACCCTTCCCAGAAAGGTATTTGTTCTCTCCCATCCGACGAAGTGCAGCCCTCGGGACACACCCCCAGGCCTCGTATCGGCTTTGGTAAGCCTCTCGACGCACGAATGGTTGCGTCTGCCATGTCTTGTTCGGCTTGGCAGAGTGCAGGATCCCGCTTGCTTCGCTTGCAGAAATTACGCTTGAACCGAATGCACACAGAACGCATTCGAACCGCCGGCCCTGATTCGAACAGCGGGTCCTGGCACCCTCCTCATCCCGCGTGCCGCCTGATAAGGTCTATGACCACTTGGCTTCCATGCTGTGTGACAATGCAGCAGCGCCAATCCTGCTTTATACAGGCAACCGAGGACGGTCCGAAGGACAGAGACCTGAGAATGGCCGATGGGTGCAAACATTCAGAGCCCGGACCCTCTGGTGAGCGACGTGGTTTGTCGTTTCTTGAACCCCACTCGGTGATTTTCTGTCTGTAGGCACGAATGCTGTGTCCCAGTCAACCACAATCTATTCGTCGGGCCCATTCAACCAAACAGACCTTGGCGTAAACTGGTGCCGTTCCTTCATCAGGCGCACAACCTCTTCCAGACTGTGATGCTGATATAATTGACCGATCTCGGCTTTGTGCTGTTCCCACCGCGACATTGTCTCTGAGGAGCGCACGGCGTTCGACAGCAGCGGGCTGCTCGCACCCTGATATAAGGAGGCGTGCTCTCGTCGTCGGAGATACGCGAGAGCAGGCTGTTCTCATCAACGAGCGAGCTGCTCCTCAGGATGTATCTGGCAATGTCTTCTCGCCGTTGAACAGCACCCGAGAAGAGAACGACCTCCTCAAGCCCCTCAGTCCTTGCTTTGTTGAGTAATCTCAGGATGAAGGCTGCATCACGCTGCGTGAGTTTGTGCCGCATACCACATTTCTTGAGGGGGATTCTATATTGTTTCACTCTAGAAGATCAGCCGACGCCTTGAACTATTCTGAACAGCTTACGATGCGTCCACCGCGTGATCCTCTTTCATATGTTTATTATCCAACGCAGAGGTCGTCTGTCTTGGATGTACAACCGCTCCAAAGTCCGTCAAAACGGCTCCAATGATGACCGCGACGTCGAGCGACGAGCTTGGACTCGCCTGAAGACCGGCCGATTTGAAGGTGTCAACAGTGACGTGTCCATAATTTATCAGCGACGATGGCGTTGACATGAGAATCAGTAAACATCTTCCACGACGGTCAACACAGGCGTTGTGGCCGAGAGGCGAAACCCAACGTCAAGGGCTCGGGAGCATCAACCTGCTATTGTTCATGCCATGGCGCTCGCAGTATCACCGGCACCATCTCCAGCACCGCGGCTCACAAGGTTAGAAGATGGATGGACAGCCGTGCCGACGACGAGTTGAAGAAAGACTCTGTCCACAAGATGGTCCTGAACGGGATCGATGAGGTCTTTCACACCACAGGTGCGACCCCGAGCTTTGCTTGTTGGCAATTCGTCATCGGAGAGCCACGACTGACTGGTGGAGAAGGCACTGCTTCCAGACGGTACGGTCACGGCTACGCTCTTTCACTGAAGACCACCTCGTCTGTGTCATTGTGAAAGAACAGCACGACCAAGCGATCCCAACCAAAACAGACGCTGGTGTTCAGTATGTCAGCCTCGCGGCTTGCGCATGCCGCGCGAGTGCTTCGCCGTACGATTCAGCCTTGTTATGCAGCCTCGCCGCCACCGTTCACCATGTCATCACGCCCAAAGAAAGGTAGAGTCGCATCCTGTGCATCCAAGTAGTCTACCTCTCTACCGTAGCATTCATTCTATCATGGCGCAGGCTCAAAATTGCTCTGTGGGTGCAAGGATCACCTCAGGATCGTCCCTCCTTCTATTCTTCGAGATCATCCTCGTTCCCTTCCACGATTTCATATCCCTCGCTCCCCCCAAGGTCATCTGAATCCTCGCCCTCATCCTCGTCGTCGTCTTCATCCTGCCCGCTCTCCTCATCGTCGTCCTCGTTATCATCATCCTCGCCGTCGACGGGCTTCAACCCATAGTCGTCCTGGAAATAGTTCAGGTCGCGGATCTCGGGGGAGAAACCCACTTCCTTGAGACCATCGGCGATAGCCTACATCAGACAGCCGTTAGCTTCGCTTACCACCGACGAAATCACAAACAATGGGAGTTACCTCTTTCAATCCTGTCGCACACGTAACAACAATATCTGCCTTCCCCGGCCTGAACATATCAAACACCACCTCCTTCAGCACCGTCTTAATCTCCTGCACACCCACATCGCGGACCTTCTTCAACATCCTCGCCATGAGATCCTCCGGCAATCCCCTGATAGCGCTCCTTACGAAACTCGACCCTGCCGCACTAGCGAGTGTTTGCTGCTCGTTCGCAAAGCTCACCACGATGGAACTTATCGCGCCCTCGAGCATGAGCGGGTCGAATTCCACCTCTCCGGTCATGTGGTCATGCACGATCTTTTTGGACGCCTCAAAAGCCTTGTAGGCGTCGGGCGAGCGGTATACGTCCAGGTGAATGAAGCCTGACTCTATGTCCCAGCCCATGGTTGTGCCGTACGCCAAACCTGTTCCTCTAACGGCAACCCATAACGGGCCTTCGACCGCGTTCATGTACGCCATGGCAACCATTATGGCCGGAAATTGTGGATCATCCCAAGATGTCGGCCCGCGTGCCACAGAATATGCGAACGAAGAGTCAATTGTCGGCATAGGGACCACGTAAGCCAGTTTACCCGGGTTACGACCGGCTTCACTCAACCGTTCGATCCGTTTGCCGATGGGCGAGAGGTCGTTCGTGGGAGACACGTTCTCCAAGAATGGCTGCCACGTGCTGACGGGTGCGTGGACTTTCTCAAGGTCGGTGATGACCAGGACACGGTAGTTCTCGAAACGGCAGAGGGTGCTTCGGAGACGCTCGAATTGCTTAACCACTTGCTCTGGGTCTTTCTCCAGAAGTTGCTTGATGCGTTTCAGGTACACGGCCTTGACCAAGGTGCTCCGCGCGCGGCCTATCGATTTGGGCGAGAGATGGCTCATCAGATGGACGTTGATCATCATGTCATCACCACTGCGCTTGGCGTCAGGGACATCTGCGAGTAGGCGACTGTTGATGGCTTTCAACCGCTCGATGTCAAAGATGGACTTGTATAGCAGTTCTGTCAGCCATTTGATGGCGACATCGTACCGTTCTATCTCGACCTGAAAGCTGATCCTGATGCCTTCAACGTTGCCCAGAGCGCTAGCGCTGTCGATCGAATAGCCAACGGTATCCCGCTCGAGCTCGGTCACAACTTGTTGGAAGTCAATGACCTTGTCACCTCGCTTGACGGGCAGGTTGAAGAATGCTTCCATGTAGATTGATAGCAGCGGTCGTAGCTCGTCTGGAAGCGTCTCGGTTGAAATGATCATGTTGACTCTGGCAAAGTTGGTCGGAATGTGCTCAAAATCGAGAAACAATGATACCTCTTTCGAATCGCTGTCGATGATCTTCTGAAATTTGTTGTTTCGCTTGCCAATCTCCTGGGCTAGACCTGCCCGCGCGCCGGATGTCGAGACGAAGTGGATCGATTCCGTCGACGGCACCTTGAATTTCCCCAGGAGCTCTGTTGGAATCTCGCGGTCATTCTCGGCTTTCGCTTCCTCGAGCCTTTCCTGCATCTTCTTCAAGCCTTCAGGTCCTAATCTTGCCTTTTGCCCCTCGATTCTGTTTGCTTCATCCGCCTTCAGCTTTTCCGACAACCGAGCTGATGGAACGCCCAAGATGGACACATGAGGTGCGTCAGACAGGTACTTCTTGATGTATGCCTTCCACTGCGCTTCCGTCCAACCTGCCAGGGTCTCAGTGTACGGGCTCAGTGACTTCACGTATTCGAGCGTTGAGCCATCTCTCTTGCCGTACAGGTAGTCTGTGATAATGTAGTCCGCAAACGCAGTTGGTGAGCCCTCAGCATTGAATTTGTATGTCCTCACTTGCCTATCGATGCAATCTTTTATGAAGTCCATATCCAAGGGCTTGTCCATGGCATCTTTGAGGACTTCGAAGAAGCGCCTCTCAACCTCTTCCAGCCGCCCGGTCTCGACGCTCGACATTGAAAACTGGATCTCGGTCCGTGGACGAGAGTCGATTTGGTAATAGATCCCACTTGCCAGTTGCTCTTTTTCAACGAGGATGTGGTCAAGAAGAGCAGCCGAAGAGCCGGCGAGGTACAACAGGACAATATTCAAGGCTGCCGCGGCTAAAGCATCGGCGCAATCCGGACCCAGGAACCGGATATCAATCTCACCGAATGATTCGTCCTCCTCGGGAAATTCAACCTTCAGCAGCGTCGAGTCTTTCAGCGGCGGCGCCAAATCCGACTCAATCCAAGGTCGCTTGAAAGGTGCATCCGGACTCGGAATATCAGAAAGAATCGAGGTCTCGAATTCATCCAGAATCGCGAGCAGCTCTTTGTGATCCGCCTCGCCAAAGATAGCGACGCACAGATTCTTGGGCTGGTACATCTCGCGGTGGAACTCGCGAATGCGATCGGCGGTAAGGACGCGGAGTTGCTCCATCATGCCGCCAGTCTCATAGCGGTAGCCCACGCCTTCAGGATAGAGAAAGCGCTTCGACTGCAGCTCAATAAGCTCGGACGCGGTGTTCTGCACGCCCTGCATCTCTGAGTACACGACACCGGCGTCGTGGCCGGTTCCATCAATATGATGGACTTCAGTGGTGCAGCCGGCGTCAGTCAGCGTCGGAAGAATGACATGCTCAAGGTAGACTGGCAGAATCTGTGCAAAGCCCGCCCATCCCGCCGTCTCCAGCGTGTAGGCAGTGTGATCGGTAGCCGTCCAGGCGTTGGTTCCCGAATACGCCCTTGTGGCGAGCTTGTCCAAGAACCCTTTGTACTTGTAGCTCTTGGAGCCCATGAAACACAGGTGCTCCAACGTATGCGGCGCGCCAGAGTCGTCGTGGATTTCGGTGGCCAAGACGAAGAAGCCATGCAACTTCGGCCCCTCCTGGTCCACCACGATGACTCGCATGCCCGTGCGTTCGGATTCATATTGCGTGATGGTGCTCGGACAGTAGTCGGGTTGGATCTTTTGCAGCTGTCGAAAGCGAGGGGTTGAACGGATGGAGACCATGTTAGCGAGTGACGGGAACCCCTCTAGCCCTCTACCGAAGAGAGAGGAGAATTGCTGCTCTATTTTCCAGCTCAAATTAGTGTCATGACCCTCACCAACAAGCTGATGAAAGCCGCTTCTGAGACCGCTGGATATCAGGAGAGCTAACAAACAGATAAACACCGGAGTGGTAACAGCATAGTCCCTCGTTGGCATGGAATCTGACTCGCTTGTCATCAATCCCTCAACGATGTACTATACCGCCAGGTTTGAGGACACAGTGAACGTGTCAAGTACAGCGCGCGGGAAGGAGTCTGTGTTGGTTATGTACATACCAGACGGAAGAAGAATTCCTCCTCTTGTTTGTTGTCGGTTCTCTTGTGCGATGGGCGGCCTCGGCCTGATTGAGGCCAAACGACGAGCTCACCAGGTAGAAAAAAGGGCAGCGTAACCACCACAAAGATTCAGTAGTTCCGCCGGCAAGTGTGTGACAAGGCAAGCGATCAAGTGAAGGAGGCCCGTGTTCGTCTAACGGTTCGCTTCCCTTCCACCACGTCTTGTGCGAGATCTGCCGTCCAGCAGGCCGCCAGGTCCAGATCTGCGCCACCTGGTGCCTGCGTGGTGCCTGTCAGCCTCCGGCGGCGAGTGGGACGAGACTTCGGCTTGGCACGTTTTCTGTTCAAAGCGAGCTCGGAATCTGGCCAGCTTGCAGTTCGCGGTGTGATCCTGTATTATTTTACAACTATGCATTTTCATATATCTTCAAAGAGCCCGAGGCGGCCTCTATACATCCAAGCGCACAAGGCACTTAACTGTGTACCATTATCCCAGAACTTTTGCCACTTCCTCGCGGATGCTCATATGCTCAGCCGTCTCAAACCACCCAAACACAATAATGCCGCTGATTACTTCCTCCAAAAGACGCTGATGCCGGAGAAGCGCAAAGGTCGCAAAGGTCAGGCCGTCATGATGCCGGGTTGTACAATTCTTGCAGGGCGTTCTGTCCTTTTCGGAGCGCCCAGCTCTTTTGCTTCTTGTCCTTTTTCATTTTCATCTCCGCCCACCCTTGTTCGTCGTCATCCTCATCCTGGATGGCCAGAGGCGATCTCCGCCCGAGAGTGTTCACTGAGGGCTTAGCACCATGCTGGTTTGGTCGAGGTGTGTTGTCCACTGAAGACCAAGGGCGGACGCTTGTTGATGTAAACGTTGACGCGCGGCGATGCGATCCCACATCAGGCTCTGGCGCGATTGACACAGGTCGGTATCTCGATGCCAGGCCGACGTTGCTGCGCTCAGAAGGGGCAATTGACGGAGCATAATTCCCGTTGACGTTGATTGAGGGTAATAGTTGTTGGCCAGAATTCCATGGTGCCATGCTCGGGTTCAGTGTGCTCATGGTCCTCTGATTCGCTTGCGGAGCTGGAGGGTTCTGCATATGCATGGATTGTGGTCTGGACGGCGCGAAATTTGGTGGGCCTGGATAAGGACTCATGTTCAGCTGATTCGGATTCCCTGGTCCGCCCATGGTTTGCGACATTTGTTGCATCCATTGCATTTGCATTTGCATCATTTGAGTCATCTGCTGGGCCATCTGGATCTGGGCTTGATCACCGGCAGTCAGCATTGGAGGCATGCCTGGCATCATTGGTGGCATTCCTTGATAGCCCATTGCAGGAAATGTCCCTGTGGTTTGAGACCGCGCCATACCCGGGTGTGGAGGCATCGGAGGCATATCAAAAGTTCCTGACGGATTGGGACTACCTCTCCGAGCGGCTCTAGCGCGTTCTTCCCCAGCAATGACCCCAACGAGTCCAGAGGGGTGGATGGGATGAGCAGTTGAAGGGCCAGCACCTTGAGGAACGGCAGTGGGATGTAGCGCCAGGGCTTCACGGTTTGAAGGATTGACGATGCTTGCTCCATAGTAGGGATCCGGTGGAAGCTGTCGAGCAAAGACGGGCAAATTGCCTCCCTTCACAGATGGGGCTCCCTGATTCTGACTGACAGCTCGAAGATTCGAGTTGGACGGGGAATTCGCCAATCGTGTTGGCGGCCTGTTTCTGTTTGGAAACCCATGTGCGGCAAGGATCCCAAGTGGCACATCCTCATCTTCATCCTCTTCTTCTCCGCTGCTTTTGCCGGAAGTCTTCGAATCCAGCGTCATATGTGAAATGCGGTTGTTGAGATCCGGTGAGCTTGCATGACCTGGCCGTAGAGCGCCGAGGCTGCTTCCGGGCCGGTTTGGCGGAGCCTCCCCTGTCACCTTCATCATCTTCTGCCGGTAGACAGCGAGATGAGCTTCTTGCTTTCGCCGTTGCTTCGCAGCCTGTTTACTTCTTTCGAGCTCATCGTCATCATCATCTGAATTGCCGCCTTCCTCGGAGGCACTATCGTCAGACAGTGCACCTAGTCGCCGATCCATCTCTTTTTGTTCCTTGTAGCGTTCCCACTGGGCAGGCGTCATCACTTTGTTGCCGGTGGTGGGTTTGGGAGGAGGGTCCTTGGTCTCTTGATACAGGTGTGCAAGCTGCGCATTTTCAGCCATAACCGGGTCAAATGTGGCACTGTACTCCGAGGCTGGTGATAAACCCATAGCGTCTCTTGCCGAGCTTGTTGAGGGTGGAGCACTTTCCTTGGATCTAGTCGGTGACAACGGTGCCGGGTGTAAACCCTCCTCTTGTGCTGGAGCATTTTGGCCCACCGGCCTCCTGGAAGCCACTGAGGTCGAGACCTCAGACATAGAGCCGAACCTTTCGGTTTCCAAAGCTGGTTCTCTGGACTTCAGGGGACTGCCTTGAGTGATTGTCTTCGAAGGGCTAGGAGACTGTATCAAGCCATCATGGGAGTTCTGAGAGTTCCATGAGAAGGGCGACGATTCAACTGGTTGTGATCGGTCGGTAGAAATGGGTTGGGGAGGAGGTGCTCGGCTGGAACGAAGGGCACTGGCGCCCGGATAGGCAGTGGGCGGATAGCTTGTGGCAGGAGAGGAGTGAGTGACCTGGGTGGGAGACATCAGTATGACAAGAAAGATGGCAGCAGTGAAAAGTGTCTGAGCTGGCTTGTACCTCTTGGTGTATAAGCCGCGTTGGCCCCGGGTCAGGACTAGACCCAATGTGGTCGAACATGTTTCCGAACCCATCTAATTCCGTGTTCTCCAATGATAGATCCGAATCGAATAGTCTAGGGGGTGTGGCAGTACTCGCCGTGCTCTCTGTCACCGTCCTGTTCCTCCTGTTGTTCACGAGCGGTGGCAGAGTAGTATCTGGTAAGGTTGGTGATCCTCGACTGCCCTTGACGACTCCGAAGGAAAATGTTTTTGCAGGGCTGCGGAGAAATCCTGGTCGTGCCGACGCGGCAGGAGGAACAGGTATGTCATTGTGAGGTCTCGTTCCCGTGGCTTGCACATTCTTATCTGACCTGGTGTCAATGGAGGAGGGATTCGTCGACGAGGTGCTCAGTCGGGCAGAGGATGCGGCACTGTCATAAGGGGCGGTAGAGTGAGAACGTTCAGTGCCACCGCTTCCCCTATATACCAAGGTCAGTCTCGTGACGTTCGTAGAGACGTCTTCTTCGCGTACCGGTTGCTTGCATCCGGGCGGCGAACCGCAAACATATCAACGTCCCCATTGCCGTCCTGATCCTTTGGAGGGGGCATTGGAGCTCCTGTGCTGGTCATCCTCAGGTGTATTCCTCCATCAAACGACTTGCCCTTGCTTGCTGGCCTCTCAAGCACCCTGAAGGTCGACTCTCCAGGAGGGTTGCGCACCTCGTCCAAGGCATGGCCGGATGATTTCCTTCTTTGAAATCCCTTGGGTAGTTTGATGGGCATGAAGCTGGTTCTACGCGATACCCGACGGGGAGTGTTGCAAGTCTGACGGGGCGGTCGACCACTTCGGACCGTGACCAAAGAACAAAAGGTTTAGGTATGCAAGACTAGGATGCAAACATGGGACGTTGTTGGACGGCCTTCGGTAACCTGCATATCGATTCCGGTCAGCAACCCAATGCCGGAAGATTGGTTCGACAGGGCCTTACTTTGTACTTGTTTGGGAGGTTGCGGTCTCCTATCGTCAGCGAAATGCGATGGAGGTGTTTGCGTACTGCTTGAGCTGGCCGGTGCAACGAATCGATGGGCGTGGCTGGATCCCGAGCGTTATGTCAGATCGTGGAGTGACGGACTTTGTTTGTATAAGCGAAAGTTGACAGGGGTGCGAAAGCGAGTCAGTGTCCTCGACCCGTGGCCGTGGGCGAGTAAAGCAGCGATCGAAATAAGGCGAACGCAGCAGAATGAATCCAAATGCTAATGCTGTATTATGGAACGAGAGCGAAGAAGCACCAGAGGCAGGAAAAAAAGATTGAACCATGCAGAAGCGGAGCGAGTGTTGAGGCAAGGAGTGAGGAGTGCAAAGTGCAGGTCGCAGGTCGCAGTTCGCAGTGCCTGCCACTAGGCCGGTCACCAATGCAAGTGTTCAAGACACGGGCGTGGTCAGTGGCCGGGATTCTAGGGCCCTGCGCGCCCCCCCTCCACTGTTTTGCAGAACCAGCCCAATGGCCGACCACACGCCCGGGGCCTTGACTCACACAACCGTAACTGTACTGGGTATATTAATTGCAACGATCGCTCCCCGGGTCTTTTCAGGGCATGCCATTTCCTCTTTCACCGGGGCAGCCGATGATGCTCCATATATATTGTCGGATCTTCCCTGCTCCTGAATTGACCATTTGGCGCATGCTCGTCTATGATCACGGCATGTCCCGCTAATTGCCGTGCATCACGCCTATTCCGGCTCTGTTGGACTGTGTGCTTGAACTCCAGCCTCCGTCAATGCAACCACAACTGCGACCTGCCACTTTCTGGTACGAGCACCCTTTCGGCCACTTCATCTCCGGCTCCCTGGCCCCCAAGATCGTGTAAACACGCTCGTGCACACTGCTCCGGTTCCTGGATGCACGTGTCACCTCTGTGTTCAACAACAGCCAATGCCCTCTCGGTTGCCCTGGAGGTCATCTCGCATTGCATACGTAAGTCAATCTGCACCGCTACTTCACTAGCGTGCTTCCGGTGCGTCCTCTGCAGCCACGAATATCTTTGACACTGCGATGCCGGCCTTCCAATCGGACTGTGCTCGCAGAGCTCGGGGGAAGGGCTTTTCCCCGGACGATGATGCACGCAGCTGTATTTGATAGCGTCTCCTTGACGAGCAGCTGCCAGGGAGCACAGCGCATACCACGAGCCAAGCAATGCCAACTTCGATGTGGCTGGACTTAGCTCGAAATCTCCGCATCAAGGCTTGACAAGTTGACGGGTCAACGTCAAGTCCTGGCAGTTCTGACAACAAGCTCGCCATCCACATGCGGAGTTGGACAATTGTCCGTGAAATGGTTGATCCTTAGTTTCCTACTTGTCCGCTCCTATCACATCATGTCTGGCCGTCACTCCGGTTGATCTGCACAGCCTTATCCTCTCCAGCGCTGAGAATGCCAACGTCTGGGTGCCAGCACACTCCAAACACTTTGACACCGTCACCTGTCGAAGGACTGGGGCCAGCATTGAGGCTTGCTCTCGGTAAGGTGTACAGGCTCTGCCCCACGGCGCCTTCTTTCTCCTGCTTGGTACTTCGGACATCCCAAACTCTGCAAGTACCATCGTGACTGCCACTGACAATGGTATAATCATTGGTAGGATCACGGGCAAGGCTGACGACGGCGTTCTTGTGGCCTTTGAGTGTCATTGCGGTCACCGTAGCAGCGGATGCTCGAGGATCCACAAGTTTGACTACGCGGCTCACGGAACCAGTCGCAATGAGATGAAGCGCGGGCATTTGCTCAATGCAGAACAACGCACTGGACGTGGTTCGAGTGTCGACCAGAGAGGCGGTAACCAAATCCCAAGTTCGTACGGTCTGGTCCCAAGAAGCGGAGTAGCCGACTGTGGGGTCGTTGAGGTCAAACATGGCACCCGAAACTGGGCCAGTGTGCTGTTGCATCAGGGCGAGCGGCCCTCGTTGAGACACGGACGCCTCATTGTTGAGCCTCCTCTTCTTGCCATCTTTCATTCTTGTTTTGGGGACTAGGGCCTCCGGTGCCGCAGGTGCGTCAGATTTCCGAGTCGACCAAAAACCGACTGAGTGGTCTGAGGAGGCTGAGAGGATGCGGGAAGATGCGGCATGGGCGTAGACAGACTCTACAGAGGATTTGTGTCCGTACAGCTCGATCTGGGGGGACAAAGTGGCCGAGAACCCATCGTGATCCTCCGAGTATTGCCACAGCCTCAGTGTCCGATCAAAGCCACCTGAGACAACCTGCGTGGGAGATATAAACTGGGCCGACTTGATGAAAGAGCCATGTCCGCCATGGGTCACACCAGGAGATGTAGCCAGAATTTGCGAGGAAGTGTTCCAGACTCTTAATAGGCCGTCATAACTGGCAGAGAGGATTCTTGGAGATGTGCTAGACATGACATCCACGTCGCTGACCCAGTCATCATGCTGGAAGGAGGCGACATATTGCGGCGGGATTCGTGCTCGAACATATTCGACGGCGAGGGTTGTTTCCGCAGAGATGCCGTTGCTCGTCAGATACTCTTCAAGCGTAGTCCTCAAGTATGTGCCATTGATGATGAATTCTAGCGGAATCGCTTTCTCGGTCTTTAGCAGGCTGTTGACGAGGGTTGAAAGCGTCAAGCGACGGAAAGAGGTGGGGACGAGGATCGCAGCGTTTTCTTCAAGGGCAAGATCTGTGTCTCGAGTGGTTAGCCGAACTCGCACTTGGGCCTGGGCCCCCGAGGCGTCTGCGCCAGACATGGCAGTCATGATGGATACCTGCGTCGTGTCGCCCTCAACTGCAAAGCTGGCGGCCGTAAAGATCTGAAAACCTGCAGAACAATTCGTCTTTCGTATCGAAACTTTTTCTCCGCAAAATTTCCGGCGAAGCATAGAGACCAGCAGGCAGTGTGCGTCGATGACATTCGTGGGCATGTCACCGACACCAGCGTCCACCAGAACTAATTGGCCGGAACCGAGCAAGTCATGTCCGATGACACAGATGCTGCCGCTTCTCTATGCGACGCGATTGTCCATGGCAGTTTCCCACAGTCGGAGCAACTCTTGACGTCTGATCTATCCTCTCAGACCATCTCCGCACTGCTCAGCCAGATCTCCCAAACTCGGCAAAGCCTCAATGACGAGATCAAAGCCGACAGCAAAGATGAGGCCGGCAACGTTGATGCATGGATTGCCCAGGCTAAAAAGGTCCAAGCGGACATAGCCCGCTGCAAAATCGAATCCCAACGCATCGTTGAGGAGCACCAGCAACTTCAAGTCCTGAGGGATCAGGTTACCGACTACCAGCGCAAAGTTGACCTCCTCGAGACGGAAATTGGTTTCACCAACTCCCTGAATCACGAGCTGCTGAATGTATCCCTGGCCACACAGTCTTTGAGGGACGTTGAGCAATGCCTCACCCACGATGACCCATGCGCAGCTGCCACGAAATTGCAAGAGCTGGACAAGAACTTGACTACCAATTTCAAGTCTAGAACAACAACCATAATACGGGATCTTAAGGACGAGCTGCGGCTCAAAGCTCGCTTCCAACTAGAACAAAAACTCAGTCAACAGATCCTGGTTCGCAGGGAGCATCGCAAGGGGAGTCTAGAGGTTTCATCGAATGAGCTTGATCACCATGCGCTTAATTCCGATGCCATTCTACGAGCTCTTGACAGTCTTTGTGATGGCCAAGACTCCATCGAGCCTCTGACGGACAAGCTCAGATCTCTGATTGTTCATCCTTTACGCCGGTCTGCGCGCATGAAGTTGTCGGCTTATCACGTCAAGCAGGGTGCCTTTAGCATCGAACTCGATGCCGGCCTTCCGTCTCTAGATCTAGTCCTCGATTTTACACTCGATTTTCTCCACTTCCTTCGCGATTCTCTGTCCAAGGCAGTGCAAGATGCCACAGCCAAAGCACTCCTTCCCGACTTGATGGACGTTTTGGTTTGCGATTGGCTAAATCCTGAGCTTCCCACTGACCTCAGAATGCTGGACCATCTCGATCGACTTAAACAAAGAGTGAACGGCATCTTGGACGACCTGAAATCGTCTCGATGGGGAGGGCAAGAACAGCTTCAAGATTGGACCGATGATATACAACGGGCTTGGCTAAACAAGCGCAAGGCTGCTACCCTGGATGCTGTGAGGAAAGCATTTGCTTCGGCTCGGGGAAATTTACGCCAGGTCGAACGCGTGGAGCGACAGATGGTATCAACAACCGCAGGAGAGCACAGAAGCGTCGAAGGCGGGTCAGATGACTGGGATACAAACTGGGACGAAGAAATAAAGACGAAAGAATCCGCGGTAGAAACAGCTACGACAAATAACACCGAGGAAGATGACACAGAAGGCTGGGGTTTCGATGACGAAGAAGAGAGTGAACAGAAAGCGGACGCTCACGATGGCCACATAGCAGACACCGAGGACGATGATGCTGGAGATGCTTGGGGCTGGGGCGACGAGAGCCCCGTCACAGAGAAGAAATTGCAGCCGACATCCAAAGAAGAACCCAAGGCACCAAACGGGGCGAAACTACCCGACGAGACCGAGCAGGAGGTTACTCTGACGGAAGTTTATAGCATCAGCGAGATCCCTGATCACCTCATCGAAATCATAGGCAGGGATCTCTCCGATGCTCAAACCATCCAGGACACCCAGCACAAGAGTCTCGACTCCGCCTCGGCATCTAGAGGCCTGCTGGCCCTGCCCACATTGGCACTGGCGATGTTCCGAGCCACAGCACCCAGCTACTACGGCGCCTCTGCCACCCTGACAGACGTCCACCGTTATAACGACTCCCTCTACATCGCCCAACGACTACGCGACATAAGCACCCCACAAGGCATGGGTAGCATAGAATCTGACATCAAAGCCATGGAGAAATTCGCCAAGATGGCGTACTCGAAGGAAATGGAAACCCAGCGTATAATCGTCTGGGATCTCCTGGAGGGCGCCCAGGGTTTTACCTCGTGCACGCAATTCCCCTATTCGCAGGAAATTGAGAATGCCGTTTCCTCCGTCGTCGATCGAATACGCACACTCCATGCGCTATGGAAACCCGTGCTCTCGACTTCAGCGCTGATGCAAAGTCTCGGGTCTCTTGTCACGATGGTGGTAGCCAAAGTCATCTCCTCAATCGAAGAGATGGACGACATCTCCGAGCCGGAATCTCGGCGTCTCACTGCGTTTTGCCAACAAATCGCCACGTTGGAAGACCTCTTCCTGTCGATGCCTCCATCCACCGCCAGCCATCAGGAAGTCACTCCACAAGAAGCCATTCCAATGACGGCAGTCTACGTTTCCAACTGGCTGCGTTTCCAGTATCTCATCAATATTCTAGAGAGTTCGCTCGTGGACATCAAGTACCTCTGGACGGAAGGTGAACTGAGTCTAGAGTACAGCGCCGACGAAGTAGTGGATTTGATCAAAGCCCTGTTCGCGGAGAGTGCGCATAGACGGAGCGCCATAGCGGCCATCAAAGGAAGTCGAACCTCGCGGTGAGGAGATGATTCAGGTGTAAGGATCTGATGTGTAGAGCTTAGGGTTATGAATTTGGACCGAAGAAACGGCACGAATCGCGGATGTCGTGGATAGTGAGATTAACGTTAATATTCAATGAAACATCCTCGCACTGAACAATTTCGCTCCGTGGACTTACGTGACGCAACACAATGGCCATTCTGTGAGTAGGGGACTCGAGCTGGCGGAAATGGGATGACGATGCGATTCTGATAGTGATGGTGATGGCGAGGACGAGGTGGAGGGTGAGGACGATTGGGACGGTAAGCAAATGCATAGTACGAGCACTCCCATAGTTCTGACAAGCTATTGAGCCAATCGGAAACACTTTGGCAAACAGTATGACAAGAGACTCGACGGGAGCCTGGCCATCGGCCGCGAGGGGTTTCAGTGTATGAAGCGATATGGGCCGTTTTGCAACGAGGACAGACGGACGCAAGTGAAGAGAAGCCTAGCCGGCAAGCAGAGAGAGTGACTGGCCGTCTACATATTCTATCGCTATTGCTGGTGCCAATGCAGAGGCATGGAACTGTCTCTCTCTCTATCTTTGGTCAGTGCCTTTCTTTGTGTTGGTGTTGGAATATTGCCCCATCCGATCTATTGGAGGGTTCCGTGGCAAAATGAGCGTGTGATAACATCAAGGAGACTCTCCACAATTGCATCTATTCTCTGACCGAAAAAGTCAGTCTTCTCCTTCCCCTTTGACCTTTGCGCAGCCGCAAGGACATATTGCGTCTTCAATACCCTAGCAATGCAGAGGCACCGGGCTCGCTGGAAATGTAGATGACCTCGTGGTCGTCATTGAATCCATTGAATCTGGTAGCCGAACACTTCGTGTAGGCACCCATGTTCTCGAAGAACAGCCAGTCGCCAACCTCGACCACGCCGGGCAGGAAGTACCGGTCTGTGATGATATCGATACCATCACATGTTGGACCCCAGATCGAGTATTCTATCGGAAGTTCGTTACTAGTCGATCGTGATCGTGCGAGCACCTGCGGCACAGGATGTTGGTGGTCGAAGATGATGTTGGAGAAGTTGCCGTAAACACCGTCGTTCAGGTAGAGCATGTATCCCTTGCCTCCGTCTCGATCAACCGCGACCTCTCGTCGAGCAATGACGTTCGCGGCCAAAGTGAAGGCATTGGACGCGTAGTACCGGCCGGGTTCACCAATGACACGCACATTGGCAGGGAAATGCTCTTCGAGAGCTTCGTTCAGGTTTTCAGCAAAAGTCTCAAAGGTTTCATCCACGAAGCCACCCCCAACGTCGAGCAACTTGAGATCGAAGCCGAGTGTCGCTGCTTGGTCGAAGACGTCGCGTGCGTCCTTGACAGCCTTGCCGAAGGAGTTCGGGTCGCTGGCGCCAGAGCCAATATGGAAACTGACGCCGACGAGGTTCAAGTCCAACTCCCTCACAAGATGAAGTAATTCTTCTGCATACTCCAAGCTGGCGCCGTATTTTGTGCTCAGACGACAAGCGCTGGCCGAGTCGTCGGTCAAGATGCGGAGGACAAGTTCGGCATCGGGGTAACAGTCTTTGATCTTCCACAGTTCGTCGGTGTTGTCAAAGGTCATGAGAGTAACGCCGACTTTCTGCGCGTGGCGTAGGTAGGACTTCGTCTTGCATGGTTGAGCATAGATGATGCGGCTAGGCGGAACGCCAAGGCTGAGCACCAGGTCGATCTCAGCCTTGGACGCACAATCAAAACCGGTGCCCAATTTGGCCAGCAGGCGGAGCACTTCCTTGTCCGGGTTGCATTTGACCGCTTCAAAACAGTCAGCTCATTCACTGAACGACGATTCGCATCTGACACTCACCATAGAACGGCTTGACACGGCCCAAGTTCATTTTCCAGCGGAGATGCTGGCGGTAGACTTCTCCGAGATCCGCCACGTAGAAAGCATCTTCCTCGCCGGGTTCGCAAGTGTCCACGTTAATGCGAGCAATTTGCTCCTTGAGGACTTTTTGAATTAGAGCCTTTGAGGCAAAGCCAGTCACATCGGATTCAACGCCATAATTGATGTCAGGACAATCGATTTTATCGATTTGGTTGTCGGTCAAAGTAGTAGTAGTATCTGGTTGATCAATGGCGATTGCAGAAGGTGCCATAACCATGCAAATGGTTGTGCTGATGATTTAGTGATGGATTTTAGGCGGGTGTTAGGGGGGTTTTCTGGATTCCGACCCTATCGGACGTTGGCTTTGCCTCAGCGACTCTCCCTCGCGAGGAGGAAGAACCTCGAGTGGCGACCTATGCGGCAGCTGAAATTGAGGGGAATTGTGAATGGGGGTGTCAAACGGAAAAGACGAAAGCGGTGTTGCAACGTTGAGCTTCAGCAGGAGGAGGGCGTGTATTGAGGATATGTCGATGTTTTGAAGCAGATGCAGTTTGATGGCGTAGGGCGAAAGATGTCGAGGCCGTGTTATGGGGTGCCTTTGGTAGCCCAAAGGCAGATCGGAAAAGTTTCCAGCTGGTAGAGTGTCGCGTTCGAGGGCAGTGGGTTGTTGGAGGTTGTGCCGTAGTGACAAAGAAAGTCGGAAGGAAGTGAAGTGGTGGAAAATGGTCGATTTGGTGTGTTTCGTTGCCGACAAGGAAATTTTGTCGCACTTCACACAACACGTTGGTGGGGGGCAAAAGGTGGACCGCGCCGGGTTGTCGCTGTTGGAAGCGGCGCCTAGAAAAGCTCAACCTTCAGTGACCTCAGAATTTCCAGAATTGAGTCAGTGACTCAAAGTCGGTGAATCAGCGCTAGCTGAGTTGTCATCTCGCGTATGTCATTTGCCGGTGCTGCTTCTTGCAAGGTCTCCGTTCCCGTTTTCGCCAGGCTGGATCGTCGCAACTCTGAGCCAGAATTTTCCCATGTGCGTGCGGCATTTTTCAACGAATCACGTGACTTCGAAGGACCGTTGCTTTCCGCTGCATGTGAGAAACCGATGCCTTCTTCCCTATTGACGTTCGTGTTTACCATCGAGGACGAGACACGGTAGATCCTCTGAGATCACTGGTAAGGCACAACGCTCTTTGTTATCGTTGAGGATCAGACAGCCGTTGGTGCCTATAAGTGTAGAACTCTGTGGTCGGCGTGTTGGCGTCGTAGTCAGTGGGCCTGTGAGGAAGAGGAATAGTGGTGCTTTCCACTATGTCGAATTTCGTCTCTCGCATGTGGTCGAAGAAAACGGTGTCCGCCTCGTGCCGTCGCTTGAAACCCACCAAGATGAGGGTGTTGGGCGCACGAGCAGCCAGTTGTCTCAGGATCTCTACCAGGTGCAAACTGCTGTCCGGATTGTAAATGCAATCAGAAACCAATATGAGATCGAAATTGGGATTCGAGCTATCCTCAAGGCCTGAAGCCCAGTCCAAAATCTCTGCTTGAAGTGTGGACCCCGCCATTAACGAAGCACAGCGAATGTTCTTCGCTAACACTTCCTGAGCATCCTCCAAGTCGGTGAGGTACATGTCGCACTTGACAAGCTGTGCGAAAGCAATGCCGACAATGCCACATCCAGCGCCCAGTTCCAGCACCTTGAGTTTTCTTACCTTGCTGGACTTGACCAAAGCTGCCAATGCGGCTACACCACTTGGAGGTGAGGAAGACAGTGCTCGTGCGAAATACATCACAAACCCTAAGCTCGCATCCCTTTGGTCGTGCGTCAGTGGTATTGGGCTTGGGGACGGGGAGAATTACCAGATGTGCCTCGCCATGCTCTCGCCAATGTCCTCCCATATCCGCGCAGTTGTATTATTCGAGAGCGATAGACGTCGCTCAACAATGGGCTCTGACCGCTGCTTGTCAGACAGAAGAAAGTCACAACTCCAGATGTCAAGAATCTCTGGAACCTCTGACAGGTTGGCGGCGGATTGAGTTTCCCGGGAAGTCACATGTAGCCGAACAGGCCACGACGTATACTTGCCGGGACATTGAAGAGTGAACTTGAGTGCTCTTGACGTGGCCTGCCATTGAAAAGACTGCGAATGAAGGACTTTCAAGGGGCTGTTGGCCTCTACTACGTCTGCATTCAGGACCATGTCCTGGCTGAGCAACGCGTCACTGAGGTCTGTTTGCACGGCAACCACTGCAGAAATATCGACTGTCTTCCTGCTTGCATCGCACTGCGGCGTGCGCAGGAAGCGGACGTAATGCACCATGTCAGGAGTGAATCTCGAGGATGAAGGGGTGAAGTGCGGAAGAGGTGAGGTAGAAGTGAAGGGCGAAAGATCGAACCACAGTGATCAGCTGGACTTTGTTCTGCAGGAAAGTGAGGCGTGAGGGGCGCCCTGACCGCTGCATCGGATAAACAGTATTGCCGAAGCCTGGAACACGTGGACCCAGGATGCCGGTAATATCTAGTGCCGGCGCCAGCCACCCACTTGTCGTTCCCCAGACTTCTGTGCAACTTGTCGCATTGGATATTCACAGCACTGTGACTTGAGAATGGCAATTAAGAGTCCACTGCGCATACGTTCGGCGCGGTTGTCCAGGTCCCTTGCGCTGCCTCACCCCCTCATGACCTGAACGGGTCGCAGCCGCATTCCCAACATGAACAATCCTGAGTTTCGTCAGACTCTCCACAACATCTCTCACAACCTTGAATCCGCGAATCAGGCTGCTCAAGAGAACATCTACACTTTCACACAACTCTACGTCGACCCATGTCTAGAAGGCATCAAATCGTGTGTCCATTCATGCACAGCACCTTGCTTCCCGAACCGGGAAGCCAGCCTGCGGCGGAAGAGAGGTCGATCGCGCGGAAGAGCCGAGTATAACTTTGATTTCTACAATGCCTGGGACGACGAGGAAGCTCTTGGCGATGGCGCCCTAGGCTGGGGCGATGACGAATTGGACAGTCTACTGGCCGGCCGTGGTTCGCAGTCGCGGCAGCCGAGGAAACAACGGGCGATGAGTTATGGCTCAAGGGGGAGACGAAAACCTTCTGGAATTCAGCCAGAATCAGAGCAGGACCCCACCATCATACCAGGCTCGTCATACTTGGGGTTCCTTGAACGACTGCCATGGAGAATTGGCGCGCGGAAATTGCGCTATAAGCCTTCGGCCGCAGATTTACAGGAGAACCCCGGCGGTACTCGAGTACGAGACGCGGAGAGCGAGCCACTGATAGAAGAGCCCGAAGAAGACAATGGTACATGGAGAAAGGGCCACGGTCGTCAGCGGAGCGATACTGCTGCTTCGAGATCGACAAACAACTCTTTGAGCTCTAGGGGGGACCTGATCATGAGCGATGAAGAAGAATATGAAGACGCGCAGCCGCTCGATGACTCCTTCGCCGTCATGCTGAGCCGGCGAAACACCAACCAAGGGTCCGCGGAAGATCAGAGCAGTGGTAAGCCGAGGACGCCAAGTGGTAAGCGTCCGGGAGTGTCTCGCAATTCCACCCAAACAGTTTCTTCGAAGTCCAAAACAAGCCCCAGCGGCAAGAGTAGCCAAAGGTCGGCCTCATCGAAGAGTCTGGCAGCCTTATCTCCCATCGTGGTCGAAGAGCATCCTGACCAACCGACATTAGTGGACCTCCGACGTGAGGAAGAACGAATTGCGCACGAGGAAGAGCTTGAGATAGAGCAAAAACGCGAGGCTGCTCAAAGGCTGGCCTTGCAGCGCGGATTAAGCTCGCGTGACGTTAAGGAACCGACGAGTACGGAAGTCAAGCCCCAGGACGTCGAAGACAGAGAGCTGGATAGTGCTGCGACGATTGACGTGCCCGAACAAGAGCCTGCATCACCAGCGCATTCATCGTCCACAGACTTACGAAACACGGAACCGGAGCTGACACCATCAAGTAGGGAGAGCGGCGACGGTGGCAAGGATCCAACTTGATCCATGAGGATCGGACACTCATGATATTCTGATGACGTCGACGACCTTATATAGCGGACGACAGCGATGTCAAGTCAAAGAAGAGGAGGAGCTGGATCTGCGATCACGACGGCCGCTGCATATCCTCGAAGCAGAGCTGGAAAAGACACGGGTCTGTCGACAGCCTGTGTCCGGAATGCTCCGCGTGTTTCAGTATAACGAACCTAATGATGGTAGCAAGGGATGGATGGCCTTGGATTCTTCTTGTATATAGCATTTAATAGCAGCAATCTTTGGCCTGCGATTCACTGCTGCACTTCCATTACGAATTCATCCAGAAGCGGCTGCGGCTCTATGCCACCACACTTCTCGTGAGACCGTTCCTTATCTGTGGGGTCTGGCCTGCCTCACAGCCTTATCTGGTGGCTGATGGGTCGATTGGACGAGAGCCGACGAGCCCTGCATTCCGGATTGCCTCATCCTCGACGGTGTGCGCTTCTCGTCTTCTCTTCACACGTTTCACACACGCAACCCCGGAAGGACCGCGCTATCCCCCCTGCTCCTTCAACGCGGCTTCACCCTGCGATGACTCTATTCGCACGGCAGTTGACGATATCGACCCTCCTCATTCCCTCCCCGCGGGTCATGACCAAGACCTTGGCGCCGCTTTGCCATCAAGCATTCGAGCCGTCACCTCACCCAGCAACCGGGTCCCTTCGTCTTTCCTATGCTGCCGAATGGTGAGAAGAAAAAAAATGGAGGACAAGAAGTCTTGGAGTCCCGAGTCGTCCTCAAATCCTTCCGCCTATGAGGCTGATATGCACAATGTGCACCGCACCTTCGCACGCCGTCTGGCCGAGTCCTTTAAACGAGATCCCCATGCGAGTGTCACCCGATCCACCTCGTTCAGCGCAGCGGATGGCAAGGGATACGACGCTGAAGCTGCGGCTCAGGCGACCGCGCTGTCCCCTCTGCTGAGGAGGTTGAAAGGGCGACACTTGCAGATGATTGCCATCGGTGGGAGTATCGGTACAGGACTTTTCGTCGGCAGTGGGAAGGCGCTGGCTTATGGTGGGCCGGCGTCGTTGTTGCTGGCGTTTACTTTGACCGGCTGTATGATGTACTGCACGGTCCAGGCACTCGGAGAGCTGTAAGGCTTCCACCCGACAATGCCATTGTCCTTGCTGACGCTCCTCACCAGCGCCGTATTGTTCCCTGTAGCCGGCTCGTTCGCGTCGTATTCGACAAGGTTTCTAGTAAGCCTCCCGCCTCGCCATGCTGCTTCTGAAGTCTAACATTGCTCTCAGGACCCCGCCTGGGGCTTCGCCATGGGTTGGAACTACGCGTTGAACTGGCTGACGGTCTTACCCTTGGAGATTGTCAGCGCCTCGATCACGGTCGATTACTGGGTATGGGTCATGCCGGGCGGCTCGCGATACTTGATTAATGGAGAAGAGCAGGTCCAGAACATTTCGCTGAATGCCGCCTGGGTGTCCATCTTTTTGGTCCTCATTGTGCTGATCAATTTCTTTGGGGTTAAGGGATATGGTGAAGCCGAGTTTATCTTCAGCATTGTCAAGGTTACGGCTGTGATTGGGTATATGTGAGTCGTCTTTTCTCTCTATCATATCCATGTGCGTCGCCTGCGGTGCTTACCTATCCGTAGTCTACTTGGAGTCCTTATCAACATTATGGGCGGAGTGGACTCCGCTGGACGGCCGAATGGCAGCTACATTGGGTTTCAACTGTGGCATCACCCAGGAGCGTTCAACAACGGCTTTAAAGGTCTCTGTAGCACGTTTGTGACAGCAGCTTTCGCTTTTGCAGGAACGGAACTGGTCGGGCTCGCCGCTGCAGAAACCGAGAATCCCAGGAAAGCCCTACCCACCGCCATCAAACAGGTAAGCGCACACGAAGAAGATCGAACCGGTTTGTCTCACTGAGGTGCTAGGTTTTCTGGCGAATCACCCTCTTCTACATAGTCAGCCTCCTCCTCGTCGGCACCCTTGTGCCCTACGACGACCCCCGCCTCTTGAATGGCAGGAACTCGGCCGACGCCAAAGCATCCCCCTTCGTCATCAGCATTCAAAATGCTGGCATCGAGGTTCTCCCTTCGGTCATGAACTGCGTCATCATGATCAGCGTCCTCAGCGTCGGCAACTCGGCCATCTACGGCAGCTCACGAACCCTCGCGGCCCTCGCAGAACAGCGTCAAGCGCCCTCCTTCCTCGCGTATATCGATCGAAAAGGCCGGCCACTCTACGCGATTGTCATTGCGTCCGTGCTGGGGATACTAGCGTACCTGGCAGCCACACAAAAACAACAAGACGCATTCAACTGGATGCTCGCCCTCTCCGGCCTGTCCAGCATATTGACCTGGGCGAGCATCTGCCTCGCGCACATCCGCTTCCGCCACGCCTGGACCCTCCAAGGCCATTCTCTCGACGAACTGGCATTTCGCAGCCCCGTCGGCATCATCGGCTCTTGGGTTGGCTTTGTGTTCAACATGCTGGTGCTGATTGCACAATTTTGGACCGGCTTCTCCCCTGTCGGCTGGCAAAACATGTCAGTGTCCGATCGAATCGTAAATTTTTTCCAGGCATACCTTGCAGCCCCGATTGTCGTGCTCATGTATTTGGGATATAAGACATATATGAAAACGCACGTCCTAAAGGCCAGGGATATGGATTTGTTCACAGGAAAGAGGGAGTTCAACGTCCGCGTGCTGGTCGCGGAGGAGAAGGCCGATCGCAAGCGGTGGCCGCGGTGGAAGAAATTGTACAAGTTCCTCTGCTAGCGGTTACCGAACCCTGGCGGGTCTGGGGATTCGGCTCCTTTGATTCTGAAAGCAAGCAAGCATATCTTTTGACAAATGATCATCATATCATTGCAACTTTTACTTGAGATCGTGCTCCCCCCGTGTCCTTTTCCATCATTTGTCGCGCTCAGAATCTCTACCTCTCAACCCTGAATCGGCCGAGCGTACCTCGTACTTTCGCCAGAATACGTCCGCCCGTCCGTCACTTCCCAGCCAAAAACATCCCAAGGCGTGCCTCACCTGCTCTCTTCGGCCTCTAGGTCAGGAAAACCCCTTCGAAGAGCCCACCAATCGTGTCGATCCAGACGGCGTCTTCATCAAAGCTGCGTGTCTCCATGTCTGTGGTTCATGGGTGGGATTGACAATGACGTTGCTGGTGTCAACGTCGAGAGGGCGATCAAGTTATTGTGCAGCACAGGAAGAATATGGATCCGCCCCGTGAGCTGAACCGTCCTCTGCAACCCGCGTGGGGTGCAGCGACGGCGGGAGCAATCGATATAGTTTCAATCGACCAGACAGGGCGCGAAGGACATTATATTGAAGCATCACGAGCAGATGGTCCGAGCAGAGCGGGAAGACCACGGTATCAAGGCTCCTGGGCCGCGGGGTACATGTCATTAGTGGATGTGGAACACCTCAGCAGTGGCGTGTACAACTCCGGCGAGAGCTATGTGTATGCTAAAAGTGCACCCATTCCACTTCCTCCGGAAGGTTGTCGGTATTGGTGTGTAACACGAGGGTGACGTCAATCCGATGTAGCAAAAATTACGAGCTCGTATTGATCCAAACCGTCGATGAAACTAACTCAACATCGCTACAGTCTGTTTTCTGCGTACATTATTTCCTGGCCTTGTTCTCTGGATTTAGACAAGAACCCCCCCCTGCAGCTTATGTACGGTCCCCCGAATCGTACCTTACGGCCTATTGATCTGCGCTCGATCTCCGAGTCGCTACAACTTCATTGGGGCTTGACCGATCTCTCACCACTCCCTGATTGACTGACTGATTGACTCTCCGGGCGAAACGCCATTCATCATGGCGCCAACTCCGGTCACCATCATTACGGGATTCCTCGGTGCCGGAAAGACTACGTTGATCTTGAACCTCATCCCGCAGTTGCCGAAGAATTACAAGCTTGCCTTGCTGAAGAACGAGTTTGGCGACCTCGCGGTCGATTCACAACTCGCTGGCTCGGCGTCCATCTCAGGGGTGCGGGAGTTGTTGAACGGCTGCATTTGCTGTAATCTCGTCGGGCAACTTAGCGAAGCTCTGTTCCAGCTCAAGGAGTCGGTCGAGCCCAGCAGGGTGATCATAGAAACCAGCGGCTCGGCATTTCCCGCGACCCTGGCGATGGAGGTCAACCGCGTGTCGAGAGAAAATCCAGGCTCATTCACCCTTGATGGCGTCATCAGTGTGATTGACGTGGAGAACTGGAAGGGCTACGACGACACGAGCTACACCGCCAAGATGCAAGCCAAGTACACCGATCTGATCGTCTTCAACAAGTGGGAGCTCGTGGACGAGAGGATGTTCGAAGACGCGCTGGATCGCGTCGGTGACCTGGACGTCCAAGTCGCGTGGGTCAAGAGCCAGAGAGGCTGGGTGGATGTCGAGATCGTCATGGGTATAGATGGCGCAATGGTCCGGGACGAAGGGTTACGAGGAGCAATCGAGTTCAATGAAGAGAATACTCACGAGACCACCGAAAGCGACGGCCACGATCACGGACACGGAGGCACTCATCATCAAGACGAAGTGGAGGTCCTCAGTGTAGTGCTAACCAATGAAGATCCGTCGAAACCACCCCAGGGCGTTGTGCTGGAGTCTTTTGAAGACCTGCTTCTTTCCGCTCCAAAGGACGAAGTGTACCGCATCAAAGGACTGGTCCTGTCGTCCAAACCGCCTCCGGACTCCACGGGCGACAGCAAACCCAGCATTGCCGTCGACTCGGAAGGTCAAAGTCTCTATGTTTTGAACTGGGCGTTTGGACGGTGGACGTACACGCCACTCCCGAGCAGGGCGTTTAAGGCCATGGAGAACGCAAGTGCCCGATTGACCTTTATCCTAGCAAGAGGAGAAGCCGCTAGATGGATTCGACGGCTTGAGAAGGGAGATTTTATTGCCCTCGAGGGCGTAGGGGGGAAAGAGGAAAAGGGGTCCTTAAAGATTGAGAAGGTTGGGTGACAAGGACTGCTAGGCACACTTAGTGTAGGGGGGTAGTAAGACTAAATTCTAAAGCCCTCCCTTATAGTCCAGAAAGGTCAAAAAACTGACGCCCGAAACAGGTCTTAAGATTATTTCTGATATGTAGTGCAGTTCAAATGGATTATAGGGAAGGGACCACACAAAGCAGCAACGGCGAAACAAGCTCGGCTAAGAGCGAAGCACTGAAGACCGAGATGTCTGCCTATTCCCATCCGGCTGCTTGGCTTGGCTGAGCCTGTCAAGCTCCGAAGGTTGGCTTTTCGACCCAATAGTGGACGATTGCAGCTTGCTCCAGACAGGTTCCTGTCGCGCATTCAGCTAAGGGACGCCGCCTAGGCAAGATGAGGTCTGGACATGGAATAGAAAGGGTCGTGCGAGGGCACAGGCAGTGGGGGACTGGGTGCTGGTTCATAGGTACCACGGGCACGAGGTATTGGAGAGACGCTTTCCCTGTACTCGGTACATAACCACGGGAGGCCGGCCGTTCTCCTAACGAGTGTGGTCCTCCTTTGTTACCCGATGGAGGCCGGCCTTCGACGGCACCGTTGCCATTACAACAGCGCCTGAACCTCCCCTTTGCCGTCCAGCTCCATAAACCTCACCACCTGGCCGAGATGGTCGAATCCCCAAAAGCCCTCCACGTCTCCCTTGGCATTCTGGCACTGAAACCACGGCAAGCCAAACGCCCCGTCCTTGAACGACGCATCCGTGTTCTGCAAAAGCTGCTTCTTGACCTCGGGGCTTCCCAACCTCTCAACATGCCACTTGACCACCTCGTCGCCCAACACTCGCGTCAAGACCCGAGCGAAAACCTTTGGGTCTGAAATATCACCCACTTCCGGCTTCGTCCAGAGGGTTTCCCAAAGCGTGTCGACTGCTTTGAGGAACACATCCTGGGCGCCCGCTTTCTGATGGCCGTCCAGCCACAAGCTGGTCAGGAATCGCTGGACCTGGATCGTCGGCTTTGGAAAGCCCTTGGGATATGTGTCGGACATGGGGATGTGGAACTGGCGCGCCCAGCGGAGGCGTTCGCGCTCAATCCATTTGTCCTTGTTCCGGATCTCGATGGGCGCTATGTTGCCGCAGGTTTTGTGCAACCCGCCGAGCAGGATGGGCGTGTAGGTTACTTCAACGGACTTGAAAATTGGCGAGTGCTAGGTCAAGTTAGTGAGGTCAATGTGTTGGGCACGCTGGTGGACGAATGACGAGCGGGAACGTTTGAGACTCTGGGAATTGAAACGGCTGCATTCGAGAGCAAACTTCGAAGACTCAAGCGTCGGTTGCATCACACTGGACTCCACCCATTTCAAGCATTGATCCGCATCGGGCCACGGAGTAAACAATAGGATGTGGTGGAAGGCAAAAGGCAAACATGGTATAGCAGATCGACGGGAGGCCGGAGCAGAGCAGAACCAAGGACCTACCCGTAGGAAGTAATATCCCATGTAGCAGAAGGGACTGACAATGTCGACATAAAAGGTGATTTTTCCCCCTGGCATCTTGTCGCTGTCGTTGGTGATCTTTTGTAGCTTAGCTCACCTTGGGACTAGATTCCAGGTTGGTTGGCAATGAAAATGCGATTTCGCCGGACAGATAGATGATGTGCTCGTTCCGGACACGTGGTAGTCCTCAATGAAATAGATGCTCCTCCTATGGACGATGCCGTGCTCGAAGCCCCGTGGCTTGAAGCAGGGATGAGTGAGGTGGTGAGGGAAAGCTAAAATGATTACTACTGTATTGTGGCTGGGACCTGATTTGTGCCTTTTCTAGCTGTGCGCCGATAGCCTACTCGAATGGATATGGTATCGCGGTACAGTAGGATGGCGGAGTCAACTGAGGTCACCGAGAAGACGTATCGCAATTGAAGAACCAAGTGTGTGTCGTGTACGGGGTTGACGGGTCGGTGACGGGGTGGATGGAGTAGCCGAGGTTCGTCGTCGACAGCCGAATTCGCATTTATCCGAAGCTCCTCACATCTCCTGCTGGACTTGACTACAGGACGAGTACACAGTATGTCCTGACTGCATGGGTACATGCACACCCTTCAAGCCCGAGTTCCCTAGTCCGTTGCTGGCAGGAAAATGCACTCGGCTTCACGTAGTCTCTTTGTCTCATCGGCGCTCAGCGCAATACCTGTGCCAGATCTTTCCCTCGAGTTTGTCCCTCACGCCGACGAAACTACGCCGCCACTCCATGGCCACGGTAACCTCTTCATATGACGGACATACCGTTTCCGTCGTGAACGGCGTATATTCGCACGGGGAGCATAAGTGGAGTGAGCGAGCTTTGTGAGACACTGTCGCAATCATAGAGATAGAGATCGGGTCCAAAACAATCGGATGGCCAGGCGCAGGAGTGTCCGTCCCGGGCAAGGCATACTTCCGTCAGAAGATCACACACACTGTCGTTAATGTAGCCAGTCTTGCCAGTCTAGATAGCCTAGCCTTGGAAGGCGAGTAACGAAATGGGTGAAGACATCGGCAGCAAGTCGCTTCAGATTGCCTTGCTTCGTCTGCTGCCAGTGCTATCAGCATTCTTACTGTCAGGGCAATGATGCTTTGTTCCTCTATCACCAGCATCCGCTTCGTTGCTTCCTAGCATCCCAAGAGCCTTCCGGAGATTATGATGCCGCTGCAGCTAACAGACGTCCCGTGTCCCGCTTGATAACGCAAATCTGAAGAGTCATGTTTCGAGAAGGTTACCAACAACGCGGGCGGGATGGTTGGGATATTATACCAAACAAGGCAAAAATGGAGGCGATATATTTCCTCTTTGGTCTGCGGGCGAGAGACGAGAGCTCTGTATCAGCTATCTGACATCCCTATCGGGGACTCGCGGCCTATCAGGGGTTCCTGATTAGTGTGGACTTGTCGGGAAGACTTTCCATGCCTAGACGTCGCATTGACTATGCACGCTGCCGGGCAAATCATCGAGCAGACTGTCACCGGTGTACGAGTAGATGAGGGATGTTCGAGCTGTAAGCGGTCCCTGTTCAAGCCGTCCTGGAGGCGGAGATCCCACGTTGTGGTCACCCAGATGCGGCTACTATTTCCGTGGCCACGATCAACTCGGGTGCCCCAGTCCCTTGCACCGACTCAGCAGATCGAAGCGAGCGCCAATGAGGCGGCCGATCATCAAGCAGTCAACCTAAATATCGGACCGTTGCACTGGCTATCGCTGCGCGCGTCTGAGATCACGTTCGTGTGTCCACGTCCCAAGAGTGCTCCAAGCCTTCTGCCGTGAAAATTTGGATGGCAAAGACGCTGCCAAGCACCACGCTGCGTCGCCAAGGACCAGCGTCGGCGCGAAAGAACCCAAGAACCTCCCATCCTCCACGCGTCAGCAATTTAGGTTGAGTAAGATGAATCTGATGGCCGAGCCGATCGTATCCCGGACGCGTCCCCGCCCTCGGCCCGCCGAACGCAACCTCAGTAGACGGAACCCTGACCGTAGCTGCATGCAGCTGGAGTGGGGTGAGCAGCCAGGGACGGGAAGGAGAATAAAGGTTCGCTGCTAAGAGCTCGAGTACGAGGAAGTCATCAAGGTCATGCTGGTTCGACGAAGCGAGTAACAGATTATCGCCTCGCCTTGCCACGCCGATCCTTTCCTTTTGCCCCCGCCCTGACGTTGCGGCGCAATCTTTGCAGCTTGGGCCTAGGTCCTCTGAGTAGCCCTCTTCTTCGTAGCCTTCCTCTTCATAGCCTCTTCTTCCTCAATGTTTGCATCCGAACCTCTCCTTCCCGCACTCGACCACCATGGATCCGTATCACGGTAGCAAAGAGAAGAGCGGCGAGATCTCGCAAGTGCCGAGCCATGGCGACGTCCAGGAAGGCTTCGTCAGCGACAATGCCGACCACCTGCAACGCCATCTCAACAATCGCCAGATCCAGCTGATTGCCATTGGAGGCTCCATTGGCACGGCCTTGTTCGTGAGCATTGGGACCGGCCTGTACAATGGCGGGGCCGGCAACTTGTTTCTTGCCTATGCCATCCAGAGCATTGTCCTGGCCATGGTCAACAACTCGGTGGCAGAAATGAGCACGGCCTACCCTGTCAGCGGCGGTTTCATTCGTCTCGCGGGCAAGTGGGTGGACGACGCACTTGGCTTCATGTGCGGTTGGAACTTCTTGTCAGTCTCCATCGCAATGCCCCCCCTGATGTCCCGTGTGCGCACATAACCAGTTGCCCGGCGCAATGCTGACGCTCGTTGCTCGCTCTCCAGCTTCTACGAGGCGCTCCTCATTCCATTCGAGATCTCAGCTTTCACGTTGGTCCTGTCCTTCTGGAGCGACAGGGTTACGGAGCCTGGGCCCATAGCGGGCGTCTGCGCTGGTGTCATCTTAGCTTATGCGTAAGTCATCCGAGCGTCCAGTTACGCAGCCTCCACATCCTGGCCGAGGACGTGTACTAATGCCGAATTCTCGTGCAGCGCCATCAACATTCTTGCGGTTAGAGCGTACGGTGAGGCTGAATTCTGGCTGTCCGGCGGCAAGGTTGTCCTGATCTTCTCCCTCTTCTTCTTCACCTTTATTACCATGGTGGGCGGCAATCCCCAACACGATGCCTACGGGTTCCGGTATTGGACAAACGGACAGGCATTCCGAGAAAAGATCGATACTGGAGATCTCGGTCGTTTGCAAGGTTTCTTGGCCGCCCTCTCCTCTGCTCTATTCACCGTCGTGGGTCCCGAGTACATCTCGATTGTTGCCGCCGAAGCCGTGCGCCCCCGCATTTACATCAAGGCCGCCTTCAAGATGGTCTACGTCCGATTCGGCATCTTCTTCATCGGCGGAGCCCTGGCAGTGGGCATCGTGTGCAGCTCCAGGGATCCGGCCCTGGAGAATGTCGTTATGGGAGGAAGCAACGGCTCTGCGGGCGCATCGCCATATGTGATTGCCATGGAAAACCTCGGGGTTTCGGTATTCCCGCACATTGTGAACGCGTAAGTCGTCATCTGGCAAGGACTCCAACATCTTTGTCTTTTGTCTGCTCTCGGGGCTTCTGGTGGATACTGACACACCGCACAGGCTCATGTTGACTTCGATCTTTTCGGCGGGCAATACCTACACGTATGCGGCGGTCCGCACGCTGTACGGCCTCGCACTGGAAGGCAGAGCACCCCGATTCCTCACGTACTGCACACGCCAGGGCGTGCCGATCTACAGCTTCTGCGTTGTCATGATCTTCCCTCTACTCTCGTTCTTGCAGTGCTCTAGCAGCTCGTCGATTGTGATCACTTGGTTCGTCAATCTTGTCACCGCCGGAGGTACGTTGCCCCCAAGCATATATCATGGAATGAGACTCTCAGCTAACACGGCTAACCAGGACTTATCGATTACATCGTCATGTGCATCACGTACATTTTCTTCCACCGGGCCTGTAAAGCGCAAGGCCTGGACCGCAAAACGCTGCCCTACTATGGATATTTCCAGCCTTACTGCGCCTGGTTCGCACTCATCTGGCTGTTCGTGGTCACCTGCATCTACGGCTACACCGTCTACTTGCCCTGGAACGTATCGAACTTCTTCTCCAGCTACAGCATGCAACTCTTCATTCCGCCACTCTACATCATCTGGAAGCTGATCAAGCGAACCAAGGTCGTTCACCCTCTCGAGGCTGACCTGGTATGGGAGAAGCCCGGCATCGACGCTTACGAAGCCACGTTTTTGGACCCACCTGTGGGTTTCTGGACCGAGATGGTCCAGCTCGTCGGGTTCAGAAGGATCAAGGGCGGCAATGACAAGCGGCGGCCCAGCATTGCTGTGCCTGTCGAGCAAGCCGATAGTGAAAAGTGATGGGTGATGGGAGGCTTATAGTGGACTGCAGTAAACCATGTATATACCTCTTACACTTGCGGAGGTTTTGGTCTACCTACGGTTGAAAAAACAAACAGGCACTAGATGTCACGAAGCATAGTGCCGGCAACACGCGGCACCATGAACCGTCGAGACGCATCTCCAAATCGATCTGAGACTGGAAGAATTTCTTTCCTCCGTCCTGATACTTGTGTTACTCCTATCCAGATTACCGAGCACGGTGACGTGCTTTAGCTGAGCCACCACGCCATTGTCGAGCACTGTAAGGAGTGCTCCGTATGCGAAGTGTTCACAACGTAGTCGGGATCGGACGCCGAACAAAGCGGAGCCAGGATTCTCTGGAGACAAGCTTTCGCGAATACGAAGAAGCCAAGGCATTTGTATCACCACGCTCATGCTGACATCGCGATTCCAGATATCAGGATACTGTGTAGTTGAATTGTGGTCCTCCGTCTTCTAAGGCCTCCAGGATGCAGACCCCTGTGGAATCAATTGTCCTGGGATGATGACGAGGTTCGCGAATCACGTCGTTGATGGCGCGTCCTTTAAGGACTCCGTACTCCGTGCGCGAAGCCGAACGGACCCCAAGAAATGCAGGTGGCGCTTGGGTTGTGGTGCTGACGTTGATAGTTGCAGGTTGCAGCGTTACCGTCTGCCCGTCAGCTATCTCGACGGTGACCGCGGAGTGCCGTGAGATGCCTACTATGTCGCCAGTCTGCAAGTCGGTGAGGGACGAAGTGAGGCAAGAAAGGCGGTAACGAATCTTTCTGGCGTTTGAAATGCCAGCCAAGCGATCTGGTCTTTCGAACGAGATGCCGCCGTCATCAAGCCATGCTGACTTATATTTACAGCCGGACAAACATGTAATGACGAGCTCGGTCCGACTGCCGGGGCCACGCGGCGGATCGCTGCTGTTTCACGTCTCCTGCCTGCTGCATTTTGGACCCCAACCACGAGCGAGCAAGCGGCCCAGAGGCCAATTACAGACCGCTCTTCTGCGGAAAGGGGGGGTTCTCTGTCCTTCGCATGCGCAACGTTAAGAATCAAGGTATCAACTGAGGGCATCGACAGTCGGGCAACAGTAGGGCATCAACAGTAATCGGGGAGGTAGAGGTAGAGGCGTCAATAAGCCACAAGCATCTCCCAGACATGGCCGTGCCACAGGATATCGCGTCCATCCTGCCGACGACATGGCTCGGACTTATTGGCTACCTGATCGTCTTCAAGCTCGCCTACGACTTCACGTTGGCGATCTACAGGATCACGCTGCACCCGCTGGCACACTTCCCCGGCAGCAAGCTCGCGGCCGCGACCTACTGGCACGAGACGTACTACGACGTGTTCCGCGGGCACCAGTACGTGTGGAAAATCCAAGAGATGCACCGCCAGTACGGGCCCGTGATCCGCACGAACCCAGACGACGTGCACATCCACGACCCGGACTTCTTCGACCAGCTGTACGGCCTGAAGATGGACAAGTGGGCGTGGTGGACGCGCGGGTTCGCGGTGCCCAAGGCCGGCGGCATGACGGTCGAGCATGAAGTGCACCGCAAGCGGCGCGGCGCGCTGAACCCGTTCTTCAGCAAGGCGAGCATCGTGGCCAACATTCCCGTCATCCAGGAGAAATTGGCCGTCATGTGCGGCCGCCTGGACACCATCAAGGGGAGTCGAGAGGTCTTGGACCTCGAGGCCGTGTACCTTGCGTTGACGACCGACGTGCTCACGCAGTGCTCCTACGGCTGGACGTACGACTACATCCACCACCCGGAGTGGGCCATGACGTGGAAGCTCGTCAACACGGGGGGCCGGGCGTCGGCGGCGATCGTGCGCTCCTTCCCGCTGATTGGGGCGATCGTGCGATCGATGCCGCTCTCGGTCGCCATCAAGCTCGTCCCGCCCGTGGGGTTTATGAAGTCGTGGATGCAGAGGGTGGGGGTGCAGGTCCAGAAGATCAAATCCAACGAGGAGACGATGCGGCAGATCAAGGTCGAGAAGCGGCGCAAGGACACCATCTTCGCGCAGATCCTCTCCAGCGATTTGCCGGAGGAAGAGCTGAGCGACGAGCGACTGATCGACGAGGGCGTGTTGATCGCGACGGCCGGCTCCGAGACCACCGCCTGGGCCATCACCATCACGACGTACCACATCATGAAGAACCCGGATGTTCTCGCCAGGCTGCGCGCCGAGTTGAAGACGGTCGAAATCCCCCCGGGCGATCCCGTCGCGCCGTGGACCTCGCTTGAAAGACTCCCCTACTTGACTGCCGTGATCAAGGAAGGCGTACGTATGGCCGGCGGCATGCTCTCGCGTCTGCCCCGCATCTACGACAAACCCATCCAATACAAGCAGTGGACCATCCCGGCTGGCACGCCCGTCGCCATGACGCCGCATCTGGTCCTGATCGACGAGACCATCTTCCCGGAGCCCCGACGGTTCAACCCGGACCGATGGATCGACGGGGACATAACCGAGACGAACAGCACCACGAGTCGTTTGGACAAGTATATCGTGGCGTTTGGCAAGGGGTCGAGGAACTGCATTGGCATGCATCTCGCCTACGCGCAATTGTACATGAGTGTGGCAGCCGTGGCGGCGAGGTATAATCTGGAGATGTACGAGACCGACGACAGCGACGCGACGCCCACGAGGGACTTGTTCACGGCCGGTGTGAAGCTGGATAGCCAGGGCATCAGGGTCATTGTGCATGATAAGGATGAGAACGCAAGCTGAGAAGCAGAAGCCCATGTTGTCCGACGCACGGGTGCACGAGGGGTCCAGGACGCGCAAACTAGCATATCGGCCGGCCACCGCTGCTGGACAGCATGACTTCAGTAACAAGATTACTCTGTAGAAATGGCATTCGATAGTACCCTCTTGATGGGAATGGGCGCTCGAGAAAGCTCAGCTCCACCCAGTACGCAGCCCACAGTGGTCTTTCGAAGCTCTCCTGCCTGCCTGATGCTTGCTGCTTGCTGCCTCCGTGCCAGCATTCTCCCTCCGGTACTCGTAACTCGTACTCGTAACCCCTCCTCTTTTAGGTCGCCACGTCCAAGTCGAGCTGCCGCGCCCTAAACTCCCAATACTTGCGCCGAATAGGATCCCACTTCGCGCCCAACGCGTCAAGACAGGCCCTACTCCGGGGCACATCCCCCTCGATGCGATAGATGTCGGCCAGCCAATCAATCGCATGGCTGCTCCTCACGCTGCCGCTGTCGCTCATCAGATCTGCGCCCTTGCCGCCCACGAACCCCTCGCAAAAGACCTGCATCTCGGTCAGGGGGATGCCGGCCCTCTTCAGCACGCCGCGCAGGTAGTTCCACGGCGACGCGTTCTGGGGCGCCCACGCGATATGGTCCTTGGCGTAGTTGACCTCGCGGTCGACGACGTCCAGGTCGACGACCAGGGTGCCGCTGGCGAGGACGTCCTTGCGGATGCCGCTCGCCGAGGCCTCGATGGCGCGCAGTTCGTCGGCCCCGAAGACGACGAAGTAGCGGTGGTTCCACGCCGAGTTGTTGCGCACGTCGTCCTGGATGAGCGCGTCCACGGCGCGCAGCTCGCCGTCCGTGCCGAGCAGCGGCGCCGGGAACCGCCGGCACAGCCACTGCCGGTACGTCCACACGTGGTAGTTCTTGGCGTCGAAGGAGAGGATGTGTGCGAGGAACGCCGGTTCCGTGGGCGGCAGCGCCGCGAGCAGGCCCATCAGCGTTTGTCGGTGGTGCCTTGGTGGGTCGAACACAATTAGAAAAAACCAATGTAGTGTGAACCCATCACTCGTGGCATGCGGATTGGATTGGCAGTAAGGGCAGAGGGAAAACGGGGTGGCACACACTCACCAGATCTGATAATTCTTCAAGTTCCGCTCGCTGATCCCCTCCAGCCAGTCCAGCTCGGCCATGACGCCGTCTTCGACCGTCGTGCCCTCTTTCTCCCACAGCGTCGTCAGGATTTTCGCCCGGTAAAGCCACACGGTGTAGTGCGCCGGGTTCATCCCGATGATGTCCTCGGTCAGGTCCAGTGCGCGGCGGCTGAATTCGTTGACCGCCATGACGGCCCTCAGGTACGACATGGCCTCGCTGTACCGTGGCGAATAGGCGATCGTGGCGAGCGCCGGGCCTGGGTCTTTCTGGCCCGGCGGGCCGTCGACGAGGGGCACGGGGACAACATCCTTCCAGGCGGCGGAGACGGCGTAGAATGGTTCTTTGGATTTGGGTTTGGGTCTCTTCGCCTCGGCCATGATGTGGTCGTTTGCGGATTCACGTCCCGTGCTTGGACCGCCCTTTCACGGAGAGTTGCTGGGGGGAGGATACTTTCCGAGGCGAGTGAGGAGGAATAGCAGTGGCCGTGTTTTCCTCCGCCTGCTTCGGGCTTTAAGCGTGCAGACAAAGTACCATCCAGGGAATTGGAGTCGACGCCTTCTTAGGAAGGGTCGTCGAATTCACCACGACCAGACAATCCGATCGCGTCAAAATCCGTCAAACTCCTTTTGTCATTGTGGTTGGGCTGGAATGAAGGAGAACAATACGATCGGACAAACCATGACATTCACCCGGCTGCCTCTGTACGCCTGTGCTCGCCCGTAGCGGTGGTAGCAACAGGATCACGCAGGATCTCGTATAATGCATTCCGTGCCCATCCTGTCTTGTCATGAGAGGGAATATAGTACAAGTGACCGCACTCCATTAGAGCAACCGCTGCTATGCGCCTTCGCTAGTAAAACACAACCGAACAGGACCACAAGTCGTTCACCTCCAGAACTTCCATTCGGGCCGCCTTTCGGTCAGGCCCACACCAACCAGAGCCTCAATTCCTTCTTCACCCTCTGCATTTAAGAACTTCCGTTGGTCGATCTCTTCGCCCCCTTCTTCCTCGGTTCCATTGTGCAAGACGGCAGGGTAAAGCATGCCGACGCCACTACCACCCAGTGTGGTCGAGTACTCCTCAAACCCGGCGTCCTCAAATTTCATCTTCAAATTAATCACAGCTTTCGGATCGACATCCCGCTTAAGGAGGGTGATAGCACACCCACCGCCACCCGCCCCGGTGAGCTTCGTCCAGCCAATGTCAGCGTAGTCAACCAGCTCCCGAATGCGTTCTAACTTCGGATGAGATACTCCGAGTGAGACCAACAATCCATGGTTGATGCGGAACAAGTCTCCTAAGTGCTCGATGTTCCTTTCTGATGTGGGGTCAAAATCGTCTGATGTGATGAGGGAGTGTGCTGACATTGTAACCTCGTCGATGCTGTCCAAGGTGGCCTCGGTCACGGCCGGGTATTTCTTCTTCAACGCCGCCACTTTGGCAACTTCTGCGGCAGTCGATCGGGGGTGTTTCGTGTTGATCAACAGCAAAGGCAGCTCTGGGAAGTCTTTAAGCGGTGTTGCCATAGGTGGTTTCGTGTAATCAAGTCTCTTGAAAAGTACAGCCTTTCCATGCGTCGCGACAGTGTTGTCCACCCCGCTGGGATTTCCGTGGATACATAGCTCGCCGACAAAAGACCACTTGTTGATTCTCTCGATTTGTATGTCCACCTCCTCCTCTGGTTGGTCGTGATGTGGTCCGGACAGGACATGGATCTGTTTCAGCAGAGCCGCGCTGATACACACGCAAATGCTCGCACTGGAGCCGAGACCGGCCCCGATAGGCAGGGTGGATCGTAGGGTGTAAATACAAGCCTGCGCAGCAGGAGTCTGAAGGCAAAGGAATAGGTACAGAAATGCAGAAGCCGCACTCTGGTGGATCTTTCGTTTGCTCTCGCTCAGGTCAGGCGAGACGGTTTCGATGTGAGGTCTCATGGCGGCAACCAGTTCTGGATCTAGTGACGTGACCATGTCATAGTAACGGGGCTTCCGCACAGTCTTCTGGAAGATATGCCAGGGTAAGTCGTCGATCTTCCAGGTGTGGTCCAGTCCGACGTCGGGGAACACCAGCTGGATTGTCCGTTGTGACTTGGAGAGCGCGGTGACAAGGAGATAGGATCGCAGGGAGATTGCCGCGGCCATCGCGGCCTTTCCGTGAACGACGGCATGCTCCCCAAACACGATGACTTTGCCGGGAGCAGATGTCATAAACGCAGGCGCCATGGGAGACGAGGATTTGCGCGAGTATGGAGGAGGGTGCAACACGCCATCTTTCGAATGGCCGTTGACTCCATTGAGCCCTTTGACACCGTTGACTTTCAGAGTTCCGTTCATGGTTGACTCAACTCTGTGGACCATAGATTGTTGAGCCCAGAGAGGCGAGCCGGTTTTCTAAGTTGTGGGCGACGCTGAACGCTGCGCAAGACGAGGGACAAAAAGAGGAGAAGCAGCCGGTCGCCAACTCAAAATTCTCAGAATGGGCAAGCCCCAGAAGCACGGCCGCGAATCGCGACAGACGCAGATAAGCGTCAACGTAGCGGGCTAGGACCACTAAGCATAGCCTGGGGGCGCTACGGACGCTAGCGCTGCAGGTACAGCCCATTAAAGTTGTGGAAACACCAAACTTGGTGGCCTTCCGAGTGGCACCATCGTCATCTACCGAGTACACTGTACATACGTACACGGCATTGTCTGGTGCGCCCGTATACACTTCGACATACAATGGTCGCACCCCGGATACGACGCAGCCACAGAGCTCACCAAACACAGTTACTCAACCGAGTCGGAATCGCTCAGCTCCTCAATTCTCCCTGCATCATTCGCCACTTCTACCGGATTCTTGACATTGACCACTCCTGTCGCCTTCAGCCTCTCAAATAGTACGAAGAGCCGCTCAGCTTCGCGCTCCTTTTCTTCCCGGGTCATACTTGGTAGCTTGATGTCGGGCTCTTTGTCCAGCCTCTGTCCGGTGATCGGGTTGATTGGAACTTGGTTAGAGGATTCTCCACTGCCTTGTGACTTTGCGGCCTCTGGGATAGGGATCTTGTGGGTCATTAGATACCCTGCAGCATATCCGTATCCCACATTCTTGACGTATTCGGTGGCGTCTTTATCTGAGAGTTCAAACATCAGCCCAGATATTGCTTCTGACAGGTTTAGCATTCCAGAAGAAGTGGTCAATCGCAGGAGCTGAGACGCCAGCGATGATGATTTCCCAAGAGGCTGATCCCTCTCCTTGTCGTCAGGGAGAAGCCGGGCCTTCATACTGTTGCGCAAGTCTGGTGGTGCAGCCTCATTGATCTTCCTCAGGACCGTCAATAGTGGTACTGCGGTTGTGTCCAGTTCCGTTGATGGATGGCCCTGGATGGCCTGTGCAAGTATCGAGATCAGCTTGGCTACTGCCGAATTTGTCTCGGCGGCCTGCGTGTTTTCGTCGTCGATATCTAGGTTTGCGAGGGCATTGATAAGCAGGCTGACCGGTGGTTGAAGTGGTGGTGATGGAATATCGGTATATTCGAGGATGCGGAAAATCTGTGCAACAGCAGGCTTGAATTTCATAGCCTGGTCTGTTTTGATACTTGTCGCATTGAAAAGCAGCTTCAGAGTTTCCATCATTGCCATATTTTCCTGACTGGCGGGTCCCGTGCGCTCTGAGTTCTTCACTTGTTCTGCATGGCGAGACAGCTTTTGTATAATGCTTTCCGCCAAGCCATGTTCAGCGACTAAGGTCTCCAGGTCAATGCCAGGGTCGTAAGTTAGGAGGAACAATATCCGTGATAGTAAAAACTCCTCGTCAGGATTTGCATCTCGGAGCGCATCGCTTGACTGCTTGTCGAACCCGAATTTGAGAGAGTACTGGCGGGTCTCCGGAAGTAACAGAAGCGCATTAGCAATGCACCTGAGTGCTTCGTGACTTATTGATGGAGGGAAATCTCCGAATGCGTAGCTGCCTAAAGTCTTGATTCCATCTGCATTGTAGATTGCGGACACGTTGTTGACATCTCGTCCGAGTACCTTCAGCTTTCCCAAGGTCTCTTCCAGCCGCTTCTGCTCAATCGTCTTGGACTCGAGGCATTCCTTCAGCAGAGCGAGCAAAGCTCTGGCCTCAGTCTGCTGAGCTTGACTTGGCATACTTCAAGCGCCGAGGCTATTCTGAGTAGGATGGGCTCTCGGAACTTTGAAGGATCATACACATCAACAGTTGTCGAGCGATCAAAGCGGAGAGTCCTGTTGTGTCCTGCTGTGAAATGATGTTTGGTGAGGTGGGGTGAGGGACCTTGGACGGCGGCTTGATACTCGGCAGATCTGCGGGATCGAGTGGAGCACAATGTCAAAGCCTAAAGCCAATACGGCTAGTTCAACTTAACACGAACTTGATGGAAGCCGCGTCTTGACGCGTGTTGCCCAATAGAGGCTGGAATGGTCGTGGTGCACTCCAATTGCATCCGGCTCTCTATCAATCCTAATATGGTTTCCTACACCAGTGCCTGGAGTTCGTTCCCATCTCCGCAGTGATGGAAGACTGCAGGCAGTCTCACGGACCTTCAGACCTCGCTGGCTGTCGATGCCATTGACAGACACCAAGTCCTCGAGCATCCAACACCTCGCTTGCACCATGTCGATTCCCGATGCACTTCCGCTTAGTCCCCCGTCGACATCCTCCCGCCGCAAAGCCGTCATGATGAGCTCTTCACTTAAGGGCACAAGTCCTGCAAGCTCTCCAGCTTCGTTTCCGGGCTCCTCCAATACCGGAAGTCGGAAACGCGTCGGTTTCTCCACCGGTGCAAACGTCCATAGACCTATTTCCACGAGCCAGCCTCCTTCAAGCGGTGCCAGACCACCGTTTGCCTCTTCAGACTCTCAGTCGAGCCTGAGATCCATACTCAAGCCAGCTACAATCTTGGAAAAGACCGAACAGCCAACACATGGGTCGCAGGACGGGAATCGTTCAATGGTTGCAATGATGGACAGCTTCATCGAACAGTTGTCCCAGAATGACAGATCACTTTCGGTCGATGCGTATCAGACGCTTGCCAATGTCATCAGGAACTACGATGATATCCCGGACGAAGATGTGCTCAAAGCGAAGATCAGCACCTTTATGAAATACATCAAGCGAGACCTGCTCAGGAAGCTCTCTCCGGAAGAGCCATCGATCGCTGACACGAACCTCATAACGCAAGCATTGAGATTACTGATTATATTCGTTTGGAACAAGGACTATGCGTCTCTGCTGTCAGATGAAGCCCGTAACTTCATCCTGGATCGGTCAATCCAAGTGCTTGCGGAGCATGCAGCGTCGAAAAATGTCATCGTTCACTACCTTCATCTTCTGGCGGCGCAAAACTTCCGCCAGACCCTCATGACGAGTCACCGCGTGGCGCGACTTCTCGAAGCGCTGCGAAAACTTGGCGAGCATTACAAAGGAAACGGAGTGACTTCTGAGAGACTGCTCGTCTATCAGAAACTCCTTGACCAAGAGCGACCCACGATGAAGGCCAAGGCTAGCCTCTGGGTTGACGAACTACTCACTGGCGCGACCAACAGTCTAAAGGATATCAGAGTGAAGGCCATCGACCTTGGTGAGAAGGCCTGCTCAGCCTTTCCTGCGTCTTCATCAATTTCTGCTGTCATCAGATCTACACTTGCCAAAGAACTGGCTTCCGGGAAGACATTCAGCTCAAACATGTGTCGAAAGCTGGAGAAGATGATTGCAGTAAAAGAAGAAGTCATTGAAGTCCCGCGGATATGGACTATCGTCTTAAGACTCTGCAACAGTGTCGACGACCGTGGCCGCAATGGCTGGGGTCCGCGTTGTGACAAATGGCCTCAATTCAAGGATTGGTTGAGTGTCATACAAAAATGCTTTAACTGCAGCGAGTCGGCTGTCCAGCAACAAGCATACCAGGCTTGGAATCGGTTCATACACATTGTCCAACCTCATCTAACATCCGACAACTTGTTGCAATTGCTGCCAAAGCCTATGATTGCTAAACTGGAGCGCCATGGAGGGGATTCGGCAACGAAAGGCACTCGCGTGGCTGCGGTGTCCAGTTACTGCACTCTACTTCATCATGCTTTCAGACCAGCGGCAAATCACGATCAGTATACTCGAGTCTGGAACGAATACATTGTGAAAGTCATGAAGGCCGAATTTTTTGAAAGAGGTCCCGCTAATGCTGACCTTGCGAGTCGGATCTTGATGGCGTTGTTCTGGAACTCTGGAGGGGCGAAGATTTGGAACGAGAACCGCGCCCTTGAGAACACCCCAGTCGAGCCAGAAGAGCTGCCTACGATCGATTGCAAGTGGGTCCGTTCAAACGCAGGACCGATCCTCGACATTTTCCTAGTGCTGATGCGCTACAGCTCCTGGGGAGCTTCGGGGCGATCTGACAAGGCGTACATTGCCGTGGCTTGGCTGCATTTTCTCAAAGCTGTGCAAGAAGCAAGTAGGAAAGAGATCAAGCCCTCTGCTGATACAGTGGAGGCCATGATACAAATCAATGTCTTTCTGGGGCGTTTGTACGATGATCTGCCCGATCCCAGTGAAGACGACGGGCGACCACCAAAGCCGCATACGCTCAGCATTGCTCAAGTACGCCAGCTGACTCTAACTTCTGTTAGGCTACTTGGCCACGATCTGGTACTTGCTGGTCTTGGAGACAAAGGACACGGCCTAAGTAAAGCCATCGTTATTTACGACGCACTTGGCTCCCACCTTCTGAACCAACAGCAAAATGAACAATCGACCATTATCAGCTTAGAAACGTGCCTCAACTCTCTGGACTTGGCAATGGTCCACGAGTTCAAATCCGAGAGGATTTCTGTGACGGATGTAGGCATTGGCCAGCTGCAGAAGAGGCTGGAAGGATCATCCGTCAGGCAAATTGTCCACACTCTGACTCTGCTTAAGCGACCTACCGTGTTGTTTTTGAAACAGGATATCTCGAGTTGGCAGGACAAAGATCGACACGACCCCGGTCGACGTTATCCAGAGATCATTACAGCCACTCTGACTCTTCTGGCCAGACTGCCCGCCGAGGGTGTCGGTGGTTTGGACGAGACCATTGCAGCTCTCTTCAGCAGCACTCACCCTTTTGTGGTTCAGGATACAGTCGATATGTGGAACGAGAATTTTGGACATCTGCCTTCGCTAACTCTTGGTCCGATGTTGTCAGAGGCTCTGATGAAGCTACGGGACGCTGGCGTTGAGGTGTCTATACCAAGCGGCCCGCAAGCCCCAAATGCCGCGACAGAGCCTGGTGTGCCGCCACAAGCTGCACCAGAAGATCGCCTTCAAGCGACCTCCAAGCATACTTCGATTAGCCCAACCAGGGCTATTATAGCCGTCGACCGATCCCCAGAACTAGGAAGTCAACGATTTCAAAATATGGCAACAGTGGAAAGCGTTGCGATGGCCTCCAGTCCCCAACGACCGGTATTACAGCGATGTTCGAGGCATAATGATTCGCAGATTAACTTTGTGCCAATCGAGTCATCACCTCTCCCGGAAGAAGAACCAGAGTCTCAGTATTTGACCACACACCAAAAAGAAGTCCGCGACCGACAGCGTTCGGAACCTGCTGTTGTGTTTCCGGACCTCAGGTCGAGCCCAAGGCCACAAGCCCGATCAATCATCCACACTGACTGCGAGTTCGCACGAAAGGCAGCAGCTTCTCATGTAGAAAGACCTACAACACCAACCCTACCAACAAATGATGAACAAATCGAGGCAGAATTAATGGCCTCCCCCACACCTCGTGCGCGACATCTTACCAACTTAATTACTGATATTGAAGTCCCTTCATCGCCGCCCTCAATGACGGGCAACGAAGATCGAACTGATGTCACTTCTTCTCCGCTTCACGCAGTCGAAGGGGATGCCGAAGATGGAATTGACCTTGTGATTGAGCAGGCCGAGGACGATGCGTGTTCAACGGCGGCTGAGCCAACAGCTGCGGCCAGTGATGAGAGGGGCCGAAGATACCATGCAAGGAACGACGCCACCCAGAGAGATGATGTTGCTGCGGCACCATTTAGTAGGAGACTGAGGCGTGGGAGATCGCGTCCCAGTCTCTCCAAGTCTCCCGGGCAACAACAACTCGGTCAGGGTGCACCGGCCATTGCCTCCAGTGCTCGAGCGCAGGTTTCCACCGCTTTGCAATCAGAGATCTTCGACGCTTTGGGTCCACGAAAAGACCTAGAACAGGCGCGGCAGGGTTCCGAAAGTAGCAATGTCGACAAGGATGCACCCCAATCTTGCGCAACAGTCTCGCCATCTTTGAGGCCAATTGCAGCCAACTTAGCATCAGACAGCACGAAAACTGGAGATGCCGAGGAAGTGGAAACAAGTCCAAAGACGCACATCAAAACAGACAGCGACGAGATTGATATGCTTAGTGCTTCCCAACTGTCTCATGACCTCGACCTGCATGTCAGCCAGACGCTTAGCACTGAAGGAGACGGGTCTCGTGTGATAGCAGGGACCGATGAAGAGTCAAGTCAGAAAAGGCAGCGATCCCGCAAGCGAAAGTCAAGCACTCCGAATCTTACAGCAGTGAAGCGCAGGAAATCATCAAAGACTTCCTCTCAGAACTCGTCATACCCCACAGACGCAGAAACCGCCACATATGAAACCCCAAGAGAGATTCTTGAGTGCAACGAGGTTCCGCCCTCACAGGCGGTCCAAGCTATTGCGCCGGTAGACCTCAGCGAGCCGGCACTGGCACCCAAACGTCGACGTGGCCGGCCACGAAAGCGGGCCCTCATCGATGACATCGTGCCGGAGACGTCGCACGTCAAAGAAGGGACGCAAGATACCAGGAGAGTGTCTTCTGCTTTACCAGAACACGGCAACCCTGGAGAAGTTAATCCCACTCTTGATCGAGAAGTCGAAGTCCATGGAGCAACAAATCCAATGGCGACCGACTCTACCGAGTGCATTATGACCAGGGATGTCGCTGAATCCGCACCCCGTGAACACAGTGGTCCACCTGACATCATGGCTTCGCTTCAAGGTGTCCTGGATCACCTCAAGTCCGGACACCCGGCAGACATAGACCTAAGGCGTGTCGATGACCTGTGCTTCCAAATCCGGTTCCAAGCTCAATTCATCGCCCAACAGCGAGGTACTTGACCGAGAGTTACCCGGGGTCTATTTGAAAGGGTTGGAGGTGCCAGATCGACGAGAGCTGTGATCACAAAGATACTGAATGAGTGCTGGAAAAGAGTTCTCCTCCACACGGAGTTGAGTCGAAACTGACCATGGAGTTGCATCAAGAGGATGACCAGATTTCGTAGTTAATGCTGCATTGTCTTGGGGATGGCTGCTCGTGCCTCGTGCTTCGCTGGTAGAACGTTTCCCCGCCGCCCGCCGCACGTGATGTCGTACGGAGATTCCCCCTAAAGGCCGGAGTCCCAATTTTCTCATTGCACGCCCGAACACCGAACGCAGCTTGTTGAGTCAAACAGGGCCTCACTTTCACCTCAACTAATCCTCTTCCCTCTCTCCATACTCGAACGCCGCTCCTGTCGCATATTCCTCCCGGTATTCCTTTTGGGTTCGGCTGCACGAGAAGAGACCGAGGGAAATAGAGCATAGAGAACAACTGCCGCGACAATGGCCGCGACCATCAAAGCTATCAATGCGCGGATCCGCTCCAACAAGGTTCTGGATTATTTCTGCTCAACACGTATGTCTCTCAAGATTGGATATGCCCTCCTGCGCAGAAAGAACTATGTCAGAGGAGTCACACGAACGCGTTATGAGCAAGAGGAGGAGCAAGGACAATGATTCTTCTGCGTCCAACGCCGGGAGCGACTGACGATATCTGACTGACTGGAGCTCTGGTGTGCAGATTTCTGGGGCCCAGCTTCGAATTTTGGCATTCCTATCGCTGCGGTGTTGGATACACAAAAGGATCCTGAAATGTACGTTCGCACCATCTCTCACCATATCCGCTGCGACCTATGACTCCGACCCCCTACCTGACACGTAACCTGCCTTGTCTGCACGCGAATCCTCCTCCAGAAGTCCCCAAGGCGCTGACTGTGGTGAACAGCATCTCCGGCCAATTCACAGCCGCCCTGACCGTTTATTCGGGCACATTCATGCGCTATGCCCTGGCAGTCACACCCAAGAATTACCTCCTCTTTGCATGCCATTTCGTCAATTTCAATGCGCAGCTCACACAGGGGTACCGGTGGTATGATTACTGGTAGTAAGTATATACTCTCCACACCTACACCTAGAAAATTCCATCCAAGATACCATATGGACGAGAAATCATACATGTACTTCACCATTTCAGCCACGAGTCTAATGTTGTTAATCTACAGTGGCAATGGCAAAGAGAAATGGGCCAAGATCCACGCCGAGCGGGCCAAGAACGAACTCGAGGGCACGGTCGACAATCTTGCAAGCCAGACCAAGGTGAAGGTCCAGGATGCAGTTCAGGAAGTCAAGAAAACCGTGTCATAGATATCGTGAGCGGGAGGAAGTTGGAGACGTAATATACGGAGGAGTGAGCCAAACACTGAATGGTTTTGGAGAGGCCCTTGAATTTTGGAGGCTCGCGTCGTGACCCCGGGACAGGTGAACCAAGTCGCACGGGCAGCATGGTAAAGGTATCACCATCCTGGGCAGCATTGATGGTATTCGATCACTGTACAGACTTCTTGAGGACCAATAGCCGCTGCGGAAGGCCAGAGACTCTCACGTCTGGCCTGACTTGGGCGGGACTATCCCAGATTCCATTTCGATCACAATACTTCCTAGCCGCTACTAGAGCGAGCATACACGAATAAAGTTGAGCGAGGAACAGGACCCATTCAGCCTTCGTCGCGACCTACAATATATTGCTCTTCATGTGTTCAAGGATAACGGTGGCCTGTTACAGCACTGTGATGTCCTCCCTCTCCAGATTCTTCTTTGGGGGTGCGCTTGCGAGTAATAACCCAAGGAGGACGCATGTGAAGCATCCGCGGAAAGCTGCAACGATCTCCAAAGTAAGTTGACAGACTTCAATGGCCAAATGATCAAACTACAGACTCCCCCTTTCGTGCCTGATCGATCATGAATGAGTCCTCTTGGGCACCCTCTTGAACCGACCAGAGAGCAATACGGATTACGTGAGGGACGTCCCGAACCAAAGTACCCCGTACCGCAAGACTAAGTCTAGGAGGTCTGCTCACTCAGCTTGAGCCTCGACCGGCGATTGGAGTCTCATACGCCATGTTTTTCGCTCTGAAACCTATCATCCCTCATGGACGCGAGTTCAGGCACTGGGCCGCCAGCGTGGCACTAAGCAGCGTTCGGGCCTCTGGGAAGATGGGAAGACAATGGCACCTACACCTCTCTACCGTGACCGTGTACACACACACACACACACACATATATATATATATACACGGTAGCACATGCATGGCAAATTCCCCGCCCTCAGACTGTCCACTCTTACACGCCTCACTGATGTTCATGGGCGAGAGACACTGAACTTGGACAATCAGAGCGGAATGGATATCAGTATCAGAACCGAGAGAAGGAGATTTAGAAGCTGATGGATCGCACGGCTCGAGCTACTTCTCACCAGTCTCCGCCAGCGTGCTGGTGTCCGTGTCCGTGCCCACCGTCATAGTTGCCCCCGTCGTCGTGCTGGTGTCCGTGCCCGTGCCCACCGTCGTAGTTGCCCCCGTCGTCGTGCTGGTGTCCGTGTCCCTGACCGCCATCATCTTGATAGTCATCGCCACACTGGTCGTCGTCGCCGCCATCGTATGGATCGTCGCCTTCACCTCCGTGGTGTCCATGCTCGTGTCCATGTTCATGGTCGTAGTCGTCACCGTTGTCGTCGTAGCCGCCGTTCTCGTCGCCTTCACCGTATCCATCCTCGCCGTAGCCCCCATTCTCATCCTCATCGTCTTGCTCGTCATCATCTCGAGGATGCCGCACTTTATGTTCATGTGGCTCCATGTCATCGTGGCCCATGAACTTGCCCTTCACGGACAGCGAGAACCAGCGGTGCAGATCGCCCACGCCGGCGTTGTCGGGCTCGATCTCGAGGATCTGCTGCGTTATCGAGATGATGGTATGGCTGTGTTCGTGCAGTTTGTCCTGCTGTTCGGTTTCGTCCATTTCTAGCCCACCGACAGGGAAAACACCCCATTCTTGTCAGCTTTCCCCTCCCCGTTGCGCGCGTCAAATGATTCAATGTGTAGGTATGGGTGATAAAACATACCATCGTCATCGTGATCCCGCGCGTACTGGTCTACGATATCATTGAGTTGCTTCTTCAAGTCCGCGACCGGATCGCCGCCGTCGAATTGGTCTTGTCCGTGTTCTTGTCCGTCGGGATCGTGCGCGCCGTACCCATCGTGGCCTCCTCCGTGTTGGTCATATTCGTCGTGCCCGCCTTGATAGCCGCCCCCGAGGTCGTGGCTGCGGTACGCTAGTTCAAAACTGGTATCCCCCATGTTAATTGATGCGGTGCTGGTGCTGGTGCTGGTGCCGAGAACAACTAGACGGAGAAAATGGTTGAGTGCGCGGTACTTGATCTATAGGGACGGCAGTGACGGAGACCGTCATCAACCCTTTTTATGTCCCGTACGGCTCGACCGAGTTCGTAGACCCACCGTCGAATTCGGAGCGCGATTGATCGGTCCGATCGCTAAGCGTCGCATGCGCCTTCGCCCCATTTGGCTACGTACTATAAATACAGGATGGTGATAAGGCGAGTTATACAGGTAGGTCTCTCCCTATACAGGGCTGTGATCCGACCACGGAACCTAGCACAGTTGATTACCTTTCTTCATTTTTTCTTTTTTGCGCTTTGCCCCTCCTGATCGGCGCAGAGACTTGGACTCGCCAACGGAGAGGGGGAGAGACAAAAGGGAGGGGAGATGGCAGAGTGCAGCAGGACCCGAGATCAGTCTGCCAAATGGGGAGTACGAGTACGGAGTAGATCCATTTCGAACGAAGGCTCAAGCAGGGAAACTGCTGTCGAGACCGCCCTATAGACGGTGAGTTTGTTGGTCTGGCGCTGCGGGACTGTGGCGCGGTCGTCAGAAGGGGCTGATCGGTCTGCTATTCGTGATCTCGTCATCCTTCTGAACATAGTTGGACTAGGAAGGCATCTCACGGTAGCATTGTTTTGCCTTGCCGGGTAAGAGGCCATCCTATACGGGTACGAGTACAGTGGCCAGAGTTCACAACACGGCTGACAACACGGCTGCTAGCACGGGTCAATCAGTGGTTTAAACCACCGACACGTCGCATGATTGGGTACTGTGCTGTTGCCAAGAAATATAAGCGCGAAAAACAGTGGTCCCGCTGCTGCTTTAATATCGCGGTTCAGCGCGTTGATGGGGAGGCCACTGTCGAGTCTCGATAATAAGACAGTCTCACAGTACACTTGTTCCTTGCTGGTTTTGCACATTTCCGTTATTAGTTTCTTGTTTTTTTTTTTTAGCATGCGGGGCCGTCACGCGAGCACGCTTACATTTCTTGGCAAAGCACAGTACCTCGTACGAGCACATATATATAAGGTTGGTGCATGGCGCTGATGCGGCTGACCCACGACATGTGGGCACAGCACGACGGCCGCTAGGGTGCTCGGACACAGTCATGCTGTACGTCAGGAGGTTGTGTTGTCGATGGTAGCAATACTCGTACAGCGACAACCAGCGTCAGATCACAGGATGGCTTGTACACCCGGTCCACCACGGCTGACTAAACATCCCCGTGGTATTATCCACCGCGACAACGCGACCTGGGATCTTTCTGGTTGCGCAAAACCTCCGTTCTATTTCCTACGCCCAGTCCTCACCGGTAGCTGAGCATCCGAAGCATGCCAGGCGTAAGTGTCGGTTCGGAGAGACTGCGCGCTTACCATCGCCGCGCGAGCAAGTCCAGTTTTCATAGAGGAGGGCTTCATGGCCCCAGCAACAACAAACGGGAAGCCGGCTGTTGCTCTCTGTGCCCCGTTGTTTGGATGAATATAGATGTCTGCTGGGTATACTATGGTACTGTATGGGCTGTGCTGGGCTGGCCAAAAGCCCCCTTTACAGAGCTACTTAAGTGCAGAATTGTCACTCACTTCAACAGACCACACCCGTGTATCAACCCTACTTGAGCCGTATCTCGCACAGGTGTCAAGAGACGGTTTGAGATTGAAGAATTAGTCGAAGCATTCGAAATGACGTTTTTCCCCCTCCCCTTCAAATCAAAGGAGGCTGCCACGGCGCCGGTAAGCCCTCCCCCCCTTCCCTCTCCCCTCTCCCAAGTCCGATGAGACAGGCAGACAATGCCGATCGGTCGATCGATCGACCGACAGTCCCATCTTCCTACGTACTAACCTGACTGCACGCACTGTAGAAGGTAACGAGCCGCGAGGACGCGATCAAATGGGCCACACAAGTGGATACACCCAGGCCCGGGCCCGAGAAGGACCTACCGCCCGAGCCAGAGGAGGAGCTACCGCCCGCGCCCAGTTCCAGCGTGAGGCCGCTACCGGTACCGCCCACGGCCAAGCCCACCGTGAGGCCACTACCGTTACTACCTACGGCTAAGCCCACCGTGAGGCCACTGCTGGTACCGCCCGCGTCCAATCCCAGCGCGGGGCCGCTACCGCCACAGCCATCCGACGCGGAGCAGCCACCGCCAATTCCACCCAAGGCCGGCGTGAGCCAGCTACCGCCCAGCAAGAAGCAGCTACCGCCAACTCCATCCGAGTGGGGCGACGCCGTTGACTTGGGCAACGCGCGGACTTTTAAGGAACCCAAGCCGGAAGAACCCAGGACTCCTTCCCCCGGGTTGGGCGGACCGACAGAATTCCATCCCGGTGACGACGGCCAAATGCACACAGTGGTGCCCGTGGGCCCGCTGAGGGGGAGGACTGGACCGTCCCAACCTCACCAAGCTGCTCCCGCTCCCGCTCATGCTCCCACCCCGGCAGCTACAGCGGGCACGGCCGTTCCGACCCAGACTCCGACAGGGACACCGATCTACGACCGGTACCAGACGACCAGCAGAGCACCGAGAGCACCGCAAGGACAGACGTAGCAACAATCCCGGTCCCCAGGCGAGCGGGGCGAGTGCGCTAGGGGGTGAGCGAGTCAGCGACCGACAGATATATAATCCTTAGGGGGGATAGGGGAATCTGCTCTCACTTGCATGTACTATAGTAATCCAACGTAGCATTGTCTTCTCTCCCACGGATCTAAGTTCACATTCATGTTTTTCTCTTCTCATCTCCAAGCCCAAAATGTCATTCATAATACCCAGCGTGTCACAACGGTGGAGCGGCAGACGGCTTGTCAAGCCCAAGCCCCTGGTCCCGAGTCGATCGAACCTCTGTAAACAGTATTGAGGAGTACGTAGCCATCCCGGGAGACCGCCCAGACGGTCGATGAGCGAGATGGCATGTTGCCAGCAGACCGCTCAGGGCGCTGGAGAGCTAGACGACAGACGGGCGTTCGACCAGCCAAGAAGTCGGGTTTGCGCAGGGCGGGCCTTTCTTTTTTCTCGAAAGGCCGTGTCCACCCTTCTTCTTCTTCTTCGTCAAGCACAATTCCAATTCCCATAGGAAGGCGATGCGTCGGCAATAACGTGCGTGAGCGTCACATTGTTGCTGTCGGCGGCCATAGTTCGTTCAGTCGTCGCCTACAGGAATGAGGATGTGGAGAGCGGAACCATCCACTCCAGAGGTCGGGTAGTAGTACGAGGTAAAGATATTTTATTCCCCGACGCGGATCGGAATCGGATGACACGGATCGGCAACATTAGGACTTGATGGGACAAGAAAGGGGCACAGGACGGTGTATGCAGGGTACGAAAGGCACGCCACCAGCCCGGTGAGTAATAGGCAAAGCAGCGTGAGAGTGAGGATGAGAGCGAGATTGAATGACAATTCGGTCACCGATCAAGTGCAACACGCGTCTGGCTCGACAAACGGCCCGGCAAGGGAAATGCTTGACTCGTAAAGGAGAATCTAGGACCCGGCCTCTTCTGGGAGAAGGGCTTCTCCGCCTTCTTTATGTGTCGTCGACGAGTAAGATGTCTGTAGGCAACCAGTGAAGAGATGAATCCCGTGCCATGTACGTTGAAGCCGATATTTGCGGCCGGAAACCCACTCGTGGTCACTCTCTCCCATGCCAGGACGCTGGTGAGTTCAGGATTCACGACCACGAACACCGCCCTCATCGCCGAGTGTCTCTCGTTACCACTGATGCCGCTGATATTGCCACGCACCTTAGTCCTCGGAGGCTTTGGCCAGTAAGTGGTGATAAAATGATCCTGTCATTTTGTGTGACCGTCCTCGTCCTCGTCCTCAGCTATTCAAATACAGATCCACGTGTAATTCCGAAACCTGATCGGGGGTCTGGCCGGTGCGGATGTTGCAACACCACATTTGGCATGGCGGTGCAAGATCGCTGCCTCCTGCTCAGAAGATATTTCAACTTCGGCTTTCCCTTTCTGCGTTCACGACTATCCCCATCTCCGTCAAGAGCACGTCAGGTATCCAGGCAGGTAAAACACTCCTTCATGCGACATTGTCACACCCACAAATCATGACATCCTCGCAACGTTCCACCAAGCACTCGCAGATCGGATACCTCAATTTGATCCCTTCGTGAAATTCTGCCACATGCCGCCCAAGATGCCAGTCCCCGCCTTCTGCTCTGTCCAGCTTGCCCTGCGTTCATCCTGACTTCCTCGCTTCAGGGCCGTCAAGCCCGCAAACTTATCGCCCGACGCGGAGGACTACCCGTTGCAGCAGCGTCAGCGAAAGAGAACAGTCTGAAGCAAGGGGGGAATGACCAGCGAGAGTAACAGGAGGTACATACCCGTCTTCGCCCCGCAGCGGCAGCGCTGGTGGCAGCATTGGTGGATTCTGTGGTCTTGGACTCTTCTTTCGGTGGGCTGCCAGACGTGGCTCCCGACCCTTGAGAAGATTGGCTGTTGCTGCGAGGCTTGTAGTTGTATTGTTTGAGGAACATGTTGACGTGGGCTGCTTGCGGAGTGATATGTTGTTTGAGGGGTGATGGGAAAGCAATCAGGGGGTAAATGGAGTTTTTTTGAAATTGTGAAAGGTGTAATGCAAAAGGCACGTCTCGTCGGACTCAAGGGGAGTGCTGGTGATGCTGGCACCAAAGGTCGTTGACCGATGCGTGTGACTGGTGACGTAGATGACACCGGGAGCTCGATCAGAGCGCTCGAAGGTGGTGCTTGAACGTGCACGGTCAGTGAGGCGTGCCGAAAGTTTCTGTACTATTCGCGATGGATCTGTTGGACGTCATGGGCTGACTAGGCCGAGACTGAGCGTGATGGTAGAGGTCCGTGAGGTCTTTGGAGCTGGGAGGGGCGCAATGAGGACTTATGTACCTAGTAACTTCCGTCCACCTAATCAATTACCTTCTCAGGCACTCGTATTGCTCCTCACAGACGCAACCATACACGCGCCTGTTCAAAGGCCCTAAGCATCCTCGGCCGCTGAGCGTGCTGAACGAGTGGATGGCGGGGTTGGATAAGTCGCGTGCCATCGCCTGATATCAATCGCCAGGGATGGTGCTGGATGGTGGAGGGAGGCTAGACTCGACGAATCGAAACCACCACTGGTAGAGGCCATGAGAGGCCCGGATAACGAGCTGTACCCCGCGCTTTCAGTGGGCTCCGCTGCACGATGATTGATGGCAGGCCATGTCAGCACGTCTAGCCCCTTTGAGGTCATCATGTTGGCCTATGAGAGCGACGGCGGAGGGCAGGGAGCGGAAGTCGAAGAGCTCCGGGCCTCCTGTGCCAGACAAATGCGCAGTCTCTGGTTGGTGCAAGCTGAAGGTGAAGGAAACGGCATCCATCACGAGCCTGCATCTTTTCACATGCATCTTTCGCATCATCTCGATCGCTATTGCATCGAAGGGGTGCATTTCGGCCCGTCATGATTCATACGATGCTGCCTACGATAACAATACTGAGTGATGTCTGAGCTTGATACCAATAGTCATTCCCTTGCCCTCCATCCGGTGCCCATTTTCCAGTTAACCACACAACGCAACGCATGTTCATGCCTTTGCAATCTTGCATACCAGGTCGGATCCCGCAACAGAGTCGCCTTCCTTCACGAAGAGCTCCCCAACCTTTCCGGAGTGTGGAGCACTGATGACCATCTCCATCTTCATGGCGCTCAACACCGCAATCGGGTCGCCCTTCTTGATATCATGCCCTTCCTTTGCCCTGACTTCAACCACCACACCGGCCATGGGCGCACCAACCTGGCTACTATCCCCCGGATCGGCCTTTGGTCGGGAGGTATTTTCGACGGCCGCCTTGTTGTCGTCAATCGTGACTTGTCGAACTTCACCGTTAACCTCGTAGAAGACTTCACGTTGACCAGTAGCTTCTGATAGCGGTCCCACCGCCAGCAACTTCATGATCAGGACCTTGCCTTTCTCCAGTTCCACGTGGAACTCCTCTCCAATTTCAGGCTTGTTCAAGAAGTATTTGGTGGGCAGCACCGAGAGATCGCCGAACTTGTCCAAGAACTTACGGTATTCCTTAAACACATTCTCGTACTGTGGCCTCCGTTAGTATGTAACTTTGTTGAATGACACGTCAACGAGAAGGGAACATACCATGACGTATGAGGCAATATCCGTTTCCGCAGTGGTATTGTATTTCTCTTTCAGTTCCTTCCGGACCTTCGCAAAGTCGATAGGATCGAGGTAGAGCCCTGGCCTCTTCGTCATCTTGCGTCGACCCCGAAGAACGTCGCTTCGGAGTGGTTCTGGGAAACCACCGTACGGCTGGCCCATGTAACCCTCGAAGAACTCCAACACGGATTCCGGGAAGTCAAGTTCCTTGGCTTTCGCAATGACACCATCGTAGTCCAACTTGTTGGAGACCATGAATTGTGCCAGGTCACCGACAACTTTCGAGGTGGGAGTGACCTTGACGATGTCGCCAAGAAGAGCGTTGGCCTGTACATAGGCCTTCTTGGTTTCAAGCCACTGAGAACCAAGGCCGAGTTGGGATGCTTGGAAGATCAAGTTGGTGAGCTGTCCGCCCGGAATCTCATGCTCATATACTTCCTACAGAGCTCCGTCAGCATGTGATTGTCGTTAGCGGGAAGTGACTCACTGGATCTGGGCCCGTCAAGCCGGCCTCGAACGGAGAGTAGAGCAATCTGAGCTGGGACCAGTATTGGTCAAGGGCTCGAACATTGTGACCGTTCAAGCCGGGGTCAAAGTCGGTGCCCTCTAGAGAAGCGAGAATAGCACCTATGCTTGGCTGGCTCGTCATACCGGACATGCTGTCTGTCGCTGCGTCAACAGCATCCGCACCAGCTTCAGCACATGCAACCATAGTCGCCACGCCGGTGCCAGCGGAATCGTGCGTGTGAACGTGAATTGGAAGATCGGCGTGTCTGGCACGGATGGCACCAATAAGGATCCGGGCAGCCTTGGGCTTGAGGACACCAGCCATGTCCTTGATGCCGAGGATATGAATACCAAGATTGACGATCTTGTCCGTTAACTCAAGGTAATAATCGAGCGAGTATTTTTTCTTGGGGTTCTGATGCAAAATAGTCAGTATATGCTGGCGGTGTTGAATCAGACGCAATTCGAGTGATCGATGAAAAGAGTCCAGTCCAGGGAAGTCCAGTCCAGGGAAGTCCAGTACAGTCCAAGAATCACCAATGGTGATAAGATGCATCGTCTGAGGATAGAGTCCAAAAAGTCTGGGAGAGGGCGTTCAGGTCGGAATCGACTTGGTCGATTCCGCCACCTTCTTGAGATGCCGCTTGGTCGCGAAATGCCTGTCGAGTCTGTTCTGAGCATCGCCGGCATAATCGCAGAGCTTGCAATAGTATCTCCACTCGGCCTTATTGTTGGCCCTATATTGCTTTGCCTTTGGATTCTTGACGACTCTGGTGATACCAGCGACTTTGGTTTTGTGGCTCCGAGTAGCGTTGTGGATTCTGATCTCGACCGGCTTGCCACAGGTGACGTTGCAGACGGCACAGAAGTACTTCCCGGAAGCCTTGTTCTTAGCTCGCGTAGCATTCCTTTGCTCACGTGCTTTTTGGGCGCAAAGCAATTCGATCTCTTTCAACTGCTCAGGTGTTAAGGTTTCGTGCTTGTAGTTAGAAGCACCAGTTATGCGTTCGTTGATGGAGAAGTGATTGCAGCAGCCGTCATACTCCAAGCTGCAGACAGGCCAGGGACAGATCCGAGGCATGTAGTAGGTACGCGTACGAGACTTCATCGCCCAGAAATAGAGAGCAAAGACAGTTTCGAGGACCAGAAAGCCGGCACGGACTGGGATTGCCAATGCAACAGGTGGGATAGGTGACCAACAGAGAAGTCCTTTGTGAGTGATTTTGTAGCCTTCTTCCAGAGCTTGCTTGACGTATTCTGGTATGTGCACTCCGTTATCGTATTTGACGAGCCTCTTGGTCACTCCAACTTGCTGAGCTGTACCGCTGCCTATGTAGATCTTCGGTCGACGACCATGCTTCTTAAACACAAGGAGGTAGACACCCTAGATTTTGGAATTGTGCAGCGGTAGAGTCTTGAAGTAGGAGATGTGAGGTGGAGTCTTAGCTCGGAGGACTTTGAGAAGGCCAGGGGCAAACACAAGACCAATGCTGAAAAGGGTCTGTTTGACTCTTCGAGGATTCGAAAAGATTGTAGCATAGTCTCCCATCTTCATGGCAGGGACAGTGAGGAAGAGCACGCACCAGCTTAGCCACACTGTGTAGGCGAAGATGTCCACGGTTGCAGAAGCCATGCTGAGAGGTCGACACAGGCCGGGGGTGGAAGAGCTTCCAGTACCGAGGGGGGTCAAGAAGGAGATCACCCTTGGTGATTCTGGCCGCGGTCCAGAGGGAGCAAATCGAGGCTGTCAGTTCTGGAAGGAGGGTTGAGAACAGGTCCAGAAAGTCAAGGAGGCAGGTCAAAGGATTCCAGTAGTAGCTCAAAGTCCAGTATCCGGCCGGAGGAATTCAACAGAAGACCAGAGGAAACGAGTAACTCGATGGAAGAAGTGGGACGCAGCTCCATGTTGACGAGGAGACGGCCGTAGCTCCTGTAGTCCTTCGAAGGCCAGGTTATGGAAGGATCGACCACCATATCCAGGAAGTTGTGACCCAGATGGAAAGAACGATAGGGAAAGGGAAAGATTGATCGCATACCCCAAGGGCAGCCTCGGCAACGTGACTCAATTACTTGGTTGTCAAGTCCAAGTAAGACACCCACGAGCCCGGTATAGAAAGGAAAGAATCAGAAGGAGAAGAAGGGGGGGCATACCAGCATATCACCGGACTACATAGGGTCGTTAGTGGACAACACCTTCAGACAGTCATAGTTAGGATTCTGGAAAGTACTCACGTAACAAACGGTTCCTTCGACGACACCACCGGCCTCTTGCACGGCTCGTATACCTACCTCCAGTTGGTCGATATCATTGAGAGCATCAAACACTCGGAAGATGTCCATCCCATTCCTCTTGGCCTGCTTGCAGAATTGAAAGATGGCGTTATCGGGGAGCGACTTGTAGGCCACTCCATTTGCACCCCGAAGAAGCATCTGAAACGGGATGTTGGGTACCAACTTCCTCATCTTGCGAAGTCGGTCCCACGGGTCTTCGAAGAGAAACCGCACTAGAGGGATCGTCAGAACCTGTCTCAGCATCAAAAGACTAAGGGACGCCTACTCGCAACATCAAACGTAGCGCCACCCCAATTCTCCAGCGCCCATGCGTTGGCGAGCGCATGGCTCGTGTGTTTGGCAATGTTGCACAAGTCAACGGTGCGGACTCGCGTGGCCAACAGAGACTGGTGAGCATCGCGCCAAGTCGTGTCCATGATCAGGCAGCCTTTGTTTGCTCGAACAGCTTTGGCAAACCCTTCAGGGCCTTCTTTATCAATGATGGACTTCCATCCCTTGGTGCATGGCTGGTCGACGTCGATCTCTTTGCCATTTTCGTCGAGGAGGGTAGGATAGATGATGTCGCCCTTGAACTTGGACTCTCCGATCTGGCCTTTGATGCTACTGCCGTTGACTGCGAGATCGCCCAGGTACTGAAGCAGTTTCTGAGCGCGATTCTGACTGCCAATCAACTTGAACAGCTCGGGAGTGTCGTCAATGAAAGTCGTCCAGCATGTGCCCTCGATGAACGTAGGATGGGTCAGAAGCGAGGCCAGGAAGGGGATGTTGGTCTTGACACCACGGATGCGGAATTCGACCAGGGCTCGCAGCATCTTCCGTCGTACAATCTCGTAGGTGGAGCCGTGACAGGTACATTTGACCAACATGGAATCGTAATGTGGGGTAATGATAGCACCAGCAAACCCATTACCACCATCAAGACGGACACCGTTGCCGCCTGAAGATCGGTAGACCTCGATCTTGCCGGTGTCTGGGGAGAAACCGTGCTGTGGATCTTCGGTTGTGATACGGCATTGAATGGCGAAGCCCCGGGTGGAGATACGATCTTGGGTCAGGCCCAACTGCTCAAGGGAGGCCCCAGCAGCGATCTGGATTTGGGCCGCCACAATGTCAATCCCGGTGATTTCCTCGGTAATGGTATGCTCGACCTGAATTCTGGGATTGATTTCGATGAAGTAGTATCGGTTCTGCTGGTCGACCAGGAACTCGGCGGTGCCAGCATTACGGTAGTTGACTGACTTGGCGAGCTTGACTGCGTCGTTGAGAATGGCGTCCCTCGTCTCCGGGGGTAGATCTTTGGCAGGAGCAAGCTCCACGACTTTCTGGTGGCGTCGCTGCACGCTGCAGTCTCGCTCGTAGAGGTGCACAACATTACCGTGGTTGTCACCCAGCAGTTGGACTTCAATGTGCTTGGGCTTGTCCAAAAAGCGCTCCACGAAGACGGTGCCGTTGCCGAAAGCTGACTTGGCTTCGGAGGTAGCTCGCTCGAAGGAGTCCTTGAGGCTTTCTTGGTCTCTGACGACTCGCATGCCACGGCCACCTCCGCCGAAAGCAGCTTTGATAATGATGGGAAAGCCGTATTCATCAGTGAACGCTTTGACTTCCTCGAATTTGGCAACTGGACCCTCAGTTCCAGGCACGCAGGGCACGTCGCACTTCATGGCCAATCTTCGAGCGGAAACCTTGTCCCCCAGCGCCTCAATGACCTGGTAGGAAGGGCCGATGAAGATGATGCCGGCCTCCTCGACCTTGCGGGCGAACTCAGAGTTCTCGGACAGAAAACCGTAGCCAGGATGAATCATCTGGACACCATGTGCCAGAGCAATCTTGATGATTTCATCTCCAGCCAAATAGGCACCGACCGGTGTGTATTGGCCCCGTTTGCCGATCATGTATGCTTCGTCCGCCTTTTGTCTATGCATGCCCAACCGGTCCTCATAGCTGTAGACTGCTACGGTCTGCAGCGAGAGCTCATGGGCAGTTCTGAAGATCCGGATGGGGATCTCGCCCCGATTTGCAACAAGAATCTTCTTGAGCTGCATGATGGACGAGTTGGCCCTCAGCCGTTGGTGGACCGAGTGCTCGAGGTGGTGAGACTTGCCATCCTCATGGTCTCCCTCATTGCCGTTGGTAGCCATGGTTGGGGTTGCGGGTGAAGCCTAGCTGCTGGCAATGGCAGCTTCAGGCGATGGAGCTCGTCCGAGCAGAGGCAGACCACAATAAAGCTGACAGTATAGCTCCAGGCGAGGAACTGGTGAAGAGGCTGAGTAGGAAGGAGCTCAAGAGGAAGACCGAGCGCGCAGGAGGGGATTTTTGTTGGACGATGCCTCGAGCAGCCGGAGGAACCACCAGATCAACAATAACTGTTGCGTCGACAGTAGGGGGTACAGATAATGGGGTGCACCAAAGCACTACCGGCTATGTCGCTAAATCAGCTCTGGTCTGATGATGATAAGCTCGAGGATTGGCGGGAGGACGGGGTGGGACGCTGCAAAAGGGCTTTTGTAGAGCAGCTGGCTGGCTGGAGAGCTTCAGTCGTTCCCCGAGCCGCGGATTGAGGGGCAGCAGCTGTCGCGGGGCGGTTTCGGGCTCACCAAGCTTGAGAGAAAATCCGACCTTCACCAGCAGCCTAAACCGTTTCGGCTACGGGTCTTAACTAGTTACAGATTGTTGATCGGGATTTTGGGGCAGGCTGCCTTGGTGAGCATGGTTATCGACAACGCCGATCCGAGTAAACTCCCATCAATGTGGGGTTTGCATTTTCTCACGAGCCTCAGCCATTGCTCCGACAACGGCCATTCTCGTGGGATATGACTAGCAGCACTTCCGAGAAATCGCCTTGCCTTGGCTCATCGATCTTGTTGTCCTCACGTTTCAGAAGTCTCGGGTGCGAAACAACAAGGACATGACTGTTGCGAGGCGAGACGTCACTGAACCACGTCACTTTGACGCTGGACTGATAAGGCTCGATAGAAAACTCGTCACGGACCAGCCTTGCGAGTGCTGGCTCGGCACCGGCCAGACAGAGCAATTACAGCAAATGAATAAGTCATCCGCTCGCTTATCTTTCACTCATCGAATTGAAGCCATCGAGTTTTTCTTTTTCCAGTATTTACCCGCACGCACACTAACCACTCTAGTCCTCCGCGTTCCTACAGTAGGTACGGAGCACATCATACAACATGGAAATCGGCGCCGGGGGGAAATGCATCACCATCGGTCTCCAGCAACCTCATTGCATTATTTAACACGATCCTCCCTGTACTTACTCCCACAAAATCCCACTTCCCGAACAACTCGGGTCGCCGCGCTTTTGATGCCGCTCATAACCCTTCCACCCGACAATTCCCGAGTCTTGTCACTCCTCAGACCGGAAATCTAGAATGCCCGGGGAAAGCCAGTGGGTTGCGGCGTGATCCCATTAGTGTGTCCATATCCTGTGGGCTGCGCCGTCATAGGCCCTTGAGTCAGCATCAGACGGCCGCCAATGATCGGGGTGTTGTCCTCGGTCTGTTGCTGGCTGGCCTCCCTAGTCTTGCGTTCCTCATTGTCTTTACGTAGCTGTTCAATGGTCGCGGCTTGTTGGCTCATGTAGCTAATCATGAATGGCATGGTGAACTCGTTAAGTCCATGTCGCCATGAGATCTCCATCACTGTAGCCAGCGGAATAAGGTCGTAGCAAGCGTACAGCATGCCAACGTAGCACTCGCGGCTGCCAATGTCGACGAACTGGCAAAATCTTAGTACGGCTCCTCCCTCCACAGAAACGGAAAAACTTACATATCTCAACAGATCTTCAACCACCTCGGTCTTGCCAGATATGGCCGCTGTCTCAATAGCATCGCGGAACAACTTGTCTTGTTTCGACAGTGCAATCGACTTTTCCCAGCGCTTGTTCTTCCGATAGATCTGAGCTGCAATCTGACGAAAGAACACCAGCTCGTGTTTCTCAAGGCGTTGCGCAAGCTCCACGGCATCGTAATTGTCGTAGTTCTCTACCGAGTCCTTCAGCGTCTTGTAGTCCTCTTCCTCAATGAGAAGATTGTGAATGGCATTGTTGACAACGCGCTTGTTCTGGCCCTGCACATTAAGCAAGAAAGGCTTGATGATTGGCGTATTGTCTGACTTTTCGAACATTCGAACAACGCGATTGACATCAATGCGGGGTGTCAGGACTTGTAACAAATCAGTCAACAAGAGAGGCTGCTCCTGGAGGTAGTGGTTGAGAGCTCGGTAGAAGATCTCCAGATTGGCGACTTTAACGACAATGTCTTTGAATGAGTGGTGTTCCCAGGCGTCGGCGGCACGTTCCATCATGGCCAGAGCTGTATATCTGCGTTAGCCTGTGCCCGTTCTGACAGAGTTATAGGGAAATCCCTGTGCAGGACCGGAAACTTACCAGCATTGTCCCATTCGTCATAATGGCAGTACAGGAAGATGAGCTCGGGCCAGAGATGTGCGTCCTCCGTGGCTTTGATCATCTGCAATCATCGTCAGCCTGTACTGTTAATAGAACAATAACGATCACGTTACCTTTGGAATATTTATGCGAGACCAGAATAGCTTGAGATGCTCCATCACACGTTCAGGATGGTATTTCGACAAGGCGATCCCCAACTCTGTAAACAAAGCCATGTGAGCTCTCTCTAGGCCGAGACCTGCTTCGAGCAATGAAATGAGCTCTTCGAAGTAACCCTCGCGCTCATACTGCTTGACAACATCTTGCAGTTCTTCGGCGTGGACGATGAGGTTCAGGCCACAAATTTGAGCTAGTCGGAATTCTTTCTTCTCAACGCAAGCGTCGTGGACTTGTTTCCATACTTTCACGTTGTTGGCGCGGCGTGCACAGTCGACAGCATTCTGATACTCTCCGAGATGCACGAGTGTCGTAGCAAGCTTGGACCAGTTTGAATTGCTGGTAAAGAAAACTTTAGCAGCTTGGTAAAGGCCCTCCTCGTAAGCCTTGTCACCACAAGATTCCACATCAGCGACGTTGGCGGAACGCAGGAAGTCTTCGAGTTCAGGTAGCTGATCAAGGCGAGCATAGCTCAAAGAGAGGGCCGTGTCGATAGCAGGCTCACGCAGAGTCTTGCGTGCCATCTTCAAGAAACGGATGAGATCTTCATCCTTGCCGGCATGGGTTGCTGTCTCGATGACTTCCTGGAAGTTAGTAGGATCATTGGCTTTGAGATAGGATTCAATGGCGTCGGTAACTCTCAAGCCGTCGAGCTGGGCTTTGGCGACTTTGCTCCAGACTTCTGGCAAGTCAACCTGCTCGGCGTAGGCTTGCGCACGGTCAATACTGACAATATTGTCGATAAGAACATTGACGGCAGATATGTGATCGTTGGCCTTTTCGAAGATGTGGAATGCCTCTTCAAACAATCCTTGGGAAATTGCGACATTTGCAATCTCTTCCGTGTTGAACTCGTTCAGGCGATCAATATAATCCATCAGACGGCCTTTATCACTCTTCGCCGCTGACAACATGAGTAAGTTCTGCAAGCTGGCATTCTCGCTGAACGGAGATGGCTCTAGAATGATTTTCTCCAAAAGCTCGATGAGTTCAGCCGGTAAGTCGGCGTCCAGGAATGCCTTGACTGCAACAGAGACCTTCTCGGGCTCGGTGCATTCGGGAACAGCAGTGGCAATGACCTGGTCGACAAGAGATCTCCGGTGAGGGTTGTTGGCAGAGAGGACGAAACTCCAGACCTCAGAGTCGGCGCGTTCGAGGATATATCGGGCCTGTAGCTTAAACATAGAGTTCTCATTCGTTAGAGAGATCAGCTCCAGGTCGTTCTGTCCCTTAGAATATGCGATGAAGGCAAGAGAAGGGTCTCGGTTCCGGCAATAGTTCCCTATCAAGACTGTATCGTAGCGATCATTCGATTTCAAAAATTGCTCAGGATTGTTGTTGGAATCTGATCATCAAGTAATGTGTTAGCAAAGATACTGCACCGATGCAGCGATAATGACCCATAGTGAACGAGACGAGGAAGTCGTGTACACATCATAGGAAGGCGCAGTATAGAGAAGGGGCCATCGCAAAGTATTACGGAAGGGAACAGGGAACTGACCGATGTAAATCTTCGCGAGCGCGTTGAAGACCGCCGGTTGCTGGATCCCTGCAGCCAATGCTGATTCAAGGAAAGGCAACAGGATCTTGAGACGGTTTTGGCCTTCGACCTCGCTGACCAAATCGTCCATAGGGACAGCTGCAGGGTCAACCGAGGCCAATAACGACTTGATGACAGATTCCTCGCAATCAAGTGAGAGTAAGGCTCCGATGACGGCTGGTGTTCGAGACACATTAATGCGTTGCACATATGCCTCGATTGATTTGTATTGTTGTGTGCGATACAGGTGAACCACCAGGTCTTTAACGAAATTGAATCGATCGCAGACGATGATGAGCGGCAACTGTTCTGCCAGTCGAGCCTCGATCAAGAAGTTCTTCACTTTTTCGGGGTTCTGCTTTGTTGTTAGTCTCCAAGAACTGTATCCAGCGGGAAAACCAGGAACACGGAATCTGGGCATTCTGAGACGGGTTCTAGGGGTGTACTCACGTAGTGGTTGTTCTCGCGGCAAATCCGTTCGACTTCTTGAAATTGCTGCATGGTAACGGCAGCTTCGAGATATTTAAAGACGACTTCCGGGTCCTCGGAGAGGTTCACAATGCTTCCAAGGTAGTAGTAGAGCCCCTCTGCGGTGCGATGCTTCTCGAACAGTGCAATTAGACGACTGGAACCCAACAGGTCAGAAAACTTGGTGGCAATTTGTACGACAGCAGCCAGGTTCTGACGGATGTTTGACGTTAACATGGCATCCATGCTGTCGAGTGATTGTTCGACTGACATGCGGCCGAAATATTGTTGGAGCCACTCGGGATTCAGCTTGTCGGTCTGAACAATGATGCGCTTGATTGATGCCGGGTCGTCGGTGTTTTCGAGAGCACGCTGCAGAAGACCAGCCTGTTCGCAAAGCTGGGCAATTCTGGCCTTGTCATAGTGGGAAAACATCTCGTTGCCAAGAATGGCGTCCGCAACTTGTGGTGCGTTGATCAAGTTCATCTCCAAGAGTCGAGTCTGTAGAGGTCCTTGCTCTGGTTGGTTATCCCTGAGAGCATCGAGCAGGAACGCAGTGGCTTGTTGGACCATGTTTTGGGACATGAAGATATCAACAACTCTGCTGATGTCGACCAAGGGACCACCTGGGTTATTCACAAGCTGGGTTGCAAACTCGGTTCCTTTTTCGGGATTGGCACGAACGATATGCTGCAACAAGCCAGTGAAATCTGGTTGGTAACCTGCCTCGCGCGCGTAGGGGATGACTTCATCAAAGCGACCAGTTTCTGCCAGAGCTGCGACAACCTTTGGAGGGACATTCGCTTCGCGGTAGATTGTCAACGCGAGCTCGAGGTCGTGCAACCGAACAATGTCCCCAAGCTCTTCTGAAGACTCTAGCTTGCCCTCGCTCATCCACTTGTCGAGCAAGTTTTTACGATTTTGTGCTAGAACTGGCTTTATCAGTTCTACACTTTCGTATTTGTTTAGCTTGCCCTTGTCGAGGAGCTTGCCGAAATATTGAAGGATGACAGAGAGTTGTCCAGGTTGTTGAGGTGCAGTCTTAAAACGGTTGATAGTTTCCGGAGTCCTCAAGAACCCGCGTGGAGAGTTCGCTGCAACCTCCGCGGCTTCTGAGTACTGACCTTGCGCAAAGAGAGTCTCAAATTGCTGTTGATAGAGGTTGTCGGCACCCGGCAGACCAGCTCGCGATGCGAGCTTCACGGCAAGAGACGAATTGGCCGGATTTTGGAGCAGGTAAGGAATAATGGTATTCTCATCCACGCTGACAGAGAGCACTTGGCCCTTTCGATTGATTCCAACAATACCCGACGACTCGGAATCTGGTGTGGTGATGAAGATGGTCTCGCTCGAGATTCTGTTCATGAAGATGCACGTGGCGGTCTCGAGGTCGTACAGATGAATGAAACCGTACTTGGTGATCATGTAAATGATGCTGTACTTCTTCGAGATCTGCATGGCCACCGGGAAGTCGTTGACTGCTTCATCCGGGAAGTAGACATCCACAGCTTTCTTGACGAAGCGGGTATTGTTCTCGGTGGGATCAATCTCCACCACGTGAAGCTTGCCTTGTCCAGCAGCGTTTCGAACCGCGAAGGTGAAGAGTTTGTGGGGATTGGCATTGCCTTCAGCATGAAAAGTACCGAATGCAGCCGCATGACCTTCGATATTTTGAGAGATGCCACGATTCTTCGAGTACAGCTGCATTGAGCCCACAACCCGTCCCTCTCTTTGAGATATGCCGACAATCACCATCCACTGCTCATCATCGTTCACACGGTAGTTGATGATCTGGCAGCCGTTGAGATTCGCGTTTCGCTCGAAGACCTTGGTGGGAGCAGTCTGTGTTGGATCGAAAACATCCCAGTGGTACACGGAAGTATCGGTGACCAAGCCCAGGCTGCGTTCATTATACCACTTCCAGAAGACGACATCTTCATTCATGATTGTGGACTTCAGCTTGGCCTTGGCTCCAAGGTCGAAGACTTGGATGGTCCTTCCCTGGGCCTTGAGAGCAAGGATCTCGCGGTTGAAGTGCATGATAGCGCTGTCGGCGCTGATGGCACGCTTGATGACTTCATTGTTTTTCTTGAGGTTTATGATTATGACTTGAGGCTTGTCTTGTTCATTAAGTTTCTGCCGTACGCAGACGAAGTGGTCGGATTCTAGTGTCTGCAGGCATGGTCAGCGCAGGGAAAGGGTGAACTGAGTCCGGAGGCACTTACACAGGTGTTGAAGGATATTGACGCTGGCTGTCAAGGAGAGTAAAGGTCAGTACTGGAATTCCGCGTTCTTTGGAGCAGAGTTTCGCGCGTTTGCAGACAGCCTGAAATGCAATCGCGCCCAACGTATCATCAGGGAGGACATGACCATACCGCGATGTCAAGATTCGTCAACTATATTTCAGATGTCAGTAACAATAGACTCTTTACCCGAGAGTCCTCACGCACCTGAACCAGCTCAGTGAACCGAATAGGCAGCGCCATGATTGCGACCGGCCTATTGCGGCCTCATACACTTGCGAATGAAGTTGACGGATTGCTCGCTAGGACGCCTGGTAGAATTACTGGAAATGAACAGGGACTCAAAGGAGTGTGAGACGAAGCGAAGACACTGCGAAGCAGAGAACCACAAAACGCGTGGCGTGGTGAGCGGGTTGGAAGAGAATTGCAGGATCTTGTTCGAATGTTGATGAGCTCCTGGAAATCGACACCTGTAAAGAATAAGTGAGCGGCCTGCGGAACCTCTGGAGAAGCGGCCAAAAGCAGCGGGTGCCAGTGGTTTCAGTGGTCAATTGATTCGCCAAGGAGGTCAATCGAAATTGGGGCCGCAGGTCACGTGCTTAACGGTCAACACATGGGCGAATCTGCGTCATCGCGATCAGTCTGGCACTGCTGGTCATTTTCGTCTGTCCTTCCCTTGAAGTCCACTTCATGACCAACTTTTACCTCCTTCACTACTCTCACTGGAAGTAATGAGCATACGACAGCTGGTCGGAGCGAATTGCAGACCTCTACCGTTGTCGCACGGTTTTAGATCGTTACCGTCCTCAGCCCGTTACTCCTCGTCACGCACCAGCACAGCTGTAAAGTCGACTTCGAGCTCAGGGCCAAATCCTGTGAGCACCCACCGCCCAGGAGGACAGAGCGATAGGCTCAGCTTCTTTCCTTTTCTCCTTCTCTTCCTCGCTAGTAGCGGCGGCTATCTTTTCCTGGTGAAAAAAAGAACAGGCCAACAAAACACAGTCTCGAGTGAGAGTCGCCGGAAAGCACACACCGAACGGTAGAAGATGGCCGCTCCGCCTACGATCGATCCCGTGTCAGGAGCGTCACCACTAGTCCAGCCAGATGTACCACTGGCCTCGACAAACGTCTCTCCTGCATTCGACCCCCAAAAAGTTACCGTGGTGTACGTCCTGGGAGGTCCCGGCTCGGGCAAGGGCACGCAGTCTGCAAATCTAGTGCGAGACTACGGCTTTGTACATCTCTCAGCAGGCGACCTTTTGCGAGAAGAGCAAGACAATGAGACCAGCGAATATGGTCAGCTGATCAAAGACTACATTAAGGACGGAAAGATCGTACCCATGGAAATTACGGTGAAGCTGCTGGAAAATGCCATGCGCTCAAAGTTGGGTAGCGAAGGGTCGGGGAAATTTTTGATTGACGGGTTCCCGAGAAAGATGGACCAAGCCGTGTTCTTTGAGCAGTCGGTCTGTCCGTCTAGGTGTACACTGTTTCTCGACTGTCCAGAAGAAGTCATGCGTGAACGGTTGTTGAACCGAGGGAAGACGAGCGGGCGATCGGATGACAATGAAGAGAGCATAATCAAGCGTTTCAGGACGTTTGTGGAGACGAGTATGCCCGTCGTGGACATGTTTGAGAAGGATGGGAAAGTCGTCAAGATCTCAGCTGTGGGGGACGTGGGGGAGGTGTACGAGCATGTTGTCGAAGGCCTGGCATCGATGGGGATATCTCCGTCGAAATGAGAAGCACGGTGGATAGAGGAAGGATGGAAGCCGGCTTCCTATCCTAGATCAACAAGACAAAGTGCACGAAACGTGCCAGTATTCTTATTGAGCGAGCCGGTTTCAGTCACCCGAATAGATCGCCTCGACCAACAATCAATTTGCTTCGGGTTGGGGATTAATTCTGTTGAGTTCTTCTATCAGTCTTCGTCACTTTCGCTGTCCTCGCTCCCGTCACTTTCATCGAGCCCCTTGAAGTCTCCGTCTTCATTCCCAAGGTCGCCTAATTCCACATCTCCCTTCGCCGGCAACATCACAAACGCCTTCAGACACGTAATCCTGTTGCTCGTCTCATAGGCCCCTATCACCTTCCCCAATTGTGGGCCTGGTCTTTGCTTCTGCTCTAGCGCATCGGAGAGATCAGAGAGTGGCACGCTGATGATACGGATCGTACCATCACTGCTCGCTGTAATGATGGCCATGACGTTCATCTTACTGGCAGTGGGTCGAACGAAGAGAATCTCAAAGTCCTTGATCCGTGACTTGATACCAGCGGCTCTGCCGCCGACTGTCGCAATCAGAGTAGCATCCGGAACTGATAAGTCTGCTTGATCTTTATGGGTCCCGTTCGTGGAAGCGATCTTCCCTGTTTCATAGAAGAGGATTCTCCCGTCCTCTGTCGACACCGCCAGCAAACTCGTCTCTTCCTGTCCCTCCGGTGCCAACGAAACATAGCACATCTGGTGCAGCTTCGTCAGCGGCATTGGTAAAACATTACACTTCGGCTTTGAGTCCTCTCCAAACACAACAGCGCCTCTTTCAAATGCGACCGCAAACTCGCTGCCGTCGGGACTCCACCGGATCCTTCGACCTTCGCCGCTGCTGTGCTTTCCTTCCCGTACACTCTGCAAGATTTCGCGGTTGAAATTCAACACACCAGCTTTCTTTCCCGTCACAAGATTCCACAGTCTCATGCAACGCTCGCCACGACCAACACTGAGCATGAGCTTTAGGCTAGGATGTACCGAGAAGTCATTGATACCCGCGGGCGTGGCACCAGGTGGTGCAGTATCGCCGCTAGGTTGGCCCTGAACTTTCGGACGGGGCGCCTTGATGGTGGACACCACGGCTAGATCTTTCAATCGTGTAATGGCGATAGTATTGTCTTCTGAGCCGGAGAGGAGTTTCGACCGGGTGGGGAAATGTAGCGCTGTGATATGCGATGAATGTTGAAGTAGGGTGCCCAGTTCCCTATTCCTTGGGTTTTCGGATATGGTGTTCTTACCCAGGGAGGGCATGGGTGGTAGTCTCTCACTTTCGGAGACGGGCCAAGCGGCGAGATTGAAGACGTTGATTTTCTCATCTGAGCCGCCAGTGGCCAAATACACACCTTGGTTTTCCGATGAGTCCTGGTCTGGAAGCGGTGACAGAGCCAGACAGCGTACAGCTCCCGCGTGTGCGTTGAACAAAAATGTGTCTGCGAATTGCACGGATGGGGAAGATTCTGATGACGAGAGGTTCAATATGGATGCGGTAATGCCATGCAGGACTCGTTCATAGGAACCTGCCACAATCTGGATCACGGGGGCTGTAGTCTTAACATCGACGTGCCCGTTGGTTTTGGCGACCTTGGAAGAATTATCGCTACCATCTGCGCTGTTGGCTGTTCCACTCGTGCTCGTCGTTGCCGTATCTCGTTTTCTTTTGGCCATCAGGAAAATTTTTGCGGATCTCAAACTTCAAATTTGGAGAAGTCTGCCTTTGACGATCAAGTGGCTTGGATGGGATGGGCAGCAGAATTGCATGCACTCTCAGACGGACTCGTAAAGCCAAGACGAGATCCCATGTGCACGCAGCTGGGAGTAGAGCGTTGACGACTAAATAATAGTCAATACTGGACCGTTATGAACAACTCGCAGTAGGGAAAGGAAAGGTTGTGGAAGCGTGCCAGGGTGGATGCCCGTAGATTTGTGGGTGGACCCTTTGAGGGAAGGTGCGCCTTTAGGCATCGACTTGGAGCAGGGCAATCAGTTTAGGGGTGTGCAGTCATCCATCACTTACACCCCCGCCTGTCTCTGCCCGCAAGACGTTTGGTCTCTGTACTGCACCTGTGCGCCTGCGGCCTCACCAGAACAGCCAGCTCCCAGAGGCCACTTACCACAGCGACCGTCCGACTTCGACAGCCACAATCAACGACAACGCGCCCAAACAATTACTTTTGAGGCCTCATCCCATCTTCAACCGGTCGTCTCTGTGTTCTGGCGAATTTTCAGCAATTAATTCGGATGGTTTCTCGTACTTCTCCTCGACGCCGCCGATGCCGATGAAATGCCCGTCGAGCACTTACGCTCGAAGAAGTCTGAAGCACAGTCAGTAATACTCATCACAACCCACAGAGATGCTCTCCGAGTCTGCCAGCATATACTGACGCAAGATCATGAATTACAGACGACTGGTGCAGTCCAGAAAGCGCAAATTAAATGAACTCTTCTCCATCAGTATACCAGCCCACGACCCAACCTACAAGCAGAAACTCCAAGCCTTTCACGATGCAAATGATCTGGAAAAGTATGCATCCCTTGTCGCTGGTACATATGTACCACCCTGCCAATTTGCTTGAATTGTGTTGCCCGTCTGGTCGCGTTCTCACTGTGTTCCAGAGGTTGTCGCTTCGACGAGGACACGCTCCCACCTCTACCACATATAGTACTACGATCTCGAAAGTCTACGCCCAAACAACCACATACAGCCACATCGCCGACCTCAGGCACCTTATATCAACCGAAGTCAGTCTCGAAAACCACTGCACCGTCGTCGCCATCACCGAAACCGGCGCCCCAACTGATCGCAGCAAGACAAACACTGTCCGTACCGAAGCCGCTTGAAGGAAACAAGCGTGATGAAGACGCGACATCTGCAACCAGGGAAGACCACGAGTCGGGCAGCCAGGAATCGGCGTCGACGGATTCGAATACGCAAAATGGCGAATTCATTGCCAGTCCGGGCAGAGGCGACCGCCGGTCGAGGTCTCCTAGGGTCCCGTCTATCGAAGCAACTACTATAGACCGAAGTGATGGAACTCTTCTGGACTCTTCTGGCGCAAGGAATGGCAATGCACCCTCGGGATCCGCTGAATCACGTCCTCCTCACCTGCCCGTCGACCATCGATCAAGCCGAAGCCCTCCTGCTCTGGCACCAATTGCACAACCGGCCGATCCCCAATCTTCCCCGGCCTCAAGCAATGGTCCGGACTCCTCGAATACTCCGGCTCCGGACGCTGGCTCTCCTGGCACGAGTCCTGGAGTCGATCTTGCGTCCGCCCCGTCCTTAGTTCCTCAAGTCAGCAAAGCTATGGATACTAGCCAAACTGGTGCGATGCTATCTCCTCGACCACTAGATGCAGACTACCGGCACAGTGCTAGCAAGACAGAAATCCCAGCTCTTGAAGTTGAAATGACTGGGGTAGACGACGGCGGACCCACGAAATCGAGCTTGCCTGATCAAAGCAGGCTTTCCGCAGAGCCATCCAAATTTCCGAGCCCTCAACGACCAGCGATGCGAATAGACACGCGGACAGAGAGTGCCTCTTACTTCAGCGCCCGACCTACTGGTGGCATTGTCGAAAGTCCTGCTCAACTGACGGGCACTACTCCCAGACGGAACGTTCCAGCAACTGCATCAGCCGAGGAGCCCCTAAAACGTGCGACGCGAATATCGTCTGGTGTCTTGCAAAAGAAGTCTGTCTCTGAGATCCTCGGCGAGACGCCGAGGACGACAACCCCACAGGCAGAGTCACCTCGTGATTCATTTGGTGCCACAACGCCTCAGGGTCGAACAGCTGAACGCGACCGACGGGACAAGGATCGGAGTAGACTATCAACAGTGGTCTTCGCTAAACGTGAGAAAGCGGTCGGCGACGAGGAGAATCTGGAAGTGGTACCTTTTGATGGTGAAGCAAAAGCCAAAACTCCGGGAGAGCGAGACTATCTCTACACTCTCTTTGAAAACAAGGCGCACTCTATGTCGCGGCAAACCTCCATGTCCTATCTTGTCCAGAATGCTCACAAGACTTTGTCGACTTCAGATCACCTCATCGAGTACGAACTATCCGCCGAGTGCCGAATATTGAAGCGCCTGTATCAGTTACAGGAGAAGCAACGCTGGGCTCTTAGGCAATACAAACGTGCCGAAGAAGCACCGAGGCCAACGTCTCACTGGGATTTCTTGTTGGATCATGTGAAGTGGATGCGCACCGATTTCAAGGAGGAGCGAAAGTGGAAGATGGCTGCCGCCAGGGGCCTTGCAGAATGCTGTGCCGACTGGGTTGCAAGCTCTGCTGAGCAGCGGAGACAGCTGCAGGTGCGAGTCCGGCCACCAAAACTTCTCCCCAAACATGCCATACCTCATGATGTGGCCATGGAAGAAGGACCGGTTGCAAGCCTATCGTCACAAACGACTCCTGAATTGGTACCTTCTAACGAGGATGATTCCATGAGCGACGATATTGCAGACCTTCGAGATGTGCAGATTTCCAGCGCCCCTGCTACCTTGTTCTCGTTGGGTCCCTCGGACTTTAACTTCTCTGTTGACAAAACACCTGCACTCGACAAGCTATTGAACGAGCTGCCGCTGTACGGACCCTATGTCGAACCCGACGCGTCAAAAACTGGCCTGGCAGGACGTCTTGACGCAAAATGGAGGACGGATATTGTACCTGTCTCAAGATGGGCGACCGAGAAATTGCCAGTCAAAGACTACAAACCTCCCGTCAAACGAAGTCGATACGACTATGACCTTGAACCCTCACCGAAGAAGAAGTCGGAACCTCTTCCGCCGGAAGAGACGAATGTTGCACTCTTCATGCCAGAGAACAAAATCATCAGGGACAGAATACATCCAGGCCATTCATTCCGTCCGCCTTCCGAGCACCCAATGCCGACACAAGCCTTCTTCGAGACAAGATCGTCGTCGCAATGGACTGCTGCAGAGGATGATGAACTCAAGCGACTTGTCAAAGACTACTCCTACAATTGGTCACTTATCTCCAGCTGCCTCACGCCTCCGAGTCTGTATACTTCTGGTGCTGATCGTCGGACGCCATGGGAATGTTTCGAACGATGGATTGGACTGGAAGGCTTACCGGCAGATATGTCTAAGACGGCATATTTCAAGACCTACTCTGGTAGAATTGAAGCCGCAGGCCGACATGTGGCTGCTCAAATCGAAGAGGCTCAGCGAAGAGCGGGCGCCAATGTTCAGATCTCGGCACGCCGACGAACCACGCAACCTGTCAAAGTGGAGCGGAAGAGAACACAGCGACATCTGGCTATGCTTGATGCCATGCGTAAACTGGCCAAGAAGAGAGAAACGGCCTTGCAGAAACAACAACATCAAGCAGATCTTGCAGCGATGCGGAAAGTCAACGATGCGAATGTGCCCAAACCATCCTACAAAACCCCAGCTGAGTTCTCGCAGCTCAAGCAGGAGAGGGAACAGAAGCTCGCAGAACGACAAGAGATATACCGGCAGCAACTCATCGCTCACCAGCGTGCTACGGCACAACAGCAGCGCACCCAGAACGGTCAACCCAATGGCCTTCCGAACGGCATGCCTGCTGCTGCACCTGGAATGCGTGCACCTTCAATAGGTGGCATGCCAGGGATGCCGAATGGCAATATGCAGATGCCAAATGGTCATCGTCCCCATCCGGCAATGATCGCAGCAATGCAGGGAAATATGCAGTTGCCGCCAGGCATGATGGCACCCAAGCTCACGCCGCAAATGCAGGCACAGATGCAAGCCCAGATGGTCGCGCGAGGCGGGATGACTTCGCCACAGCAGATGCGGATGCTCCAGGAGGCTACTCGCGTGCAACAAGAACAGCTCATGCGCCAAGCTCAACAGGCTCAGAATGGTCCTCACTCATCTCCCAATAATCCTCATGCGGCTCTGGCTAATGGCCAGGGTTTGAACAACGCCGCCTACCGTGCCGCGATGGCTGCTGCTGCTGCTAATGGCACTGGATCTCCGTCCGGTCCGATGAATGGCAGCTCGCCTCGACCCAATACCGCTAATTCCGGTCAAGCCTTGTCGAGTGGGCACATTCCCGTCCTGACCCAGATCGCAAATAAGATTCGCGAGCATCACCCTAACCTATCGGACGAAGAAGTCCAGCGCCTTGCATCACAACAGCTCCAGACGTACCAGCATCAAGCAACCCAGGCGGCAGCGGGACATACAAGCCAGAAACGTCCTCAGCACAACCAAGCTGCCCTGAATGCTGCTCTCGGAGCTATGAATGCCGGCAACAATGCCTCAGCAGCTACCGCCGCCAGCGCAGCTCAACTCGGGCACCCTGGCATGATGACCAACGAGCAAGTCCAGCAGTACAACCAGCGCATCCGCATGCAGCAGGCTCAACAGCACGCGCAACGTAATTTACAAGCAATGCAGATGCAGCAGCAGATGAGTGGAGGGATGCCAAATGTTAACGGCATGGCCGGCTCTCCTGTAATGAATATGGCTAGGCCGGTGAGTCAACATGCCAACCCTCAAGGGCACATGAGTCGTAGCGCGACGCCGAGGGATCAGCGGAGTGGGAGCCAGAGTGGTATTAATGGCAACGGCGCTGGGAACGGGCAAGGGCAGCAAAGCAGTCCAAGGCAAACGGCTCAGAGTATGCAAACCTAAGGAGCCGCCCTGGATTCGAGGGCATTCAAGGCGAACTATGTATAAGAGGCTATCGAGTATTGATTGCAACTTTGATCAATGATACTTGGCTGCATGTCCACTGAGTGCCTCATCTCGGAGTGAGCACGCTCTCGTGCAGGCTACAAGACGCCTCGGCAGGGGTGTTCTTTCCTGTCCTTCTTTCATGCCGACCTTTCATGCGCGTGCTCATGCTCACATCTAGCCGGCGGCTTCAAGCAGCTTTTCATCCCACATTGGACTCGTATCCCCATGTTGCCTTTCATTTCCTTTTCCCCCACCTCAATTGCAGCGTCTTACGCATTGATGCCATTCCACTCCAATTTCCGCTCCAGGGCATCGAGAAACAGATCGCACCCCCAACGCGCTTGCGGTTGAGGAGTATGTGCTGTGGCCACCTAATCCCCGCCAACTTCAATCTCCCTCTGCTGATTTTGCTGATGATCACGGTCACGATCCCGATCGCGGTCGCGGTCGCCGCCTCGTCTGCCGCCCCTTCCTCCGCCTCCGCCGCGACGTTGTTGCCGCTCACCCCGACTGTAGCCTTGGTTCTCTCCGTCCCGATCACCGTATCCGTTCGCACGCATAGCGTCCTCACCACCATTCACGCCTTCTCGCAGGAACTTCTCCCGCTCGTTCCTCACGACGGTCAAGACGCTCTCTAGACTGCGTCGCCAGACCATCAGCCGTCCTTGGATCTCGGCCCATTGTTTCTCCCCGAACACTCTATACGTGGCGCGTTGGACCAAGAACTCCCCTTTCATTTGGCTGAGTTTGCCCTCTACTAGGCCTGCGCGGATGGTGTCGATGACCCACATTTCGACATCCTCGCTTGGGATTTGGAGGGCCTGCGCGATTTGTGCGTAAGGGACGCTCCGCGTGGTGGTTGTGGCTGCGATTGAGGAGAGAGTCAAGAGGCGGATCTTGTTGGCCAAAACATCCGCTGCGGAGTCCGGGATGGATAGGGAGGAGAGGGAGTTAGTCTCGAGAAAATCGAGATACGCAGAGTAGTCATCGCTCGAAAATACCTCGAGCAGGTCGAAGAGCGCGGCGTCGCTGCGGCGAAGAGCGATGATGGCGTCGTTGCCTGTAAGGGGTGTGAAGTCGGTGATGGAAGGGTTTGTCAGTGCTGTGATGAGAGTGCGGCGGGCCAGGGAGGCCGAGTCCTCATCTGAAGCGTGCTTGGATTCGATGGTTTGCAGCGCTTGCAGCAGGTATGGGTATTCTAGGTCGCTGTTCCCTTGGGCAGCGGCCACGTCCGCTATGGCGAGGTACAGGGTTCGGGCGTCCTCATCGTCGAGAGACCAAGACTGCAGCCAAATGGGGATGTTCGTCTCGAGTTGCGGTATCAACGCCTCGAAGGCCTGTGTGCTCGAGGTGGCGCGGATGACTCTCAGTATGGCCAGGAAGACGTGGTAGCGACTTTCGCTGGTGGTTGAGAGAACGTTGAAGACCGTAGTCAGGGTCTGCAGGGCGAGGCTACCGCCGTAGACGGGGGAGGAAGTGACAGGGTGCTCGGAGAGGTAGGCGCAAAGTCTTGCGAAGATTTGGTCGCTGATGGTGGATTGGGATGCGAGAGAGATGAGGAGATTGTACGCTGCTGTAAACTCTGTAGACTCCGTGTCAGATCTATCTCTCTACGGAACGACAGAACGGGTGTTTTCATACCTCTCTCTGGAGCACCGTTGAGAACCTGGGCTCGAGTGACGATCTTTTTAAGAACTTCATTTTTTTGATTTTGCACGGTGGACTCGTCGATGGTTCCCTCCTGTGATTGCTCTGATTCCCTGATGCCGGCTAATAGCTGTTGGATTTCTGCTTGCGCGCCGTTCCCATCGGCTTTAGCCAGGTTGTCGACATACTGGGCGAGTTCTTCGGCGAGTTCGGAGAAGGTTCCCTCGATGAGGAGGGTATTCGTGGGCACAGGCATGATAGTGGTCTCGTGAGGAAGGAGAAGATGGGTAAGGGCTGAGAGGAAGTCTCTTGGAGCAGGTCACGGGCGCCGAGAAGAGGGCACCTTTGGTTGCATTTCACAACCTTCTCGCCTTTGTCGATAAAGTGAAAGTTGGGTTCCTGCGAAATCTTGGCGGCACAAAGCGGATTGAATGTGTGTGGCGCTTGTAGACCGCGCCGCTTTTAAAGTCCGAGGGCGTTCACTCGCTTCTTACCCTCTTCTCACCTCTTCCTCTCTTCTCCGCTTGACTCACGTCTCGACTCGCACAGTTGTCTCATGAGTGCTGCGGCCTTATATGAAACTACGGGTTTATGGCGCTCCTGTATCTCCATGTCTTACTAGAAAGGATCATTTCAGGTCTATCTTTGTGGGGATGGCCCGCGTAAACTATGTCAACCGTGCTGGCCGACGTCGTGCAAAGCATGATTGTAACTCAACTGCTTAAGCTGGCGTAAATGCTCCGTCGAGAAGAAATCGGCTGTTCCAGGTGGCTGCTTGAAAGGCGTAGGTCTACACCTTTCTCCCATTCGGCCGATGGACCGGCATTCAGAGGGGAAGAGCCTTTATACCATAAGTCCTACAACTCTCATTTTGTTGCGATAGGCAGGCTCCCGGCCCTCAGGAAGAAACCACCATAAGCCCAGATTTCAGCCCCGCAACAACTCGTTCGGTATCAAGTGACATCGTCGGTGCTTCTCTCCCATTCTTGCGGTTCCGCGATCCGTCTCGTCACTTCGAAAATCTATTGTCAGTACGGTATCCGCACACGCACAATTAGATGCGGTAAATATTACCGTCCCGAAAGACTGAAGATGCCTTGGTATGTTCGCCGAAGACGCTGATCGCTCGTGCATAGGGAACATTCGCATAGTTCTTCACTCTGGGCCGACTTTTAAAAACCCTGCGTGCAGGCAGAGATTTTGGCATCCTTGTTCACAACTTGTCCAAAGCAGTCAAGGCTGGGAGAAATACGTGCAAAAATAGCAAGCCAGCAGTCAGAGAAAGCTGGTAGTAGTGTTATCGCATCTATTGGGCCCATTGTCAGCGCTCTTCTCTCCTCAAAGTGGAGAGCGTACATTTGGATCAGAATCCGTTCGAGTCTCCGCGCTATTTGCTCCGTGATAATATGCTCAGAACACACCACCCGTGGCGGTGACGGCTCCAGTATCTGGCACAGGGACGGCTGTATTGCTCTTCGCCGCCATCTCATCTTCGATAAAAACTCCAAGCCCAGAAAATGCCCGTAGAAGACATTCATCCACGTATTGGCCAAAGTCGTAGCCCGCGGCAAGCATAGATTCCGCTGGCTTCCCTTTTGCGCGGGCAATATAGCTGTCCTTGACTTCGTAATAGTCCATCTTGCGTGGCATGCCCATGAATGGATCGTAGGGTGCCTCCGCCTCTCGAATGACTTTCTTCTTCAAGCCCTTGATCAGACCACTTGGGTCAGCGACGGTGGGATCGACGTCTTTCTTCTTGGTGACCTTCTTGTCCGACTCGGCCGTGGCGTCATTCGAATCCACTTTCAGGCCGTTTGCAATGGCGTATTCCTTCAGCTTGCGGTTCGTGGCTGCCACATCGGTCCGGAGCACCAGATTCATGATCAGCTCTTCCCGGAGTTCCAGAAAATCATCGTAGTCCCGCTTCGTCTCAAACTCTTCCTCTTTGCGGTCGAGGCTGAACGAGACGAGTTAGCGGCACGGCATAGGAAGACACGAACGACGCTGGGACTTACGTCTTGTTGACCCTCTTCCGGATCTCGACCTCGCGTTCGATCTTGAGGTCTTCGAACGTTTGCGTCCGCCATTCCCGTTTCCAGAGACTAACATGGCATCCGCCTACCGGACACTCTGCTTTGCCCGACGAGAAGTTGCGGTCCACGCAGCCCTCACAGATTCGGTGATAGCACTTTGTATTGATCTTGAAACGAAGGCCAGGGTGCGTCCGAGGATCACTTCCGCAGACCGGACACTTGTTCGGTGCTGGTTCGTCCAGAGTCAGTACGCCTTTTTTGGAGATCTCTAATGCAGATTCGATCTCACGGTTCAGATCATCATCGTCCATAACGAGGGCTTATCCTTCGTCAACGCTTCTGCCCGTCCAAAGTTTTCTCCGAATGATGGACTTCACGGCTTGCAATAATAAGTGCGCACTCCTGGCCACATCTTGCAACGATACAGACCCAGAAGGCGGATATCTTGGACGTGGTTGTGAACACAGGTGATAATAATGTGGAAAGAGACGGAACAGAGTGACGCAGTGGCAGCAAGCGGCTTATGTAACTTGAAATGACAAATCTTTTTGATGTGGCGTTCAAAATTCCCTACGGCAGGGAACGCTTCGATAATTCACTCTTCTAACCACAACCATCCTGTGCGGCTTCGTCTTTGGTGACTTGCGAACACACCCATATCGTTTCGACTTCGTGCGAGGTCAATGGACGCGTCGGCGCTTGCCCGCATCGAGCAGCAGCGAACAGAACTAGAAAACAATGTCGCCAAATTCCGCAAAGCGCTGCGTCACTGGCAAACTCTGGAGATTGACTATGAAGGGCTTCGGGAAGAGTTTCTGGGGATACCCGCGGACTCTACCCCTGAAGAGTGCCTGAAAGCTGCCAAAGATTCCAAACCTGAACTTGTGGATGAAAAGGAGCTACGGGAGCTTCTTTTAGACGCCAGTTCCCGCCCTCGCCGTCCAGTCCAACTGGTTGATGTGCTGTCGAAGCGGGTTGACTATGTTACCCGTAACATCGAGACCATTCGCAAACAGCTGTCTGATGCGGAAAAGAAGCGGAATGCCCTTCTGCTGGCCAAAGAACCTAATCACCGAGATGAGGCTGGGCTACCTCTGGCCGAGATCACCGAGGAGCTCGATGAGGAAGAAAACATCGTTTCGAGTAAAGTGCAGACCCCCGGCTCAGAGGCGTCCCAGTTGGTGGATGTCTTGAAGAAGGCTGGAGTAGAAGACCTGGAAGAGTTTAATGGCACTATAACAAAGGCTGCTCCTCCGAGCAACCATGAAGCCATTGCATCATCTCAACCACAAGATCCCGCCGACACCACCCGTCAAGACACAGATCTCTCGATGAGACAGTTCTCCACGAACACTGACGATACTCCAGATGAAGCCGAACTTCGTCGCGAAATGCTGCAATACTCCAGGGGCTTGGATGAAGTTGGGGCTATTGTGGCTGAACTAGAGCTCGAGGAGGGCGAGGGATCAGATGCCCTATATGATGATGGCGACCTTGATCTGGACTTCGACTCCGAGGTGGATATGGAGGAGGCATCAGAAGATGATTCAGAAGATGACAGCGGCAGAAGCAACCGTGGGCTGTTCCTGTCGCGAAGTTATCAGAAGAGAATGGAAGAGTTGCAGAAGCAGCTAGGTCTGGAGAACCTTGGACCTGAGCTGCAAACAGATGCAGAAATCGACCAACTCGGGAGAGAGCAACGCCCCCCCGCAGCCGAAGCTGCACGAAAGGCGGCAATCGAACGGGATGACAAGTCTAAAAAGAGCAGCTTGAAGCCCCCGAAGAATCATGCTGCGGAAGCCGAGTCGATTAAAGGAAAGTCCGGGAGAAAGAAAGTGGCATTCTCTTCAGAACTAGACATTGCTGCCGAGAACCCTACTGCCACCATAGCCGAGACCGCGAAAGCGTCTGCAGAGACGACAGAAAAGCTACGACTGCGACCGATTAACGAGTCAATCGTCGAACGAAATGCGGATCAGGACTTAGAGCCTTCTGCTCCAGCACCTCCTCCAAGTGCCGCCAAACAGTCGCGCTTCAAGGCTGCACGTCAAACTCAGCCGCAGACGCCAATGTTTGCCGCCTCAATGCAATTCCCACGAAGAGCGCCCGAGGACGAGCCGACACCTCGGCCGCCCTCCAAGATTGTCTCTGCAACTCTGGTCGAGCGTCCTTCGCCCAAAGCAACACCAGCCCCCGACCCCAGCGACTTTTCCGATCAGGATCACCAACGCGAAATAGTAAGAGACTATCAGCAACACCGAATCAAGCGTATCCTTGCCCAAGAAGGGGGATTCCTTGGAAATGCTGAAGAGGGTGAAATCACACCTCTAGAGGACGAAGAAACCGGGAGACGAGTGAGCAGGTTCAAAGCTGCGCAGATCAAACGGTAACAGGCAAGACCGATGAGTTCCATCCCGTACGATGCCTTTAGAGCTGTCAAGCGTGACCCCCGACTGAAGTGTTCCATCCTGCCTCTGTTTTCCTTTTCACACGCTCCATCTCCCCTGCGTATACCTTGGGGGATTTTAAACGTTACACAGGAGTTGTCAACAAGTTATCCACGGAACAAGAATTCGTAGTTCCAATCTACTTGTTCTTCCAGGACAGACTCCAAGATCGAGCAAGATGACGCTGGGCTCTCTGACGCCTAATCCTTGATGCTGTCTCCCTGAGCGCAGCATGAAACTGTGGATATGGCGATTCGTTTCACCCGGTACAATGATCGTAAGGTGCGTTCTTGGTGCCCTGGGGGATTTCAGCTTCATCCCATTTCCAGAGCTGCCTGGTGATGGCATCATCACCACGTACTCGTACCGGGTCGGGCGTTAAGCGGCTCCACCTCGTCGCTCGATGACCGATTTCTATTTGTCTCTGAATATGTCAGCACTGTAACTTTCCTCATTCAATAATTCAGCTTGGCCAGTCGAGCCGCAGGACCCGCGATCCAAGCCCACCGCCCTTTGAGCGATGAGGCTAACGGGGCCCCGCTGCCTACTGGCCTTGGTACGAGGACCGCCGCTCCGCTTGTTAAAGCCGCGTCCCCCAGAATTTTCTTCCTCCTCTCCCTTCAACGTCCTTCATTTCCTCTGAGCACACTGAGACATTTGGAAGTTCTCGTTGCTGGACCGGCTCAGACTGGGACGGAAGCCTTCTTGGAGCGCTTCGTCATGGAGTCGAAGACCGCTTTTGAGTTTGACCTCATTGGTCCAGCTCAACCAAGTCACAATGCAGCAACCGAGACGGTCCCCATCGACGCTGAGGTCTCCATGGTGCCTGACCCAGGTCAGCAAGCTCGGCCTCGCAGCAAGTTTCGCATGGCCATGATATTGATCGCACTATATATGTCGCTGTTCGTCGCCGCCATGGACGCGACCATCGTCGCCACTGCTACCCCCACCATCACTGCCGACCTTCATTCGGCGGCCGGCTACATCTGGATTGGAGGCGCCTATCTCATTGGGAATGCAGCAGCGGCTCCCATCTGGGTCAAATTCTCGGATATTTGGGGCCGCAAGCCGATCTTCCTGGTCGCCGTGGTCGTCTTCTTCGCCAGCTCTGTGGTTTGCGCCACCGCTGTCGACGTGCAGATGCTCATCGCCGGCCGAGCGGTTCAAGGAGCTGCTGGTGGCGGCCTGATCTGTATGGTAAACGTGGGCATCTCCGACCTCTTCAGTGTCCGCGAAAGAAGCCTGTGGCTCGGGCTTTGCGAAGGCATCTGGGCTCTGGCCGGCGCGGTTGGGCCGCTCTTGGGGGGTGCCTTTGCACAAAAAGTTAATTGGCGATGGTGTTTCTGGCTAAACTTGCCCATTGCCGGCACCGCCTTTACGCTTCTGCTGCCTTTCCTCAATGTCCACAATCCGAGGACCCCTGTCCTTGACGGAATTAGAGCGGTCGACTGGTTTGGTTGCGTCTCAATCCTTGGTGTAACGGTGATGTTGCTTTTAGGCCTTGACTTAGGGGGCGCTGTGTATCCCTGGAGCTCTGCGAAGGTCATATGTCTGCTTGTGTTCGGCTCATTGATGGTCCTGGTCTTCATTTACAGCGAGAAGAAATTGGCCAAATACCCCGTCATCCCACTTTCACTGTTTGGCACAAGGAATGCCGCGACGTTGATCCTGAGCTTCTGTCATGGAATGGTATGTTTCCCGAATCGACTTGGCCGTCATGGTCGCTAAGTGGACCACCAGGTGTTCATCGCTGCCGAATACTACTTGCCTCTGTATTTTCAGAGCGTCAAAGAAGCCTCACCCCTGCGATCGGGTGTTCTATTGGTGCCGCTCATCGTGGCTACCGCCGGAACGGGAGTCATCAACGGCGTGATCATCCACCGAACAGGCCAATACAGACCGTCAATGTGGATCGGAACTGTTCTGATGACCTTGGGCACAGGTCTTTTCGTTTCAATGGACGCTCACACATCGACCGCGACGGCGATAGGGTTCGAACTCATAGAGGGCATCGGATCCGGTCTGTTGTTCGAGCCCCCGCTTCTCGCCATTCAACAGGGTGTCCACCAAGACGATGTTGGGACTGCTACTTCAACACAAGCCTTCACTAGGAGCCTGGCAATCTCGCTGGGTGTTATTGTGGGTGGCATAGTATTTCAGCAAAGCATGGACCTTCGGCGGACCGCACTGGCGCAAGCGGGACTCTCCAATACCATCCTGGACGATCTATCCGGCAAAAACGCCGGAGCCAACGTCAATATCGCACGGAACCTCCCGCCTGCTCAAGAACTTGCCGTCAAGCAAGCATTTGCCTGGAGCATCAGAAACATGTTCATCATGTTTACATGCCTTGGTGCTATTGCCATCGTTGCAAGCTTGTTCGTGGTCAAGACCAAGCTCTCGAAAGAACACAGAGAGACCGTTACTGGCCTGAAGAAGGCAGACGCGGAGCCTTAGGCTCTCGTCGACAACAGGCGACATTAGCGACAAGTCTCTGATCACTTCAGTCGGCCCTGCTTCCTGCAACTCCAACGTGCGATTCTGCAGCGCGACATATTGCAACCACAATATGGGCAGTTCGGGACTTACCTTCCCCAGCAGGACCGATGCAAATTTCAAATCCAACCCGACTTGCCTTTCTCGAATCAGCACCGCAGCATCTACATTATCGGGTATGCTCACAATAACGGCACCCCTCTTTCGTTGGAAGGTATATCCCTGATGTGCTAGACTGTGGTGCGTCCATACGGTGAGCTTCTCCACCGTCCAAAAACCAGCAGTCTTGTCAGATAGATCATGTTAGCCAATTCCAGTTCGCCAACGCTGTGGTGGAAGGGGACTGGAAGCCCGGTGAGCTACGCACCGTTATCAACAGCACTAACTTCACAATCCGTAACTGCATACCACGATTCATCAATTGAGCGGGACGGGACCCTCGTCGAGCTACTGACTCATCGAAGACTTTCGAGATAGTGTTCCGGGTTGCGAGTCCAGACCTGTCGATTTTGCGAGGGCAGGCACGTTGCTGCATCGAGAATGATATTGCCAGCCAGTAAGTCTTAAGCATGCCCAGATAGCAAGAAGAGCGTGCGTGTATTTGTTGCTGCAACGCAAGGTCAAATGGTCGTTATTGGGGGGGGGGCACCATAGCATACCTGAGCAAAGTGCTTCTAGAATCGAACTCCCGACATCACCGATATTGTATATGGCGAAGATGGCAGCGCCTTGCTACTTCTGCTTGGAGCAGTTCTGCATCTCGATTGTGGCTATTCCACCATTCGCGCGTGGTATGCAGACTGCTACATTCCAAAGCGGTCCTCAGTAGGCTGTTCGGTAGATAATCAACACCTGTCTGCACTAATGCTCCCTGGATCATGGGCAGCAAATGAGCTTGTCGTTAGTGGCCCTTGTAGGCGGATACGGTGGTCCGTCTGGCTTCCTCGCCCTCATGACTCTCACCTGGCTGCCACTTCCGCTTCAACCCTGTTGTAAGTTGATTCAAGCTCCCAGACGCCTTCCTGGGTCGTAATTACCACAATGCCCACTCAAGGGGACACCGCCACCCAGCCGACAGGTAAGGGCGAATGATCGCTCGCCGTCAAGAGATGAAATCTGACGGCTGTGTAGGAGGAGACCACCAGCCTATTGGGCCTCCCGTCTCTCTTTCACAGCCAGCGCGACGGCCGTCGAAAGTCACGTTGGAGGGCAATGCGGTAACAATAGTACCGTTGGCGGCAGACCATGCCGGTGGTCTCTACGACATCGTCAAGGGCAACGATAATGAAAGCCTCTTCACCTACCTATTCGACAAGCCGTATCCATCATTTGAAGCGTTCCAAGAAGCCATCGTCGCAAAGTCCCAGTCCCAGGACCCCCTGTTTTTTGCCATCACTGACCACACGACCGCAAAACCCATTGGCTGGGCCAGCTTGATGCGAATCGACACCACCCATCGCGTCGTAGAAGTCGGTAACATCCTCTTCTCACCGCGCCTGCAGCGTACCACGGCCGCCACAGAGGCAATGTACCTGCTGGCCAAGTACGTCTTCGAGGAGCTAAAGTACCGCCGCTACGAGTGGAAATGCGACAACCTCAATGGCCCGTCGAAGCGAGCGGCCATCAGATTCGGGTTCACTTTTGAAGGGGTGTTCCGGAAGCACATGGTTTACAAGGGGCGGAGTCGAGATACGTGCTGGTTCTCCATGCTTGAGGAGGACTGGTGGGAGAAGGGTGTCAAAACGGGGTTTGAAGGATGGCTAGATGAAGGGAACTTCGACGGAGAGGGGAGACAGAAGAGACGACTGGAAGATGTTCGAGGAGAGATGAAGGGGCAGAAGGGCCCGGCGGTGCTGGCGCTGTAGACAGGACTTCTTTGCGATCGTCAGGCACTGCTTGAGCCTGCTCGAGGATACAGACATGGTAGAAAGTATATACATAGACTCGGTAGATACGCAATGCGACGCTGAATCACCCTCCCTGTGGTTCCTTGCGATCCCACCCAGTCACACAAATGCAGCTGGTGTTTGGATATGTCCAGCTTGTCGCTCGGGAAGAGGGAGCGTGGTCAAGTCGCGGAGCAGCTGGAGGCCTCCTGTTGTCTGGTGCAGCCCAGTGCTGTCGACGATGCCTCGCCGATCCGCTCTGCTGTAGACCTGCCGTTGATGGCCATGTCCTGGGAGCTTCGTCGGCGGGGGCAATGGATCTCCGTAGGGACGGCCATCTGCTCGTCCTGTCCCCCTAATGCCCGTTTCGGAAGGGACCCGCCACCTCGTCGTTTTTTATGGCACATCTCCTTGGCTACGTGGCTACCTTTCAGAATTGTGCTGGAGCATCCGACAGCATTGTCTTCCATTCACCTGCCGTTGAAGCAAACTCACACTCCCGGCACGGTCATCTGTTGTGCCCACAGACACGTGCGCCGTCGCCTTCAGTGGTCCGACGGTTTGCTCGTTGCCCAGCTCCCTTGGCTTCCGGCATCTGAGGGCCGTCTCAGAGCGAAGGCTGTCAACGGTGGCAGCTTAGAGGCGTCTATTATTCCACCCGACCTGTAAACTCCAGCTCTTGCCCGTCTGATCACAAGCCCAGCCTCTGCGTCGATCGTGCCGCATCGGGGGGCGACTCTGAGGATTACGCTGACACTTCAGCCGCCAAAATCCCGTCATCATCCAAAATGAGATCGAAATCCATCACCACTGAGATCGATGGCCAAACCGACCAAGCTGCCGACAACGGGGCCCGGCGATCATCTGGGCGTGTGCGCAAACTCACTGCCAAAGCTGTAGCACTCCATGGCAGCAAATCCTACTCCCCGCCACTCTCGGACGCTATCGTCATCGGTGAGACGCCCCCAAGGCGTCGACGATCGTCCCACAGAGAACACTCACCCACTCCAAGTGTGCCCAAAGAGGAGCCTAAGGACGCCCCAGTCGAACTAGAAATTCCAGAAACTCCAGCTAAGACCATGGCGAACGCTGTCGGCACTACGCCTCCAGCAGCCGTCGTTCAACACGAAGCACCCGAATCTACCGTTGAGACAACTCCTTCACGGAGACACTCCCTCAGAGAGAAGAGGCCTACGGCAAAGGTGGTGTCAGAGTCACAGACAGCTCAAAAACGCCCCGCCTCCGATGAATCCGAGGGAGCTCCTCTCCGCAAATCAGCCAGACTCTCATACTCCAGTGCTCGGGTCCCATCAAAGCTTCGATACTCCGTGCCCATTGAGACCACAAAGGCTGATGAGGCTGGTGAAGCTGAAGGGGATGAGGTCCTCGAGACTCCTGTCGCAAGAAAGTCCAAGGTCATTGTCCTCAAAATAAGACCACAAGTCCGCCTGTCCAATTCACCGACACAAGGAACAGACCAGGAGCACTCCATCGCGTCCAAAGGAAGGCCCAGACGGACATCTGAGCGACAGAAGTCGGCAGCCAAGGAAGTCAGTACCATGTCTGAGCCGCGCCCGCGCCCGCGCCCCGCCGAGGGAGCTGCATCCTGCGACCTCTCCTGTCTCACGCCATCCTCCCGACTTCTAGCGTTTGCCCAAATAGCCCTGCAAATGCCAGACGAGGAAGACGAGAATGAAGAAGCCGTTCCCGGAAGTGTCCATGACTGGCGGATGTATACCCAGACGTGGTGCCAATGTGACCAGGCTCAACCATTCAAACCCAAGCGCACCAATTCTGCCGAACTCGCTCTCGCGCTCATGCCGAATACGGTCGCGCAGGTCAAGAAGGATGACTATGTTGACTTGTCCAAGTCCCAAACGCCTGAGAGCGACCTGTTGTTGACGCCTGTCAACACTATACTTCGTGCCTCGGACGCTGAAAGACTCTCGCAACTCTATACTGGTCCTGGCACTCCGACAGCCATTCAGACACCACGGGGTCTGCCTGCTGCAAGCGGTAAGCATCCCACGAACGAGCATCCAGTGTTTCCTGTCAGTCAACCACCGCAGATGCCAGTCTCTATCAGCGAAAATCCTCACCGTCACTCGCCACTTCCACCACCACCGCCGCCGCCACCGCGGCACCCGCACTTCACAAGACGTACATATGAGGATCGCCTCCGAGATGATTATCACGCGCTGGGAGACATCCGTAAGAAAGCTTCCGCCCGGGGAATCCCATGGACCTACAATCAGACGTTTGAGGATATCCACGCTCTAATTATGGAAGCCGAGGAACGCGAGCAACAGACACAATACCGCCAACAGTCGATCAACCCGCCCACGGTGCTGGCTCGGATGCAAGAATCCACTACGGACGCTCGCCCGTCTCCGACCGGCTTCGGTGTCCTTCTCCCTCCCAAGGGATCGACCTTCGTTCAACGAACTGCAAATGGTCCTCCCCAACGCCGGGACAGCTCTACCGCTCCGGCCTCCACAAACGGAGCTGCCGGGCCTGGCAACCAAGGTGCTAAACCCAGCAAAATCAGCTTCGTCGGGGAGGCCAATCCAGCCAATCCCTCCAAGGCGCGTCGACCGTCTTCCCCCAAGCGGCCAAAGAGCTCACGTTTCAGAGTCGACCCGCGGGGCTTGCGAGGGGAAGCTCCCGGCCCAGGCACAATTATCAACATGGAGGACCTCAAGAAGCAGGCAGAGGAAATCAAGATGCTGGGTCAAGCCATGAGAGAATTTGAAGCCGTGCAGAAGATCTGGGAGGATGAAAGGGCGGAGCGTCGATCGCAGATTGTGGAGCGGGGAATCGAGATTGAAAGAGAGCGGGAGAAGAGGTTTAGAGAAGCGGCTGCAGCGAACGCGAGTGCGAGTGCGAGTGCGAATGGAAATGGAAATGGAAATGGACACGGACATGGACATGGGCAGGTCTGACTGATATCGACTCGGAGTGGGAGTTATGGATCCGGTATATGAACGGACGGACGGGCGCTCTCTGAGAGCGAGAGGGTTTTGTATGTTCTCCAGCACACGGGAAAGGTTGTTTAGCAAGCGCACGCATAGCAGAGTATGGAGTTGTCTTCTGCACCATGGGCATTTGATTCAAGGGCCCCAGCATTGGCGTGTGCATCCTGTAGTGCAGATTCTCGGTGGCATCGAGGGAAGACACCACCCCATCCACCGGGTACCCAGAATGGAAGAGGTGATTAGCACCATGGACAGCAGGTAGGAGGTACTCGGTATGGAACTGGTGACGAGCCAGGTGGGAAATATCAAGCATGCTACACACGTATCCCGCCGCATTCGACAACACGTTCGACTCGGTCTGAATATGTCGCAGGGTCTGCTCCAGCCGACCTTGTCCTGCTGCCTGCTGCATACCGTGTTTGGCACACGAGACGGAGCCCATCGTACCCCGTCCATGGATCGTGGAGCTGTAGCTGTGGTTGCCCCTGAAACACAGACGGTCTGGCCCCACCGTCGAGCCAATTTCACCGACTCGACGACGCGTGCGGAACGCGTCTCCCTCGCGGTGGGCGCCACATACCAAACCACCATCCCCTTGTTGTGGCGTTCTTCCAGAATATTGCCACGTCTGTTGCTTACAGGGAGACCGCACGGTGACTCTCGCGAAGAGCCATCATTAGTTGGCCACACACCATGTCACAGTCTGCGGAAAGCATCGTCAAGAAGAGAGGTCGGCCTCGAAAGAACGCGGCCGTCGACGCACTAGATGTAGACGTAGACGGGGCGCTCGGAAGCCGAACCCGTGGGAAGGCGTCTCCGGTGCAGGAGACGAAGACGACGACGCCGCCACCGCCGCGCGGGACGCGAGGGAAAGAAAAACCGGCGGCCAAGAAATCGGCATCAGCGGCAGCGACGTCAGGGTCTTCAGGTCTCACCGCGGCATCGACATCAACGTCAGCTTCGACTTCGACTTCGACATCGGCACAGGCTTCGGCATCCTCCAAGCGAAAACCAAAGGCTTTGGTCCGAGGTGCTGATCTTGCCGATCCAGCCGATGAGTCCAACGTCGCAGCCGCAACGAAGGTCAAAGCCGCAGCTGGGACGAAGCCGAGGGGAAAGGCCACACGGGGTCCATCAGACGTCAAGGACCAAGAATCGATATCAGCGGCGAGAAGCACGTCGAAAAGTGAAGCTCGGGTGAACTCTCTACCCTCATCATTGCAAGACGACAGCACGGCGCCTGTGCAACCACGGCAGACCGCGTCGGAAACTTCACATTCGCCCCAGACCACCGCGGCTATCTCAGTCTCGAAGATCCTGCAGCAGGCGAAAGCTTTCTCTACGCACTCGACGCAGCTGCAGCAGGGTATTCTGGCATTTGTAGGCGAGCTCGAGCGGGAGCGAGAGAGAGAGAGGGAGCACGCAAGTCTGATCTCTCCATCCTTGACACGAACACCCGACGACGACGGGGAGGCACAGCAGCGATTAGGATCCCATTTCCCTTCCGTGGGCGTGGGCGCCACTCCGGCGGCGATCGCAGGGTCGTCACCACCACCCCCGGTCCCGGCTATCGATATTGATATTGAAACCGCGTCAACGTCAACACAGCTACTACCGTCACTGTCACTGTCACCGTCGCAGCCATCGCCACCACTTCCGGTGGGCGCAATGCCGCCTCCTCACTTCAAGACCGCCACGATCATCGCCACGGGCTCCGCGCCCCAGGTCCGAGCGTACTCGTCCACTCCGCCGCTCCCCATGTCTACTACCGTGGCGCTCGCAGCGCGCGGATCCCACGCCCGTACAAATCTACCTCCTCCTCCTCCTCGTCCCCGCCCTACAACGGGGCAGACACCCATAGACGCGGAGCCTCGCCATCCCCTCCCATTCACGCCCCCGTCTGCCAACCCCATCGGGCCACGGGCGCCCAAATTGTCCGAAATGCCGCTGGAGCAGCGCAAGAAGGACCCCCGCTACAGGAAGGCCACCCTCCGGTATACATCTGCGATTGTGGCCCTGCCGTTCGCCATCGTGACGAGCTATCTCTTGTGGGAGAAGTGTATGTGATTTCCTCTCTGTGGTTGCCCTTTCCTCGCTGTCTCTCTGTTGTCTTTTTTACCCCGCCGTCACGCTTTCCCTCCTTTCTTTCGTGCGTCCTGGCCCCCGTGTCTGACTTATCGTGTTTGTGCGCGCACAGATCAGGAACACCAACTGTACTTGGGCAGAGTTAGGGAGGCGAGAGCAGCGGCCGAGGCAACCGCCAGTGCGAACACAACTGCACCCACAACTGCAATTGCAATTGGGACAGTCCCAGCACCACCTGAACGAGGTGACACTTCACGCCCGGTCCCCGGTCCTGGTAGTAGGCAGGATCGGGAGTAGACTTGTGGTTGTTGTCTCTGCCTTGCTCAATTCAACTCATCTTAGCTCAACGCGCAACGGACAGACGGATATACGACGAACAAACGAACGAGACGAAGGAGTCTTAGGACCGCCAGACCCGTCGGCCATGCCGACTCGAAGTTCAAGCCCAGCACCGCGCCATATATCCTGTACGGTACTTTGTCCTCTCCGGCCCTGGCCCTCTCAGCAGAATGGGGTTGAGAATGGCATGGCATTGGGGAAGGAGTCGAGACTGTCCGACCAGTGTATGCACGAGCAGATATCTGCTTGGACGTCACGCACGAGAGATCTGCTTGGACGTCACGCACGAGAGATCTGCTTGGACGTCACGCACGAGAGAGAGAAAGTGAGGGACAGAGGGACAGAGGGACACTGGACCCGCGGGTGCTGGTCCAAGCTACGTACACGTACACGTACAGTACACGAGACACGGCAACTGATATTCTCCAAGCACGGTCACGGGCATGGCCTGACGTGCCACGATTCCAGTCTCCTAGACCACCTCGCTCGCGTGCTACACGACGAGAAACCGCCCGCTGTCACCTAACGCCTACTACCATGGATGAATGGACGGAGATACTGCAAACTTATGCACCACGACTACCCCGGATCGGCTGGGCACGGCCCATGTCACGGAATGGAGTATATAATGCTGCTTTGGCAAAGCAAGGGCTTCTCAACTCTACTCAGACTGCTTCCCTTCCTTTCTCTGCTCTCCTCTGCTCTTCTCTGCGCTGTTCCCGGTCTCGTGCTGGACCATTCAACTCTATTCGTTCAGATCCATTCTGCTCATCATGCTATTGTGTTTGTATTTTTTGCGATCGTGAATTGCTCTTTGCATATCTTCGTTGGGTCAAATGTTGGGCTCCTTCGGGTATTTGGTCTAGTAGTGTATGAAGGATGGAGCTGGACTGGTCTCTTCGTATGCCTTGACATCTCCCGGTCACTGGTATGTAATCGAAGGCTGAATTCAAGCAGACACATGCAGGCTCCAGCTTCATTCCGCTATTTGATGCGGCTGCTGCTGCTCACAACTTGCTCTCGAAAGTAGCGCCTCCCTCCCAGGCATCACCCCCGTCAAGCTTCGTCCATGAACTCACACTGCCTGGCTCGATGCACAGGTATCTCTTCCATCCGTCCTTGGGCTCAAAGTCACCCATACCTTTGATCTTGTCTTCCCACCCGTTCCACACCGTCACATCGGGCAGAGCGTCGCGAGTGACCACGAACCTTTCCTTGCCGTCCTCTGTGACCACCAGTGGGATGAGCGGGTTCTCCGCTTTGGGGTCCTTCGGAGGGGTGTAGACTCGGTCGGTCTCACCGGAGAAGGAAAGTGACGAGGACTCTTCGGTGAAGGTCTGGGCGGAGCGGACTTTATCGACGTACGGTGAGGATTTGAGGCCCTGGACTGCGGTTTTATGGATGTCCTGTACATACGTCAGTATCGTTGCTCTGCTCGAGACATTCCAACGTCGTAATCTACCTTGACTGCCAGGTAAGTGTGGAACAGAGACTGGAACTCAAACGACTGATCGCCCTTATTCTGCACATGCAACAGACACTCCAACTTGCCCTTCCCCAGCGTCACACTGTACACCAGCCCAAACTCATAGGGCCACTTCTTGCGCGTCGCCTCATCCAGGTTGGCCGGACTCAGCCCGAAGTCCAACTTGACACTGTCGTCTCCCTTCTTCCCCAGACTCTCACTGCTGCTCTTCCCCAGGAACTCCCAATAAGTGTTCCTCGCAAACCCGTGCTGCGGCAACTGGCCCGTCGCATGGGTTTTCGGAGGCGGACCAAATACCGGGAACACGAGCGGGATGCCCCCTCGGATGGGTTTTGAACCATCTAGCACGGCGGCGCTGGAGAGGAAGAGTTGTTCTGCGCCGTTGCCGGTTTTCCAGCTGGTGACCGTGGCGCCGTAGAGGTAGACCGTTACAGAGTCGCCAGAGGGAAGACGGGCGGTGAGGACATTGTCAGACAGGTCGACAATGGGCTGGGCCATTGAAGGGGAGACAGGAATAGCTGCCGGCTTGTGCTTGCGATCCATGTTGAGCGAGGGAGAGGAAGAGACAGGAAGGAGCGGTGGGGGAGGGCAGTGGAGGGGCAGTCTCTGAAAAGGCTCGGGGCAGAGGGGCAGGGGTGGGACGGAGGCCGTTCGGCTGGAGGAAGAAAAGAATACGTGCAGAACTCTAGCTGAGAAGGATCTAGCAGTAGAAGAAAGTATCAAGGGCCGTTATTGAGTCGAGAAGAAACTCACCATCGAAGCAGGACAGACGCAAAGCGCATGTTTGAGGGCAGGGCGCCCATTGGCCAGTCGACGTTCAGCCTTGCCAAAGTGGAGACGCCCGGATGTGGACGTCATGGTCATTTGTGTTTCTTCAACAGCCCGAGCGTCCATCTGCTCACTCCTCTGTGCACACAACCCTTGTTCTGACAATGGGCGCCTCATCCTCCAAAGTTACCCGGGCTGCTGGCCCTGCAGCTCGTCGGAAATATCCTTCCACGCCTACCGTGCTCAACTCCGCCAGCGTGCGTTCAGCGCAAGACGCGCCCGTCAAGCCCACTCCCGCAGCATCGGTCAGGCCCAACCTCACCGCCGCCCCTCCCTCAGATCAGAAGGCAGAGCACGTGGAACTCGACGCGCGAGACCCGCAATTTGGCTCAGCGCTACGCCAAGTCGGTGCCGCAAGATCAATCACGGAAAGAAGACCCCATGATGACTATTTTCCGACCTCAAGCCAGCCTATGCACTCGGGCCAGAATATTTTCCCGTCACAGCCGAACAATCCTGCCTTATTGCTTGTCCAAGCACGACAGAGGATCGCACGGCAATGGGAGTCGGAGTTGGAGAATCAAGGGCGACCTAGCTTCGCTGGCAGGACGTTGATGAGTGCGCAAGAGTTGAGACAGGCTCTGACGTCGAGAGATGACGCGGGGAAATCTTCAAACGAGGTGGAGAAACAGATGAGGTTGAAGCCGGGTATTTTGGATCAGTTGGTCGCTAAAGGCGTTGTGGCGAATGTCTGAGCAGCCGTCCTGAGTTTCGCTGGTGGGGACGAGACGGCTCCTCCACATTCCAGTTAACCATCGCGCGATTATTGAATGCACCTAGCCAGAAATGGCTGCGAGGTCCCGACGGGCCGACGAACCTGTACGAGACAGATCAATCATCGGCTCACAAGTAGCCCAAAGCCGAGAAGGATCATATTCGGGACTATCAGCTTACTACGGTCTGCGTTGCCGAGGACATCCACTGCCGCACAAGCTGGTACCCCGGCAAACCAAATATAAGGCTGCCCGCAAGTCTGAGGATCACCCACGGTCGGAACAACGGTGATGATTGTGGCAGTCAAAGAAGGCTCGTCCGTCTGCATCGTCCAGAACGACTGAGAAAGCGAACCCTTCAATAAATTCGACCGGAACATTGTTTACGGACACACAGGTCCACACGGGATCTAGTCAAATCATTGTCCTCTTGTGACCCTTCCAGAAAAACACTAGTAGAGCAACTGCGACTGAGCTTCAAAGTTTATTCACGTTCATCCCGAGGGATCAGTAAAACGGCCTCACGTCAGAATCACCACTTGGCGAGCTGACCTCGAAAACAATCTCATGTGAAATACGTGCCACGTTTGAAGACATCTGGGCAAACGGGTTCGCCGATCATGCACAAGAAGCACGCTAAGGCCTCGATGTTCAAGCCTCCTGCTCTGATACAAACGGCCTTGAGCGGGAGGAAATTTGCCAAGATTCAGAGCAGGAAGTCGAAGAGCGACATTGTGATGGCTGGGTGTCGCTCGGAGCTTGATGGTCTTTGTTGTTTAATGTGGGAGGAAGATGAAACTGGAGGAAATTTATAACAAAGAGTGGTTTCGACGAAATAAAGACCCAGCTTACTGTTATGCCTGCCGCTGAAAGACCCTCTCTCCCTTTGTTGCTGTTCCATTCAATCATTGTCCGTACGCTCTGTTGGCTGTCTTCAAAGGACATTGTTCGAACCAAACGAACTATTGTTCCTCGCTTGCGTCGACAGGTTGGCGTCTTTGTTCTTCAAAGTACTATATGTCGAAGACTTGCGGCTAAGAGTCAGTAAGCAACAGCGAAATACCCTCTAACCATCACTATTCTCACCAGGTTCCAAACACAGAACAACTATAACCCCTGAAAGAAATCAGTCCAACAACCATGGCAGGCTCAGAGACGAAAAACAAGGAACTACTACCCCTAACGTTCGGGGTCGAAATTGAATTCCTTTTCGGAATGAGACGAGACCTCGAAAACTATCCGGAACATTCGTGGTTACAAGCTCAGCGACTTGGTACCGACAGACGCTCCAGCGCCAACCTGCACAGCTCCTTGTTCGAGGCAGGGGAGAACACTGACGGCGAGTTTGTCGAGCCCGAGATATCAACAGGTCTCTTTCAAGCCGCTGTGGTTTTTGGCGATCATGGGGGAGTACTCCAGATCGATCGCGGAAAAAAGCGTGAGGATGAGTCCTTTGACAAATACAGCCGCTGGAGACTTGTCCCAGAAGAGGCTGTTCGGATTCCCAAGACCCCTAGGGAGCTCTCTCAGTGGTCTGACGGACTTCTGAATGTGCGCTTCGAGGAACAGATCATGGAGGACTGGGACTGGACCGGCCTTGAACTCGTCTCGCCAGCCCTTCGCGTTCCTGACATCGAGCAGGATCGACCGAACGGACTGGTGGAGCTCAAGGGGTATCTCAAGTTTATGACGGCGGACCGTGCTCCCACAGTGCCCTATGTCTTCATGGCTCATCCCAAAAATGCCTCTGTTCACGTGCATATCGGCGTGCAGCCGGAACCAGGTGGCCAGATCGATCTCCCAACAGACCTGCTCCGCCATCTTGCCTTTCTTTGTCTGGTATTCGAGGACACCATCACTCTTCTCCACCACCCCGAGAGACACTGGTACCCCGGGAGCAAGAGTCGCGGCTACGCCATGTCGAATCGTAAATTCTTGCACGCCAAGACTAGAGCGCAGAAGGTCCACTGCTGCGAGTTGGGCGAGCCCTTCTCTGCTGAAGATACATTTCTGAAGATTTTCGACCGCCAGGGCTGGGAAGAAGACGAGGATGAGCAATGGTCATTGATTGCAGCATTGTCGTCCAAGAAGGACGAACAACGCGACGGGGCCGTCTGTCTCAACGAGATGAATCGGTTCCTTATCGTCAACTTTGAGAACCTCGCAGCTGCAATAGCATCCACAAACGGGGACGGGGACGGAGACGAGGACGAGGACGAGAGCGAGCCCAAGAAAACCATCGAGTTTCGGCAGCACCATGGTACGCTGTCGGCCCAAGACATCTCCGAATGGGTCATCTTCCTCACCGCGCTCGTCCGCGCTTCGGAACGACTGGAATCATCCACGCCAGACCCCACTGCGGTTGTCCCTCCGACGCTTGCATGGAAGATCGCCGAGAAGTTCACGGATCCCAAGGAGAGAGTTCAAGCTCTCCACCAAGCTGCAAAGTATACTCAGATTTGGCAGCAGGACCGGCGCTCGTTGAAGCAGTTATTCGATCTGCTCGAGCTGCCCGTCCGCAACCGGAAGTACTGGTGGGAGAGAGCCAAGAAGGTCAGGGCCGAGCTTGACAAGAACTGGGCAGGTAAGTTGCAGTCAACCTGCGACAACCCTACTTGCCCTAATATGCCTATTAGGGATTGTGAGGGCTGGGAGAAAGGTGAGTTAGACAATCCCCCTTGGGACAGAGCTGACGAGGATGACGACATCGCGAACGACGAGGAAGAGGAAGAGGACGAAAGTGTCCCCATGGACATCGACAACGACGTCCCGGAACCCGAGGACTTGCTTCCGCGGCTCGACACGTCGATGACATCAAGTCCGCTCGAGGACCATGCTGACGACGTGCCGATGGAGATTGACGCTGAGATGCCTTCTCCGGTCGCATTCACAGCGGCACAGTGACCACACTCCGGATGTCATGCCGATCTCGTCTATCACGCATCAGTACGCCAAAAAAAGATGGAGAGGGAATAAGCACCACAGGACAAGGCAAATTGCCACACTGTACGAGGTATGTAGGTACCTGTTCGGAGAGGTAAGTCAACAGTCGTTTCTGTGCAAGAATTTCTTTTATGTCTGCTATCTTCAGCTTTCAGCTTGACTCGCCAAACTCAATGCATATCTGCCAATTGACTTCGAATCAACCTACTTCAGTAACTCCACAATTCTGTTCCACGCAGGGACTATCTTAGCTGTGACATACACAGTATAGTTAGTAGCCTCATGCGCTGTTCTACTCGAGTAGTCCATCGCAATATATATACATTGCAGTGTCTCCTCGTCCGGTCCGGTCGCCTTGCCATGAAGGGCCTTGCCTTGGTTTCCTTTCCGTCTCATTCTCTCCCCTCCCCCTCCCGTGCCTCGGCGAGACGCTCAATCACAACTTCGGCTTCTCGACCTTTCCCTTCCCTTCTGCCTCCAGAATGTCCTCGACCTCGATCTCGCTCGTGCACAAGATCAACGTATCCTGCAACGCCGGCACGCGATACCCCAGATTCACCCCCTGATAGTCCTCCCCGGCCAACATATCGGCAAAGTGCACCACGGACGGATAACTCGCCAGGGCGAATTCGTCCCATTTCCCCCCAGCCCCAGCCTCGTGCTCCTGCGTCGGCTTCGGCGTCGTCTCATCGACAATGATATTGCCCACCAGCTTCGCGACCCCGCCGCGGCGCTTGCCAACGGACTCGGCAAACGCGGCGCCGTATTTCAGATACGACGGCTTCATGCCCTCCCTGAAGGCGAGCATGTTGAGCATCGACAGCGGCGAGCTGCCGGCGCGGGTCGTCCGGAACGAAGCCACCCAGTCGAGGAGTGCGGGCGACAGTTCGAGCGTCTGCGACGAGGCGCCCATGTGCGGCCTGTCCAACGAGCCCGTCAACGCGGGGACGGCCTCGGGCCTGGGATGCAGAAGCCGGTCGTTCGTGCGGGCGAAGTCGGCGGTCAGGCGCGACGGGATCCCTGCCACCGCGGTCCAGTGGTCCAGGACCGGTGTGGTCAGGGACGCCGGGAGCGGGTCCGTGCCCACGAGCATGAGCAGCAGGGTCCATGGAGATTTGGGGTTCAAGAGACGTTGCGCGTCGATGGTCGTGGGCGTGATGACCCAGCGGATGACTTTGGAGGCGATGAGGATCTTGGATCGTGGGACCGACGAGTAGAGCGTGTGGAGGTACGAGGCGAGCGATGTCGTCGGCGAGAGCGCGACCAGGTGGATCGTCGCGAGCGGCATGTTGGCTGAAAGTGCGAGGCGAGGAGGATACTGTATTCGGCGGAGAATAGGGTCTATATGATATATAAGGATAAGGATATAGATGTGGATGTGGATGTGGATGTGATTGTGAATATGATATGATGTGATATAGATCGAGTTAATTACCAGGTATATCTCGAGGTCGACTCTGTTACCTCGTACGTGGTCATAGATTGATGGTCGAGGAGCAGCATCCCAGACTTAAGACGTGAGTGACCCGGGAATTAGGGGATTAGTATTCAACTCCTAGAACTTACTCTCTATCTAGGGAACTCCATCGGGTAGTTGCTACGTGCTTGGACGTCGATGGCTGTTAAGCCTCGGCGAGCTCGGCCCCCGGAGGCGAACACGAGCGAGCGAAATGCTGGAGGTGGAGAAAAGGCGGGCCGGGCTGCGAGGCTGCGAGGCTGCGAGGCTGGCCAGATCTTATCTTATCGTATCGACAGCACATTTTTTGGGGCCGCGACAAACCTCGAAAACTAGGTGAAGCACCCCGTACACATTTGAATGCTTCTCCTGACTTGTCCCTACCTCTCTGTCTCTCTTGACTCTTGAGCCGCAACGATGTCGTCCTCCGCCGCTGGTCTGAACCCCCTGCCGCCCTATGTTCACCACTCCACAACCCGTCTCACCCACCTCCAAGCCCACACCCTGCTGGCCAGCTTCCTCGACCGCGCGGAAAACGACGCCGCATACAGGCCCGACTCGACACTGACAGAGCGCGGTCCCCAAGCCCTGTCCAGCTCAAGCACCCCGAATCTGACGTTAAGCCACCTGAAGAGAATCCTCAAGGGGATCGAAGGGGAGCGAATAGGCGGCGGACTGAAGGGGCTGGACGGGACTGCTACGGCGGATGGGTCCGCAGAACTAGCGACCTCCGAGACGGAGCAGGACAAACGGGGCGTAAAGCGAAGTCTGGCCTTCGACCAGGATGTCGTTCCCGACGAGACGTCCCGGACGCCTTTGTCCAAAAAACAGAAACAAAACCGAGACCGAAATCAGGACATCATTGCCGTGCCCGACGCCGAACGCGCAGGTGATCCCACCAGCGCCGCCGTCCTGAAAGCTACTCTAGCGGCCGAAGACGATAACGAGTGGCAAGACCCTGCGGTCTACGCATTAGGACGACACGATGTGAACCACAACGACGCCGTGAGGGGAGAGGGCCAAACCATGGATGACACCCACGAGGGCCTCTACGAGGGAGCCGGACAAAACGATGCGGGAGGGGAAGACGAGTTAGATGTTGATCAGTCTGATGCCCAAAATGAACTTGACGAGGCCAGACATCCTGGCGCGCGTTTGAAACAGCCGAGCGGGCCGGAAGAGGAGAGCCGACTGGTTAGTATCCGGGTCGAGGGGACCGGCGAGCTCATAGATCCGAGGGTCAAGGCTGGGAAGAAAGGGAAGAAGGCGAAGGCGGACAAGAAAGGAAATTCACAGGATCAGGAACAGGGAGAGGGTCAAGATGGAGATGTCGGTACCGACGTGGCGGACCAAATGATTGGGAAGAGCAGCCAAGTTAGCAAGCGTGCTGAGGATAAAGAGGCGGCCTCCCAATCGCTAAGCAAAGAAGAGAAGAGGAAGCTGAAAAAGCTGAGGCATAAGGATGCCAAGAGAGGCAGGGAGGAGCAAAGGCTGAAAAAGAAGGCTGAGTCGTGAAAAAGGCGATGTCAAAGGGTGGCATCTGAGCACTTGGGCCTCTAGAGAATTTACGACCATGTCCAAATCTTCAATCATGGGAATCCGAGCTTGCGCCTCTCTGTCTTATCCACATCCTTCACGATGGGCCAGTCTCCTCGTGAACGAGAACTCCCACCTCGAGAGGAGATTCGAGTGGCTGTGGGAGACGGTGCCGTCGGCCTCGATGTCTGCTTCCATCTGGCCCGCCAGATTCATCGACACAAGCCAAGTTTGCAGAGTACGTGTAGTTGAGTACGCACGCTTCCCCTGCCGCTCGTCCCAACGCGGGCCATGATACCCTATTTTGTCTGCTTTTCCCCGAGATATTCTCTATCCTGATGTTGAGTCTCATCTCAGATCACATTTCACACCATATGGCTGTGCAATCTGCTAGCATAACGCACGGTTGCAAGCTCAGACAGATGGCCGAAGCATCACAATTCTCGCTGGCTCGCTTTGACCACATCCGCATCCACTACCTTCTCATCCAACTCGACAATCTTGCCATTTGCGGCCTTGGCTTCTCCCTTACTACCCTTCCAGCCCAACGCCGCCAACCGCTCAGCCAGAATCGGATGACTGTAGTGGTAACTGGCATACATCCAATCAGCGTCCATAGTACTCAAATTCTGCACTTGTAATTTGATCAAACTCCTGCCGAGCTCGTTCTCATAGCCCAAGTCTTTGGCGAATTTATCGGCCTCGAATTCGAATTTCCGCGAAAGCACGTTCATACCGAGTTTGACGACGGCGTCCATGGGGGCAAGCGCGTCGGAGAATAATATGAACCCGATGATTATTGGATGAGTCTGGTGGAAGCCAAAGGATGAGTACAGGGAATGGTTGTCGATGAACACACTGAAGAGGGCGAAGATGTAGAACATGTGGAACTAGACTCGGTCAGTATCAGGAGAGTCATGGCGGATTGGGGTATGAACCTGTGCAATGGCGAATAGCTTGGTCGTGTGTGCCAGGCTCCAATGACCAAGCTCATGGCCTAACACCGCAACCACCTCTTGCGGCTCGCTCTTCTCGATCAGTGTGTCGTAGATGACAATGTGTTTTTTCCATGGCAGACCGAAGAAATAAGCATTGCTGTGTGCACTGCGTTTGCTTCCATCAATCACAAAGAGGGACTTCAGCGGGAACTTCAGTCTTTGCGCCAGCGCTTCCACCCCAGATTTGAGTTCGCCCGGCTCGAGCGGCGAGAGTTTGTTGAACAGCGGGAGAATGAAGATCGGATAGATGGTGATGGCGAAGAGCTGGACCACGATTCCAAACAGCCACAGATAGTAGAAAAACCTCGTGCCCGTGACCTGAATGATCTTAAGGAATGCGCTGAGGATTGGCGTTCCCAGCACAACCATCAAGGCCTGGCCTTTCAGCATGTCCGTGATCCATAATTTGACAGTCTGCTTGTTGAACCCGAACTTCTCTTCCAACACAAACGTGCTGTAGTACGACGGTGGCAAGGATAGAATCTGCGAGATAAGGCTGAACGTGAAGATGAAGAGCACTGAGTGCGAGATCTCGCCGGAGAAGCGCTCGGGCAGGTAACGGGTCAACCAAAGACCTGTCAAAGACCACAGCTTAGGGTAGATGTCGTACTGGACGAAGAGGACGTTCGAAATCTGCGAGTAGAGGCCGGAGAAGAAGCCAAACTTTGCCTTTGCGCGGCCGTATGCCTGTGCAGGAGGTCAGTATAGGGAATTGCGTCGTCGACGGACGCCTGGCGCGTACTTGACTCCGGTCAAAGACATCTTGCGAGATCTCGTCTTCCAGCGTCTTTGGCGGTTTCTTCTTTTGCAGGACCTTGTATTGTCTCAGCGAGAGGAGGCCCTCGAGAACATATTGACCAAGAGAGAAGCCCAGGATTAATTTCTTCCACGGAAAGCCTGGCCGATCGAGGAAGACGGCAAGCCGCTGTCGTAGGGTCAGCGTTAGTGAGGGGCCATCACATGGAGCGGAAGGAGAGAACGAACACGCGGGAAGTCGCTCAGCAGCCCCAGTAGAGAAGCCATGTTCCTCCAACGAGATTCCAGAGACTGAAGGAATACAAGAAGCAGGAGATGCGACTGCAGGGTGGACGAGCATGTGTCCCTAACGAACACTGGGCGGCATGCTTGCGCCTGTCGCCCAATGCGGCGGCGTATTCCGACGAGGCTGAACGCTATTGCAGTTCGATTTGTCTTTGTTCCATTCTGTTTGTCTTCCAACATCATAACCGTGCTGAAATCCCTGCTACCATGTGTCGACTCTGTGGCCGCGTGGTCAAATGCATTTTCGATAGCATGCCTTCCCGCGTGAAGGTTCACCATGTCCCAAGTCGAAGGTGAGCCCATCAACCCGGTCACTTCATCTACTTGATAGAGAACTGACAATTACCATCCTAGAGCTTTCACTACCGTCAGACGAGCCACAGGACCACAATCAATATCAGCAATCGCGAGATCCAGCTACCCTTCAACGCAGCCCACCTCCTTGACCCGCGCATTTGACAAGCTCACCCTCCGTTCGCATACAACCCAGTCGTTTCTCCTCAGATCATCGCCCCTCAGACCGGCCATAGCCTCTTCACAACAACCGTCGCGAATAGGGCCTTTGTCGCCTCTTGCAACAAGGTCCTTCTCCACAACTGCCGCCCTGTTCGGATATCGGAGAAGAAGCGATACATTCAATCCTTCGCGACGGGTTCAGAAACGGAGGCATGGATATTTGGCAAGACTGAGGTCGAAAGGCGGAAGGGAAGTGCTGAAGCGACGGAAGTTGAAGGGGCGGTCTGTGTTGAGCTGGTAAACCCTTGCGGTCATCATTCGGTTTCCACACATCATAGGGTTGCGCCAATTTGTGTAGCACAGATCTGATCAGGTTGTGAAAGGCTCCAGGCACGGTCGAAGCAAGATCTATTAAATCAGAAATCTGACCTTTTCCAGGGTAATATTATCCCTGTCAGGTCTATATCTAGTTCTATGTCTATGTTTCATGCTTCGACACCTTTCTCAGCATCACTGGCCTTCCCTTTGAAGTGAGCAAAGCTACTCGATTCGAATTTCGGCTCTTCTTGAACTTCCACAAGTTTACTCGCCTCAGTCTGCATCGGGCTGAGCCCCCACCGTTCAAACATATCCTTGTCCTGCTCCCAGCCGTTGCAATCAGTTGTCAACATCTTCTCACCGGTGAAAATCGCATTGGCGCCGGCCATGAAACACAGCATTTGCTCCGATTCTGGCATGCTTACTCGACCAGCTGCAATGCGGATGATTGTCTTGGGCATGACCAGGCGAGCGGTCGCGATACAGCGCACCATATCCTCCAGCTTCACAGCATCCTGACCGAACATGGGGGTTCCCTTGATCGGCACGAGCTTGTTTACCGGGAATGATTCAGGGTGTTCAGGTAAAGTCGCGAGCGTGTAAATGAGTCCGACGTGGTCGGTCGCGGGTGTCTCTCCCAGACCTAAGATGCCACCACTGCAGACGTGGATGCCAGCTTCTCGCACATTCTCCAGGGTTTGCAATCGCTCATCGTAGCTTCGTGTGGTGATGACGTTGGGATAGTGTTCTCTCGAGGTGTCGACGTTGTGGTTGTATGCTGTTAACCCAGCTTCCTTCAGTTCACGCGCCTGTTGCTTGTCCAGCATGCCTAGAGTAACGCAGGCTTCCATGCCCAGAGCACGGACTCCTTTGACCATTTCAACAATGTTCTTCAATCCCCGTGTTCGGCCACGCATATCTCTCCAGGCGGCCCCCATGCAGAATCTATTGGAGCCGTTGGCTTTGGCAACCTTTGCGGCTTCAATGACGGAGTCAACGGTGGACAATTTGGTCGTCTGCAGGTTTGTCTTATAACGTGAGGACTGGGCGCAATACGAGCAGTCCTCTGTACAGCCGCCGGTCTTGATGTTCATGAGTGTACATAACTGCACCGCTGAGGGCTTGTGGAATCGGCGATGGACAGTGCCCTGGAATACTCGTCAGTACGAACCGATTCGAAGTATATGTGGACATACTGCGGCGAAAGCCAGTTCCATCAGAGGCTGTTGGTGTATCTGCGTAATCTCCTCTTTTGTCCAATTGTTCCTGGGGAATCTGGCATTGACTGCCTGGTCGAACACCGACTGACCCAATGTTGGCGGTGGAGGGGGACTTTGTGAGAGACTTGCAGCGACTCGAGGCACATCGTGGACAATGCTGTAATAGCGCACTGACGATAGCCTGCTGGTGGCTCTGCCGGCCACGCACCTGCTCATCGTTGCCAGCTCCATGGTTGGGGGTGTTGAAGACGGTTGTTCCTCGCTTTGGTGGGATGTTGAGCAGCTCGCCGATAGCAGAAGCAATGGGGAAATGTTGATTGGTGGGGGTGGAAACACCGAGGGGCCCGATTTGGCGAAAATGGTTCGGGCCCACTTCACCCTTGAACTCTTCGCTTCACTCGCTTCTCTGCCTCGGTACAAGCCTCCTTGAGGGTCGGTATCTGGCGCGGCACAATTATTCTCCCTGGCTATCTAAACCACGGGGTTCTCTCCAGGTCGACACCCCCAATCTGGGAAGCCACTCGCCTATCCTGGTGAGGGAGCTCGAAGCCTTGAGGGCTCGCTGGTGTATTTTCTGGGTGAGACGAGTTGGTTCAGGAGACAGTGGGTTCGCCAGGAAGGTTCACGCTGCTCGGGGCTTGCAGATATTCTGCGGACCCTTCAATAGTGTCGCATCTGTCTTCAAGTCGCTGGTGAGAGCCCGGAGCAACTTGCCCCTGCCTCGACGGGTGTTCACAATTCCTTCTCGGCCTTTTAAACCTTCAAGGCTGACCACATCGGGCCATGAATGGCCAGTTGGTGGCTATGACCCGAGAAGTCAAGCGCCTGCGGACTTGCTTCTTGGTTCAACAATTTTTATTCTACCTTGCTCAAGACAAGACATATGCCTTCCTTGGAATCGAAGATGCAAATACTCGAAGTCACATGGTTGCCAACCAACAGACCGACATGAGCGGGCATTGTCGATTGTGCCAGGCCTCTTCCCCTCGGTTATACAGACGTTACGGACCTGCTCGGGCTGTTATCTCCGAGCCTGGAGATTCTGCTTTCCTTCAAGGTTTGGCATTAGGTGGGCATCGACGATTTACCGTCTTGATTTCCAACTTTCAAATGGCCCTCGGCTGGCGTCACTGGGCTGACTTTGACAGGCGGGGAGGAGGACTGTACATCGAAGACTACAATGAAATCAACTGTTTGATCACGATCCAGGAAGTTCTTTGGCAATTGTTGGTCTGGAAGACACCCTGCATCACCAGACCAGCTTTGAGCAAGCGCTGGCCGAGAACTTCCTAGGCTCGCCGCTGCGTCTTCATGTTTGTTTGTCAGCGAGGCATGGACGGCCTGTTCACACTACCTTCTCCTTGTCGGGGACTGCTGTAGCAATGCTCGTTTTCATTGGTAAGCTCGCGACTTCCTCGCAAAGCACGAGAGACTACCGAGTGAGACAACAGGGATATGATCTAGTGGCCCTTGCTCCCCGGCAACAATGGCTGGTGATATCCTTGTCGAGCTCGAGGGTTCTTCGGCATGTTTCTTGCTTCGTCGTAGCGCCAGACGTCAGGTCAAGTATTACTTTCTCGACCTGTATTGGTGTTCTATGCAACAATCGGCGGATCCAGTTCGTGGCAATTAGCACATCTGACAACGGAGCTTCCTTCTGCCTTTCTAAAGGAGCGGAGCGTACCAAATGTTGTATCTGCTAAAAATGGCAAAGGATTCAATTTTAGTTATGCCTGACGTTGATTCTAGTATCTGCAGAACACAAGTTGAGATCAGCAGCACCTAAGCTCGCTGTGACTCAAGAGCCATCTAGAATCACGCGGCATGGTCTCTCATATTAGGCTTCAACCTCTACGGTCTCATTACATTTCTCTCGGACAGGTGCCTCTGCTATCGATAGTCGACAACCAATTCTGGGTCCATGAAATGAGGTCCAGTCGCAAGTCTGCCCAACCAGTCGGGTTTGATTAACAACGCGAGTGTGCAGCGAATGTATTGAGTAAGGAAGCCCACCACCAATTCCCTCGTTCCTCAACGGAAGAACTTCAAGTTTGATCACAATTAAGCGCCACCGAGGGAGATCCTATGATGTGACAAACGACGAGTCCATGTCCAAGAGGAAACAACCAGGAATACCCTTTGCAAAATACCAATGTAAGTGACTTGACGACTGGATGTAATAATCCTTCCAGTGGATGGGCAAACGAACAGGGCGGTTGGAGAGTGTGTGGAGACGAAGTACGACTTATTCGAGGTGTCTGGGAATGAACAAGCCAATGTAGATGACTATCGTGCGTAACTATTCCCCGGATGCTCTCCGTTCACGGACTCCCTGGAGGGTAAAAGGTAACATTCATTCGTGTTGCGGATGTGTTTGCCGTGAAAGCAGGGATTTTGCAAGCACTCTTCACCATTGACTAGCTGACTCGGCGTGCGGATTTCGAATCCCTCCATGGGCATGGGAGTCTAGAACTTCCGAGTTGCGAGCATCGTCACGAAACGACCTATAGGCTTTTGCAGAATGATCAAGAACCGCCAGCCTCAAAAGAACGACGACTGCTGACGCAAAGACTCCGGAAGAAGACATCGTATTTGTAACGATAGTTTGAAAGGAGCGCCAATGGGAGATTTTGGCAATGCTGCTGGAATCATCGCCAGCAGCCATGTCCTGCATGTCATGAGTTCAGCCCTTCGCACCGCCTTGAGCGCTTCGGTTCATGCAAGTGTTTCCCTCACTGGACCCCAGCTAACCTCCCCGATTGGTCCTCCAATCCCGCCAATCGTACCAATCCCGGGGTAACGAACTCGTGGTTCATGAGAGCCGAATGTGCATGTGTGTCATTGCCTTGTGGAGGGGAAGGTCCATAAGGCTATTCAATCAAGGCAGCGACAATCGTCCCCAGCCATGACACGAATCAGAGTTATCAAACGCCCTCTGCCTGATATTCATCACAGATCTGGCGCGGTTTTCTCGGGAGACTGGAATCCTCTTTCAGCAGGCCGACAGGCTGATTGGGCCACGTATCTGGTGCTCTGAGACAAGTTGCACTTGCCTCCGTGCGAGATGATCAAAACAAATCTGTTGGGTTCCAAGCGACAATTGCGCGCGCTCTTCTGGGACTTGACCACAGAAGAGGGATGTAATGGGAGACACAAAGATCGAGGACTCGGGACTGACCAGTCAGTGAACGGATGTGCCATAGCGCCTGAGTGGCATGGGCGGGACGATGATTTGTGGTACCGCGCGCTCAAGGCTGCGAATCCTTCACCTGACCAGTCAGCCTTCTGCGCTCGCACAAAGCTGCGACGAATCAAAAGAACAACTGAGATGATATAGCGCCCAGTTGTGGTGAGTTATAATGTCATGTTAAAAACAAGCCGCACCGAGCAACAGGGACGGCCAGGTGGCCAGCGGCTTGCCAGCATAATAGATAAATGCGATGGCACGCACTAGAAGGTAAACAGACTTCAGGGACATTCACAGCACAAGAGTCTTTCCCATTCCTGCGCCCTCACCTGGCAACTCGTACTACTGCGCCTTTGGCCCATGACCGTATGCGCAAAGCGCGTTAACAGCTTGCACACCATTCAGAGCAGGTCTCTTCTCCGGCAACGACGAGCTCAGGACCCAGCAAGGCCCAGCCGCACACCCCACTCGACCTATCACAGGACTGCTCAAAGAGCCGACCGCAAGCCGGCCAGGCATAAAGACAAACAAAAGCATTCTCAGCACGGCGGAAACGCGCAAAGCAGCAACCACAATCAATATCCAGTCTGCCGCCTGCAGTCTCGCTCGCAAGTCACAGGTACAGGCCCGCCGAGCGAATCAAGACAAGGATCGAGGTCCCAAAGGCGAAGCAGGAGTGGTGAACGCAGCGCCGCGATAGCCAATCGAGCGGTGGCACACCTCAGCCTCCATCGGCCCCACCGGGCTCCTTCTCCACTTTAGCCGCCAGGCGGCAACAACGAACGACAAGGGTCGCCCGGGCTGCTGCCCTCACTTCGCCTTCACTTTGCCCTCACCTCGCCGGTTTAACGCCCTCCAGTCCCCAGCTGTTCCCTCCACCACTGACAACATCCCATCCCATTCCTCAGCTTCTCACCTAAACACCTATCGTTGGCCAGTCGTTGAACCCGATTGTCAGGCGCCTCAATTGTCCACTCCCCTTACGGCACTTCAGCCGTTCCCCGCTGGTCGGTCTCTCTCACGGATACTCTTCTGTTACGCGCCAACGGGATCTTTAGTCGAAGATCCCTTGCTCCCACCCGGCCTACGACAATACTACTGCACCTGGCACACGCTTCGGTGACAGAGCAGGTCTCATCCTGGTCAAGTTTGGTTGTCCCAGTGCCAGACGAGCTGCCGCTGCTGTGCACGCTGCTCTCCCAGAAATAGATTGACTCTTTTTCTCCCGCTGTCTGCCCTACCTATCCTTTCCACCTCTCCTCTTCTTCACGGCACGATCCTCTTCACTACGCTGGTGTCCGTCAGGCCTCTACCACCAGAGTTTCTCCCTCCCTCGCCCAGCATCAACCTTCACGGCTTGGACAGTTCGACTCTCTCGTTGTCGACATCACCATGCCTGCAATCACCCGACCGGTTCTCCCACCTCTCCAGACCCCCAAATCCGCCTCTTTCCCCTCCGAGATCGTTGGCACCCCGGTTTCGTGCGCCTCTGCTATGATCAAGCAAGAAGATGCGAGCCTGAAAACACCGATTACGCCGCCGGTAGCCTACACAGAATTCCTCAAAGCCCTGACCCCCGCGCTGGCAAGTCCTCCCCCAAGCGCGCTCCAAAGATCAATGTCGGACGAGTCGGCGTGCACACGATATTCTATGATCTCGAACGGCTCAACGTCCTCGAGTTTGTCATCGAGCCGGAGCGAAAGCCACAAGTCACCTTCCAGCTCCGTCCCACCAACTCCACTCAGTCGCAGAACGCCGACGGCCTTGAGACGACTTCGGATACCGCATTCTCCGGCATTTTCGCCAACCACCTGTGGGCCCTCTCCGCGGACGGCTTTGAGCGGCATGAGTACTGGTGGCATCTATTCACCCTTCTCTCCAGCAGATTGGACTTGCGAGAGCGCGACCCGCCGCTTCTTTGAGGCCCCGAGAAGCGCATGTACCAAGCCCGTCAGTGTTCGATCCGTAGTCACGAGAACAGTGACATACAAACGGTCACCTCCTCTTGAGCCTGCCCCAAAAGGCAAGAAACGCAAAGTCGAGGCAGCGGAAATGCCGCCTCCTCCCACCATCTCGAAAGAAGCGACTGTCATCAAGGCATCCGATTTCCCTTCGACACTGGTCGATTCACCATCGACCATCACAACATCACCCACCTCGTTGACGTTGACTCAACCCGCGGCAATCACCACTCCTCCGACCGCTGTCGCCTGAGTGACATACGTGACCTTTCATAGGCGGGCCTTTGAATCCAAACATTAGACGTGCCGACAGAGTCAAAACACTGGATCTTGTTCCACCAGTTGGGGCAATTATGGGATTTACGACGGAACTTGCTATTGTTTTTTGTTGTACATGATACCACTACATTTTGGCGAGGGCGCTTGGCGTTCGAACATGGTGAGGGCACCAATGTTGAGCGGAAGGAGTTCGTTCAACTGCCACGAAACAGCACGTTTCGAGGCTTTACGACCTTGCATGGGCTGAACATGGACGGATTACTTGGTCTCCTTTTGCGATCCGCCTGGAGATTTACATTGGGATATGGGTGGAAATTCTGAAAAGTACCGTTCCGTTTGGCGAAAGGAGGAGGAAGGTCTCCGCAGCCGGATACCGCGATCAAAGCAGGCCAAAGACTCCGGATCCGTGATATTGGGAGGAAATGGTGATGGCTCATTTCCCTCCCCGCAAGGATGAAGATAAAAGCCATATACAACCAATGACTAAGATACTTCTCCCAACCATGGGTCGTCTCTCGCGCACATCTCTCAACATCAAACGCATCAGCCTGAGCGCGTCCTCTTTTCCCGCCAGTGCACTTGGAGGCGAGGACGCAGAGGGCCCGCAGAAAACGTGGCAGCCGGATCTTGAGCCGCTTCTCATCACAGGTTTCCCGGGCACATTATTGGGCCACGCCTGGTGTTCGATCACCGATCCACTGCAGCGATTAGTGGGATGGAACGCATTCGATTCGTTGAATGGGATTGGGGGATTACGTAGCATAGGCGCCAGGGACTTTGGAGACGCTGCGCAGAAATATACTACTATGTATAACATCATCGAATCCGAGCTGGAGAGTGAGAGAGCTTCGGCGCGGCATCATTGGTCAGATACCCGCGAGCATCGATTTGCGGCCAGCCAGTTGTCCTCGTACACTCTTGCAGAGGTCGAAGGGAAGCGCTCTCAATGCTTGTACGAGGTACGGAGTACACAGTACCTGAGGATTCCTGCCTACAGAGTCAGGGAAATCTCACTGTTTTTCAGGGGCACAGCCGAGTGTCGAGGAGGCCACACAAATCACTTGCACATGCCACCTGGTCGTGAGAACCTATTCTCTCTTGGTCGTGGTCCAACGCAGGGGCTGTTGACGGGGAGTACCTCACCCGCAGATATCACAGCGGAAGGTACAGTAGTCCAAGCAGCCGGCCCAAGTTGCCATTCTCCTGAACGGGGCCAGGAAGAGACTGAACGAACTCAACGCGGGTTTGGCGGGGGATAAAGCGGCGGCAAGATTCTCATTTCAGGCATGACATCACCCCCTCTTTCTCGCGTTGCCAGCGCAGAGAGATCCAGGATTAGCACAGAACTAAAAACCAATTTCCCAGGGCCAAAACCCCCTCCAAATGTTCTAGCGTGCTTCGAGTTGACATCCATTGGATGGTGCGACACGGGAGGGAAATCGGAGGCCCCGCTGTACCGCAGAGCTGGAACTGCGCTACGCAACGGGAACGCCTGGTTGGCTTGTGGCCGCAGGTGGGGGCCTCCTGACCTGGTGGGTCGGGCGCTTCCTCGAACACGCGCAGCCACTTGTTTGAGATGACCGTCTGGCCAGCGGGGGCCGATCTCAGATTTGCCAGACCGGTGAGCTGCTGGGTTGGCTCTCATTTGACAAAAGCGGAGGGAAGAGAGCGCGATCCGTTATTTTTAGCCAGCAGGAAAAGAAGAGTACGAGTAGATTCGAGTTAGTCATTGACAAACGAGATGAGCGTCCAGCAGAGGTGGGGGGGCCTGTATGCTGGACGTCGTACAGAGTACGCGGGCTCCATCACTTCTACGAGGTACTATTTGAGCCTTTCTTGGAGCGACGAGCCCACGCTTCCCTCTCATTTGTCGACTCCGGTATTAGAGTACAGAACAAACAGCTCTGGCGATCGATTGACAGGTCAACTGCTGGACTGCGTACACAGTGCAAGTCCAAAGACTGCTTCGGCAATCACACCGGACCGTCAGTGGAGGCGCGTCCTGCAGTCACGACGGTGAAAAAGGTCGACTGAGCACTATTGAAGTTTGTTTGTCTTTCTTTCTTGGAAGCCAAGCTACTGTATGTACCGAGTACATACGAGTACAGTAGAGCACTCGGCGGCTGGGCGGCAATTCAGACCTAACCCGCGAGCCCACCTACCGAATACGGCACATACATGTACTGTACCTCACCATGTTGCTGGGATCTCCCTTCAGGTTACTTCAAAGGGCGCTGCAGCTCTAAGACTACTCGCATATGATCTGCCTTCTTCAGTCTCACGAGTCCACCAAAGTGTTGTAGGTAGTGGTATTTCTTAACACAGGATGCTGCAGCTGGTCGGTCGGTCAGCCAGCCAGTGGGCCATGTTTATTTTGATCCCCTGATGTACTCGGTACTCGGGACTCTGTACGGGTCTCCCTCGGTTCCAGAGTCCGGAGCACAGCAATGGATCAATCATCAATCATTACTTGGTACGGGCTCGGTAATGGATGCATTCTATCCGTCACCATGGCTGTTCTCCGTACCGAGTACACGATACAAAATGCGTGCCCGATAAACGACACACACAACTCACACCTTCGCAGCAGCAGTAGTATTAAAGACGTAGCCCTCAAACACGGCCGTGACCTTGACACTGTCGTAGAAGCCAGTGACGTCGACGATCTTGCGTTCCCCGTCGGCCTGGACCGCGGTGCGCATCAGCCACGCATACTGCATGTCGTAGTTGGCGCCGTTCTTGCCGTAGACGCCCTCGCTGCGCCAGTTGACGACGGCCCAGTCGCCGTCGGCGAAGATGTGCTCCACGATGGGCACGGGGAGCGTCACCAGCACGTCGCGCAGCGGCGTCAGCACCTGGTCGATGTACGTTTGCTTGCCGTCGTACGTGCCCGCGATGGGACTGCTGCCCGTGACCGTCCAGACCAGGTCGTCCGCCAGGGCCGTCGCGAAGGAGGCGCCGAAGTTGTCAAGCGCGACGGCCGTGAAGAGCGACTCGACGAACGAGCGCGTCGCCTCCGTCGTGGCGTTGGTGCATGGGTGCCGCTGCGGCGAAGGGTGCGCTTCGGCGGCCATCATCATCATCGGGTAATACCCCGAGCGTCGTGGTGGTGGTGGTGCACGGAGATGATAAGTCTGAGGCTGGAGATCAGGACCAGCGCCAGCACCAGGTTGATAAGAGTCGGGTCCGTCGTGTCGGTGCGGGCCGCTGAAGACCGAGGACCAGCTCGACAGGCCAATGAGTGCGAAGGACACGGTTGCCAGGTGCATGGTTTCCTTATCCTTCCTCCCTTGTCGACCTCTAGTTTCTATGTACGCTCGTGCCGTGTCGCGGGTGGTTGGGTGGGGTATTGTGGTATACTGTCCTCCGTATGTATGCACACCAGCAGGAGGTACGTACAATACACGGAGGGGATGAAAATCCCCTTTTTCCAATGAACTGCGAGAGAGCTCCCTCCAGCCAAGCTACAGTGTGTACAGTAGTTATATAGCCCGTGTCTTTCTGCCTGCTTCTTGCAGTCTTCTCCGCCATCTTCGCTTAATGGTTTGTTTCCATGGAGGATTTCGCCTTTGCCCTGCGCGATGGTGCCACGTGTTGTGCTGGGAGACAGCGAAGCATCCTCGACGACAAGCCGGAGGGGTTCTGCCTGCAGTAGTCCGGAGCGCTACTGCGCTGCGATGGACAGTGGTTCTCCTGGCCCTCCGGCAGTGCGAGAGGCGACTGAGACTACACTGTCCAGACACATACACGGGTAGTTGAGTCGAGCTTGATGGAGAAGAAATACTGTACTGACTGGGGATTGCGACACCGTGTTCCATGGTCAAGTCTGTATCTCACACAGTACACCTCGGGTGAGTCGGTCAGGGATGGAGATGACCGACACTGGGAGACGGCGGGTTCTCACACCGCTACAAACGACTCCTCACGAGGCAATTCGTCTTCTTCGGGGTACCTGCGTCGGTACTGCGTCGCTAGGCATCTGGCTAATGGAGGGGGTGCTTGCAAGGAAGGAGGAGGGAGAGAATGCAGGCGAATATCGACGGACCCCAGCGGTGCATTGCGAGAGGGCCGAGTATTTCTATCTATCGCCATCATCCTCCGCACAAAATCGGATCGTCTCCCTCATGCCGTCGCCGTCGCCGTCGCTGTTGCTATCCACATCCCGGCTGTGATTGAAGCTCGGATACATGATCAACAGGCTAGTGTGTATAAGATGCATAAGTCCTATGGAGGTCAATTCCCCTCCCAGGCGATCGGAGACTTCAGGAAGTCAAGAAGGTGTCCATCTCAAAGGGTACCGTGACCACTAGACGAAACACAGAGAGGTACTTTGTGTCATTTGCCCTCAATTTGCAGAATACTAGCAATGTACAGATGCAGGACGGATCGAGCAGAAACAACACCTCCATCGCCATCACATAAATATAGGTGCATTAGGCCCTGCCCTCCGTCATCTCCCACCACGCCAGTCATCACTTCTTGTACCAGATGAGGTAGAGATTCTCATACGGGAGTGGATTGGTGATAGAAGATTGACCCATCTTCACCATATCTTTGTCCACCGTAAGGTCCTTCGTCGTGGACAGGTAGCACCACTGAATGTCCATCCTCCTGCTCCAGTTCCAGAATGTAGGTTCCGCCGCGCCGGCAGCTTGTCTCGACTAAACAAGGTCCATGAGGTCGTCCGGGATGGCAATGGCGAACATGTCGACGTGCTGCGCCACGCGGGTGGTTTTAACTTGGACGGTCTTGTAGTCTGCTTTGAAGTCACAGCTGACTTTGTCCACGTCTGAGACCATCAGGGCCGCGAGGCTGTTATTGGAGTCACTGATGCCCTTCGTATTGAGGTTTCGACACTTGATCTCGATGCCGGCGGCGGTTTTGGCGGTCGTGTCCTGCAGCCACAGGTCGATGCGGACTCTGCTGCCTTCCCAGACCAATTCCTCGCGCGAGATCTTTAGATGGTCGTTTCAGCGTGACGGCAGCCTGAACCTAAAGCCAGGGCTCCCAGCCGCCTTGGAGGAAGAAAGCATCCTACATGAAACGGACGAGTGTCGGGTCCGACAGAACCTGGTGAGTGATGGAGATGGATGGTGTGGTCGAGCTGTCGGGATTTAGACCTGGCAGAAGCGTATATTTCTCAATCCGATGGTGTCTGTATTAGGTCAGGAAACGCGATCTTCAAGTTTGGTGGGGATTGCAGCGATACTGTGAATACGATGTGATTGTTAGTATTGGCCCATGATTTCGACTCGACGCTTAAGTAAACTATGCTGTGAATATGAACTAAGCAAACACTTTCTCTGTCGACTTCATGAAGGATACCATTCAACAAGAAGTTGGCAGGCATCTTACATATCAGCATTCCAAGCAGTGGGAGCCTCACAAGGCGCCGCCGATAATAGAACCTGCGATAACTTTTGCAGTTGGATGAGAACTAGCCAGTCGACTAAGCAAGTCGACTCAGCCAGCCTGAACACTTAAATAACGCAGATAATCCATCCGAAGTGCGCGTCCCACAAGGTTAGCAGCATTGTCCTTGACACTGTGGTCAAGTATCTGTCGAGGGCCAGTGTAGTGTTCAGCGCTGAATTGATAGAAATGGTTGCAAGTATTGGCGAAGAGGGAAGCGATGGACAGCTGGAGATATCACGAGCATCCGTCCGTGCTTAGCACCAATATCGGGTAGCCCAAGCTGTCAGCGACAATCGTATTCAACCAGCCTGGAAGCAGTAAGACACTTGCTATCCGCGGACAAGGCTCTGTCAGTTGCCTCAATGTGGGGTATACCTGTGTGGCTGGAAGTGCGTGAGGTGAGTATCCGGTGATCAATAGCAGCTCAGTATCAAGCGTTAAGCAGTAAACGGGAGTGCACTGTCTTCAAGCGTTCTGCTCATACCATCGACAACCCCGCAAGGGCGGCAGCAGACGCCGCATAGATGTGAACAGTCTCATCAGCTCAGAGCCTGTGAAGAATATCGATTGCCATCAGGAGCATCTCGCCGGAGAAGGTGCAGACTGGAAGTGGTCGTGGTCACAATGCCATGACATGACGGCGATATCTCTCCGAGGCGTCAGTCAGTATTTAGTGACAGGCGAGTTGGGACAGAGACAGGAAAGGGTCAAGTTGGTCATCTATGGGCTCGACTGGCGATATCACTTCTTACATGACCGTTGGCTATGAGAGCGCCTCTTGCGCTCCAGCTCGATGTTCAGAGTCTCAAGGGTGGACTTGGTGATTTCAGACACCGAGGGGCAAGCCGGAGGCAAGTAGTCTCGGCCCCGGATAAACACTCCTTCCGACTTGGCAGCCTTATCGTTATCAGCACTCGACCTAGTGTGCCAAGGGTCCGCCAGAACCAAACCAACTGCAACGTCAACTCGCAGCTCATTCGCATTCGCGTGCGCCTGCTTCCTAAGCCCGGCCTCGCCGCAACCTTCGATTAGACATTTTCGATCCTTCGTTCGTGTGCATAAGATTGCCCTTTGCCTGGAAAATCTGCCTGTCGATATTTTTTGTTCCCGCCGAATCAATCATCGTGCGCCGCGGCCAGCTTGTTGGTGGATTTTGACGCGCCTTTGCGTTGGATATCTTATTCAAGTTCCGCACACGAGCAACCGAGACTGTTTGGACTGGGTGTTATCTTGGCCGGCTTTGCTCAAGGAAACATATTGGAGTGCTGTGTACTCTCAGTCGAGGCACCGCCAGTTTCTGCGCCCTGAGCTCTACCTGAATCAGACCTCGAGCTTGCGACGACCCACCTCCAGGATCTAGGTCAAGTTCAAGATCAAGATGCCTTCCGTCTCATTCGCGACCTTCCTTATCATCTGCCGTAAGTGCTCTAACGCTTGCCCGAGCGACGTGACTGACGGAAGCATCCTACAGCCGCCTCATTCTTCCTGGGCATCCTCTTCTCACTCTTCCCATATGACTACCCGCTGCTGTGGTCGTCATCGCCCACGCCGGCGTCGCACTTCGACGCCATCGAAACGCATTTGAAACTGCTGCACAATGCGCCGAATCTGATCGTGCGCATCCTGCACATCATGCTGGGCATGGGCCTCCTCGGCCTGATCAGCAAGCTGTACAAGCCGAGCGAGTCCAACATGCTGTTCGACGGTGGCAGCCTCGTGCTCTACATGGTCGCGGTGATCGTGTACATCGCAAATATTATCAAAGGGCTGAGGATCGTCAACGAAGGCAGCTACGGACTGGGCCTTGATCAGTTGACGCAGGATGAGCTGGATGACGTGAATACCCGGGGCTACGATGCGAATACCGGGGACAGTGTTCTCGGGCGGGAAGACAACCTGAAGGTTTTGGCCGCGAGTAACACGATCTTGGCGCTGGTCTTGGTCGGCGTGCTGGTTCTGCAGGTCGGCCAGTGGTACGCAGACAGGACAGACGAACACGCGCTCAAGGCGTTTGAGGAGAAGGAGAAGGCCGAACGGGAGAAGAAGGAGCAGGAAGGGTCGAGCCCGACGGTGAAGAGGTCGAGTAGTGGGAAGGAGGGGAAGAAGACAAAATGAGATTTCGAACGGAGCAGTTTCAGTTTAGGACCTATATTGCGGTTGAGCCGTACGGAGTACCACGGCTGTGTCAACGAAAAGCGGCGCTCGTGGCTGGATGTTCCCCAAGTGTACAGAGCACAGAACTCCTACGGGTTTCGAGCGGCGGGGCTTTTCAAATCCATGCCTCATTGCAATTGAATCTTCTGGATGCCATATCGATCTTCGTCCGCGGCAAGGCCAGTCAGGCTCAATAGTCTTGGGATCGGGACGACATACCCCGTACGCGCCCTTGAAGAATCAACAGCTCCGTAGGACAAGTGTTTCGTCCCTCCGCATTCCACCCACGAACCGCCTGCAGCAGCCCCTGCTCGAAGCACAAAGCCCCCGTCACCACGAGCACATGCATGATCTGATGGCTACTGCCCCAGATGTCGAATTTCCGAGGGACCCACCTCTCCGGCAGGCGAGCAGCATACACGGCCGTGCCCGTAAAATTTAAGACCCCCAGCGCTAGGAAGTGATTCAACGACATCCGCCGGTTGGTGTCCGCATAGCCGTATTCGAAGAGTCCGTGCACGACCGGGAAGAATGTGGACATTCCCAGGAAAGTGTACATGTAGAATCACACGAGTCGATAGGCAGGCTGTCGAAACTCCGGCCTCAATGTGAAAATCGCGGAGGCAATGGCGAACGCCGTGCTGAGTATCCAGTAGAACCCCTTCAGCTTTGGGTGACAGTGGAATTCAAAGTACGTTCCAGACATGGTCGACCCGTAGATCACAAGGACCACCCCGAGATGGTCGAGTTCATTTCCGAACTTATGCACCTCCTTGGAATGGTTGGAAAATATGTGGAAGGTTGATGAGAGAATGAAGCAGTTAACCACTGCAAGGTAATACGTAGAGGCGGCGGCAATGTCTCCGAGGTGAGCGGACGATATCTGTGGCCAAATGACGGTCTGAAATCGGTAGAGAGATATGGCAAAGAGGGACGCTCCCAGGAGGTGAGACCATATGTTCGCCGTCTCGTTGTGGAGCTTGAGAACCGAGATTATGGAGCTTTGAAACGAATAAGAGGCTTTGCGGTGGCCTGTCAGGGTGGACTCCTTGTCTTTCATCCATTGCTCTGGGTCCTTGTACTTAATCAGTTCATCGTCAAGGGAGCGGCTTTCGTGCGCTATCATAATTTCCCCAAGTCCGGAAGCCTGTAAAAGAAAAATCAAGACTTTGGTATGAACGTGGTGGAATATTTTATCCTGGTGTTTGATCCAAACCAAGGGAATCGATGCTATGGGAGAGATGTGGCATTGCCTGGTTAAAGGTATTTTGAGAGCATCGCCATCTGGTTATCGAAGCGTGTAATCGCCTGGGACCACAACTAAGCTGACTGACTGCTTGCGACATGACAACCCTGTGGAGAGGAAGCACTCGTGCATCCGGCCAGGCCGGCAGCGCTGGAATTCAACCCGTGTCCATAACAGTCCCGAAGAGACGAGAGAGACAAATGCGTCCACTGTTGTTTTGCCAGTGGGAACGACCTCAATCAGTCCAAACTACAGGCTGAATTTCACCTGGATGTGATTTGTGAGCTGGAAAAGCTTAAGCAGACCGTCAAGGGATTGTACTTGAATTGCAGGGACGTCAATAAACGTGAAAAGGAACTGGCTTTCTCTTGGTTTTTATTTGTTTTAGCTGCCTTTACACGGTCGCTGTCACTTGCCTTTTGGTGACTGAGCCGTGACGTAGAAATGAACTTCGAGCCAAGCCGATATGATTGGCGGGGGGGTGGTTGACTACGACCGCGGCCAGGCTGCATCAGCGTTTCTGCACCAAGTACGAGGTACTGTATCCAATATTTCCCCGATCTCAGTGAACGTTTAGTACAAAGTCTAGTTATACTCTTTTTGCCGATAGACCACGATGCCCCCCATGGCTGGCTCCAAACCCGTGGTCGAAATACCAAAGTTCTTACTCCCTCGTTTGACCTGGCACCCGACATCGCTTGCCTGGCCTTCAGCCCAGTCACTTAGCCAACGAGCTCCCATTCACGAGACGGCCAGAGCACCCTCTTTTGCGACAGCTTCAAAGCCACGATCAATACATATCAGCAACCGGGCGCCGCAGAGTCTGCACGCCAGAAAACCTGCGGCCCGCTCGAGGAGACCTCAAGCCCAAGTCCAACCACTCCCGGCAGACTCGTCGCCCATCCGCTACAACGGCGTCTACGTCGCTGCGTACAGGCCTGCTCGAAAGGCGTTTTCGACGACGGCCGTGCAGCGCAAAGCCCACCACTTTGACACCCTAAAGTTCGTGCAAAGACTCAAGGATGAAGGGTTCACCGAAGAGCAGGCCGTGGCCATGATGCGCGTTCTGAACGATGTGATAGAAGAGTCCATCCAGAACCTCACCCGGACCATGGTCTTGAAAGAAGACGCCGAGCGAAGCACATATACCCAGAAAGTCGATTTTGCCAAACTGCGCAGCGAACTGTCCAACGCAGACAGTACGGAAGCGCAACTGACCCGGTCGAGCCACGATCGCTTGACCAGCGACTTGGCGAAGCTGAATTCGAGGCTACGCGACGAGATCAGCCGTACGCAGGCTAGCGTTCGGCTGGACTTGAATCTTGAGAAAGGCCGGATTCGCGAAGAAGCCAATGGGCAGGAAATGCGGATCAAGGAGACGGAAGCCCGGATCGAGCAAGAGGTCGCCTCGCTCAGAGAACGGGTGGAAGCCGTCAAGTTTTCGACCCTTCAGTGGCTGATGTGAGTACATATCCGTTCGGTGGCATTCGTGTCAGCAGTCACAGATCCACAGGTATACTAACGCATATCGCAGGGGTGTCTGCACTGGCACGGCGGCTCTTATTCTGGGTGCATGGCGCTTGCTGATGTAAACCGACAAGCAATTCCTCTCAGCAGGACGGCCGACTAGTGAGAGAACGGTACTCACTAAAATGTCATAGCCGTCCGATTCGGCATCATAAAGATCTCAACCACCTCACTTCAACTGCCCAAACAGGCGAGATAGCTATCGTACTAGCATTTGTAGAGTAGCATCTTCAAGTTGTCACAGTCCATTTGCGAGATTCTACGTATGCCGTCTTGTCCGATCAAACATCGAGTTGGAGATTGAAAGTATCTCTTGCGGCTTCCACTTCAGCCGCATAGCGCCCGTCGCGCTTGGAGGCTTGTCAATGGAAGAAACGGACTGATCTGAACCACTTGGACTGAATCCCGAATCAACGGACAATATACTATGCTACATGCACCTCCACAGTTTCTCATCATGTGATGCCACGTAGACATCAATCGACTACTATCGTCGTAGCTATCCAATGGCGCGTCGAGGAAGAGAGTAGCGTGTGCACATTAAGACAAATGAAATGAACTCCGCCATGTGCTCATACGCATAGTAGATATGTACTGTGTAAACCAATGAAATGTTGTTGTTTGCCAATCACGTGCAAAACCACGTGATGTGCTCGCCGGATCAACTTCGGGAGTCATTGGCTTCCTGCGTGCTCACATGCTGCATATTGTTGTACACATGATTCAATCACGGCGCCTTGAAGCCTCAGCAGACACATTCGCTGCCTATAGTACGGGATGCTTGGGTTTGCACTATGCGTCGTGTAGCGCTTCATAGACACAACCTTTGTTTCTTCGCGCAGCACGCTATGTGGACGTGGGCCGGTCGCGATGATGAAGAAGTCGTTCATTGAACGAATATTCCCCCATTCGCCTGGAAGTGCAGATACTCTGCCGCGGTACAACGATGACTATTCAGTCTCATCTCCGAGCTCGGCGGCATCTCCTCCTCGCATCTTATTGCAGGACTCCAGTAGAGCGTCGTCCTCCCCCGACCGCCGCCCCCACCATGCATCCCTGTCTCCTTCTCAACATCATTCAAAGCTGAGCTCGTCTCTAGTGCGCCACGATGACCCTTTTCTCCAGGTCGAACGAGCGGCCAAGAGCCTTGAAAGAATATTCCAAAGTCTGCTTGATGCGCAGTCAGAAGGACTCAGTGCGGGTGGTGCTCGATTGGAAGAAGCAGACGATGTGTCCTCCGTCGGCAGTCCTACGCCCACTCCGTCCATTGCAACGACACCTCTGAGCTCTGGGGCAGCGGCGAGACCCAAGACAGTGCCAATACGACAACCCAAACTCAGGAAGATCACTCTGCGAGGAGCACGCCGAGGGCTGGAGAAATCCATGCGGGAGTTTGCAGCTCTGAAGCAACATGAGTTGTCCCTCATCGACCAAGAAGTCGTAGCCAGGGATGATGCTATCAAGCAAGCATCAGACTTGATGGACCGAAGACAGCTGCTAGAAAACGACATACACAAAATTAAGTCTGCAGAAAGCCCTGCCGGGTTGAGGTCCCAGGTCGAGGCGGTGGAGCGGGAGATACAGCAGCTAGAGGCAACATTGTTCGAACTCAAATCCAAGCACAGAGTACTCGTGAACCAACTCCGCGAAGTCGAGAGCTCCAGGGACTCCGAATTGAGCTCGTATACCGCATCTGTTGCTCTCAATGAGAATCAGGTCAAGTCCTTCCTGAAACGACCACCGATTCCACGAAGCCTGAATGCAGGTCATGGACCAGGAATGTACGCTCTCAAGCCAGAGAGACGGACGTTGCAAATGGCACAAGAACAATGGTCCAATGAGGTCGAGGCCCTGGCCCGGAGAAAGGCCAATGTTGAGAATGAGAAGAGAGCTCTAGAGGAAGGATCCAAACTGTGGCGTGATGCGACGCAGAGGATTAGGGAATTCGAAAAGGACCTGAAAACTCACACGCGGGAACTGGCAGCGCAGTCTCAGCCGCAGCTTCCCCAGTCGAACCTCGAGGGTGAGGCGGCCGGGCCAGCAACATCAGGAGTCGTATCCATGACGGTCGTGCTTGCCAAGCTCTCCTCGCTGATATCGTCGCTGGAAGAGGATCTCCAGCATGCCGAGGCTAATAACTGGAACCTTCTCATTTGCGCCATAGGCGCTGAACTAGCAGCATTCGAACAGGCGCGCACTCTACTTCAGGAAACCGCAGGGATACCATCGGCAAACTCTGGGTCAATTGAGAGGACTGGGGAGCGCTCCCGACATGAAGGTTGTCCTGTAGACGACGAGTTGCACGATGACCAGCCCAGCCCCGACCTCCTGAGTGGCCAACTTGAGGACATGCTCGAGCGCAACGGGACCCGAAGCCCCGGAGAAAGCAGCAATCACAGCCTCGAAGAGACACTTCGAGAATTCGGCAATCCTCTGGACAAAGGAAAGCAAAGGACGAAAGACGAGGTTGGCGGCGGACTGGAACTTGGTCCCCTTTCAGGATCTGGGCACCATCGGCCTCGCCAATCTCCTCAGCGCGATGTCCCTGATGGCGACGCGGGGCTGACCTATGTACCAACAGCACCTTCCAGCATTCGACCGAAACCTCCAGACCGAAGGATGACATCTGAGAGCGAGGATGACGAACCCGGGCCGGAGTTTCTCCTTTCGCATTCTTGACATCATGATGCCTTGGGACACTGTACTGTATCACCACAGCAATTCTGAGCGACTTTTCACGAGCGCCGCGACTCGTTTATTTCTTTCATCCATTTTACAGTAGCAGCAAAGGGGGGCCTTCAGACCTTCAAACATTGAGAATATAGTCTCTCAACCTGGTCACCTTCACCCCCTTGAATTTTTTTCTCCCTTTCTCACGTTACCCTTTCTTCAGCTACTGTATGCGGCCCTTGACCTTCCCGTTCCATTCCATCCACTTTCTTGGCCCTTCCGCCAACAACGGCCTGCGACTCTTTCGGCGTGTTACTCGGCGTGTGAAGCCCTCCACAGTACGAGTAGTCCTTCCAGATCCGTGCATCAAATGCTAATTTTATTTATATCTTCACCCTTCACCCACCCCAAATACACAGCGCTTCTGGACACCACCCACCACGGGGCATCGAACCAGGCGTGGTGCCTGGCTGCGTGCTTGCCCGCGTGCCTTTAAGGGGGAATCTGCTAAGGCAAGAGTCCAAGGGCGAGAGAGAGAGAGAGAGGGTATGGATGTTTGACCGTTTTGCCGGTTGTTATGAGGGCCTCCACATAATCTCGGGGAGGGGAAGATGGAAGATGGATGGCCGGCAACGCGCGTGCACAACAAAAAGACTCCGTGTGCAGCTGTCTCCAGATCGATCATAGGGCGCAGAGCAGTACAGCGCATGGCCTGAAAAGACCGAGCCGAGGACTGTGTACTGTATTGTCTTGTATTGTACGATGGACGTGGTTCTACAATTAGGAATCGCGCTTCTGCGCTGTGCTGGGACGCACGTACTGTACATATTGCACGCATTGGATTTCGTCTATTGCACAGATATCGTGCCCAAGTACATAGTCTGTCAACATCTGCCTAGTTCTCACTCCCCAACACAACCCCCAGACCCAGACCTTGTAGGAAAGTCCCAGAGGGGGAGGGGGAGGAAAGGATGCCAGTCCTCTAGAGCAGCGCGGAACAAGAGAAAAAGTATCAACGGTGCGTTTCGACCAGGACTCCCAAAAGAAAAGGTTGGAGCAAAAGAAAAAGTGTCGTGGTGCGCACCCCTACTACAGTAAACCACTTTGGCCGGTGCTTCTCCCCCCCACCACAAAAATGAACCTGGAAACGCAAGGATCCTCTTTGACTCTCCGATGGCGACACGGTCAGGCCATGACAACGCGCCTGCTAAGCTCCTGCGGATCCGGAGTCGTGCCCAAGTCGGTGGCCGCATGCAACCAATCTTTCATCTCGGTGTTGAAGAGTAAGATGAGGTTACAGTCCGAGTCCTTGTCACCTCCTTGGACTAGAGAAGCAACTGTGTCAGATACTGTCTGTGCTTCGTCGCGTGTTGCGACAGGAAAAGTAACTTACCCATGCCGATGACGGCGGGGCGTCCGTCTCTCACAGCGCACACCATCGAGCCTGACCGACCGTACCAAGCACTCAGTTCGACACATTCCTGGTGAGCTTTGGCATCCGGAGGGTGGTCAATCTTCGTGCCGAAGCTGACAGTCCTCAAGCCCGCTTGAAGGAATTCTGCCCCGGGTAAATTGACATCGCTGTAGTTCTGTTGACGAATGGTCAGGTAGGGAATTTTCGGATGGTACAATGGGTGTCACTTACGTATCGGCGAACAATCTCCAGCTTCTCATCGTCCCGACGCCTGGAGAAGAACTCCTTCCAACGTTTCTGAAGTTCGTTCATACTGTCAGCAATGTTGTACCCAACTGACCAGCATGGCGTCTGCGGAGCGTTTGCCAGGTTGCGACGTTCCTCCGGAGTGGCCAAATAGATGTCCTCTTTGTTGATGACGCGTTTCATGCAGTCATCCCTAGGCCAATCGGTGACGCGAAAAACCGCAATGTCCCAACCCTTGTGGATTGCCCAAAGGCGGAGACCAAGGCGATGACAACCTAGGTAGATCTGGTCAACGGTGCATACGTGGTGTTGACATCGGGGACGAGCACTTACTACCTCCTTCGACATCCCTCGCCTGGATCGCTTCACAGACACCATTTCGCCCGGTCAGGAAGGATTGGACACTGTTTCCAGCGAAGTCCCAGTCGGTAAAGTGAGCGCAGGTTATGACCATGTCGTGAGTTACGCGAAAGCCAGACAGCTCGGAGACTTGTGATCCGTGACTACGCAGATGGGTATTTCCAACTCTGACGCGGACGGCTGCGAGCCCAATTTTGACCATAGCTGCTAATTCCTGTCGGGGTCATGGTTTCAGTGAGTGATATCGAAAGCCCGCAGAAGGGATTACCTCGAATCCACCAACCCCATCTGCCATGGTGTCCCATTCCTGGCTCCCGTTGTCCGTATAGCCGTCATTTTCAAGAATGTGAAATTCAGAAAGTTGTCCGGGCTGTGCTTGATCAAGCGTCACTCCGCAGTATGATCTGAAGCGTGGCGAAGGTAGTTTGTCTTGAATGTCATACCGCACGGATCGAGCTACCTGAGAAAAGGCGTTCATCTCGTTGTCGCCGGTGTCGTCAATGATCTCTGAATTGAAGTAAAGGTCGGCGCGGCAGCTGTCACAGTGTTTGCCGTGACTGTGTTTCGCAGAACTTTTCAAGTTGTGTTCAGCTGGAACGCTGGGGAAGAAGGATACATAATTTACGGGAGGTGAACGAGGTTTTGAAGAAATGGCGGGCCCGGCACCTGCTTGCTTGTCCATTGCTGGCAAGTTTCCTTCCGGCATGCTTGTCGTGTCGTGTCTTTGGTAAATTTCAACCTTGACCGATAGTTGTGGCGCCAGATTTTATTTGCGACCTGAGTTCTGCAAAGAGCCGTTACAAGGACAAAGGAAGAGTGAGTCACCGCCGGGAAGAGATCGAAAGGCCGCAGCCGCTATAAATCAGATATGACCCAGCAACAGAGACAAAGAGATTGCATCTGCCTGAAAGCGGCCATGTGAGCACAGAGCATGTCCAGAACAGATCGATAGGCCGCAGCCGCCATAACCACACATGACCCAGCACCAGAGACAAAGAGATTGCACCCGCCTGAAAGCGGCCACACGAACACGAGCACAGAGCAAGTCCAGATGCTTGCGGAAGCCCCTTCTCAACAGAGCCATCTCACCGTCGCCCCACCATTGGTTGTGCTGCTGTTCCAAGAGCCACTTCTCAAGGCTGGCCTGCCTGCCAGCCAGGAATATCGACCCAGGAATCCGGTGAGGGAGAGAGGTTGCTGTCTCGCCCCGTTGTGGAGGGATGGATTCCTCCTCAGTCTCGGTTCGGCCAAACCGCGCACTCCTTTTCGGCTTCAACCTATCGCGAGATGTGTCGCTCATAGCATGGCGCTCTTCCTATACAGCACCCCTCCCATACTAGGCCCTGGGCTTGGGGGGCGCATGGGGCCGTGCGCGAACCACCGAAAACGTACGACCGAATGCGGAGATTTCTCAGACATGATACTTACTGCGTGAGCGTCAAGGGACGCTCGGACAAACACAGAGCGCCGGAATAGGCATGTGGGCGGGAGTGCGGTCCGGGGGGATGGAGGGCGACCCAGGTGGCTTGCTCGTGTTCGGTCACCAGGGGAAGACAGGGCAATGCTTTTCTTCCGCGCGCCTGCTGCGAGTATCAGGACCTGCGAATCTGTTGCACGCGGTGTATGTGCCGTTGCGGAACGGGCTGGGCGATGAAGGGATCCCCACGGGGAACATCTACGATCTAGTTACACAGGATGGAGTAGTACAAGTCCTCGTATCATGCCGGGCGTCGTGACGGGAACACATCGCGGCGCACTTTCCCTGTCTCAGTATTCAGACCCTTGGCGAACAAGGGTCTGAGCTCCAATACGTGTATTGGGGTATTTTTTGGGTGAGGTTGTGTTAGCGACGAATTGAAATGACTCTAGGTTTACCGATATTACAAGGCTAAAAATTCAAAGTTGAGTCATTTGACGACCACGAATGCACGTATTACACTTTCCTCTACCACCAACACTACGATAGATGAGCGTCTTCCCATAGTTCGCGCATGGCGTTGCCTTGTACTGCAACGTGCGGAGGGACAAGTCGAGGCTTCCTACATCTCCAGGGACTGCAAGTTCTTTGGATAGTCACATTGGAACTCTCCCCACACCCTCACATTCATTATCTTGAAAAGTGGGAGACTCAGACGCAGCCCCGTGGAGAGGACACAAGAGATATGCCTGTAAGGTTCCTAACTACCTAACTGATATGGACAAGGAAATTCGTGTTCATCATGCAGCAAAAGGATTGGTGGCGGTTTTGAATAACGTGACAAGTTTTCCTCTCCGGCCAAGATGGTCGATTCTCTGGAGTGGTGTGTGTTGTGGTTGTCGCTTTGACTTTGGTTGTGGCTGTGGTTCTGATTGTGATGGTCATTCTCGGCCTCGTAGCTTGATGTGTGTAAAGGAGAGGTGCCAGCGAGGCATCCACGATTCAAGGGGCATTCGTTTTTGTGCAGCACTGTGTGGCGCTTTTCTCCCTGCCTACATGCACCTCCAGCTCAACTTCAATTTCATCCCCACAATTCCTCCTGGTTGGGCACCAAGTCGGGGCCCCCATACTTCTTGCCTTCCTTGCAGATTTCTGCCTCGACCTTGTCCTTCTTGATCAATTTGACGAGTTCGATCGCCGGCTGCTTTGGGCCCGTTCCTTGGACCTGCTCGGCCTCCACGTCCCGGGCAATGAGCTTGTAGTCGTTGATGACGCCGTCGTAGAAGCCCTGGCTCGTTCCTCCCGTCACGGCAGGACCGTTCCAGCCCTTTCGCGATTCGAAGTACATTTCATCGGTCTCGGTCTCTATGTCGGTGGTCTCGTCGGAGGTGAGGTCATCGGCAGGGGGCGAATCTGACAGATCGCCTTCCTTCCGCTTCAAGACCAAAGGAGGCGATCCACGGATATGGACGATGTCCTCTCGGGGACTGGCATGACGGCGAATGGGATCCACCGACACGGCCCGTCTGGTGAAGTCGCCGGAGAAGCGAGGACGAGTGACTGGCTCACGAGAAATGGCTCGGCGGCTGAATCTAGTGGGCGACATATCACGGTTGGCAGAGGACCCGCGGTGATGGGCTCGTCGAGTGGCAGGACCGGGAGACTCGGCGCGAGGACGGAGAGGCTCCATCGAAAGGTCACGGCCAATCCGAGGCCCGGCTGCCTCCGCCAGTGGTGCAGGAGCCGGAGTCGCCTCGCGAGTTGAGTCTCTCAGACCACCCGCTTCTTTGGAGTAGGAGCGGCCACTCATCGCTCTTGGCGAATCTGCCCGTCGTCTTCCTGTATCTCGCGAATGTGCTCTGCGTTGGGCCGGTTCCGCGGACGGAGCTCGTCGAGCTAAAGGTTCTCGTGACCCAGATCGACGTCCATCACGGGTCTCGACCGCTCCTCTGGATGAAGCTCGCATGTATGCCACCTCACCGATACCGGGTCCTCTTGAAGCTGGCCGTGACGGGAATTTTACAGTGCTGCGGGAATCTGGCCTCTCAATGGGAGTCTCGACTGGACTGGCGACTCGGGATATCGGAAGTGAGGGTGATGGGTTGCGAGCCTGTTGTTCCAACCGCTCGGTCAGACTTGACACGTCGATGAAGTTGTCGGTACTGGAGTTTATGGCCGAAGGGATGCGATGGGCAATGGGAGTGTTGTCCATAGGTGTTGCGTTGTTACTTTCGGACATGCCATTGTATTTCTCTGCCACAGGGCTAAGGATGGACAGAGCTGAAGCCGGCTGACTCCTGTTGACCGGGACCGAAGTCTGGATCTGGGGTAGACTTCTCGGCCCAGGGTGTTTCTCGGGGAAGACGGCCCTGGTAAAGAAGGTGCTGACATCGTCATATACCGGCGATCGCGTCTGGACGACGGGTGACCCTCCACGATAAAGCTCGGCGGCCGGCCGTGATTCCGCAACAATGACTTCATCAATGCTGGTGTTAAGGCTGGGAGGAGCGGGCCGTGACTCTGCAGTGATGACATTCTCGACAACCTGAGCGATCTGGGCTTGTTGTTTGGCGCCCGATGATGATCTTCGATGTGACCGGCGCCCCCACGGCAGAGGGATGGTGATGGTAATTGCGCCTCGTTCCTTTAGGCTGGCCGGAGGAGTTGGCTGGCGAAGCACTTCGATGCTGACCTTCTCGACATCCTCTTTGATGCTCAAGTCCGGGGAGTCGTTGACGAGTGTTTTCTGGGAGTCGGGGCTGCCGTGGGCGTGATAGACAACGTTGTCTGGGTCATCATCTAGATAATGCTGGCTCCAGCCACCACCGTTGGGAGCGGTAATGGAAGCATCACCCCATCTGGAATGAAGCTGCTTGCCAGACTCTGATTGAGACCGTGAAGGTCGTCGACGAGAGGGGATCAGGCCGTCAAACACGGCAGCCATGATCGACGTGGTATGAGTCTGGAAGTGGTTGAAGAGGCCCGGGTGTCGATGTCGAGGCCGTGTCAGAAGAGCCGCCCGTATCAAGAGGAAAGCGCTGGCCTCAAATCACTGGGTGCAGGTGCTCGGTCGTGTGGCCTGGGTAGTGGGAGTCCGAGGTCACACCCGGGATCTATTGTAGGACATGAAACCAGGCTGACAGGAGATGAAGACACTGATATATTATCGCACTCGATTATAGCTTTGATGGATTGAATGTATGAACCAGGTGTACACGAGGGGTATAAGGGCTAGAAATAAGGCGGCAAGGGTACTCACAGCAGTGTTTATTTTTGAATACGCGTGATGGTCCTGTTCCTTCCCGGAAAGGAGGTAGTCGTGTTACCACAACGGCTGAGGCTCTAGATTCCTTGTCGCCTTGCTGTTCGTATTCTGTGCATCTCGACTATCGCGAAGCTTCATTTGGGGGGTGTGGATGCAAGGCACCATCGTCAACCATGCACCTCCTGCGAAAGGACGCCAGGATGCTGGCGATTATTGGGCCATTTAGCAAGCGGCGTCTCGACGCCAGCGAGGATTGGATGCTCGGAAAAGATGAGACAGATCGGATGCAGGGGAGTCGTGCTGCCTGCAGTCGGCTAGCAAAGGCGTCGAACGAATCAGCCTCATCAACATCTTGTAAGCGCCGCCAAAGGCCAGCGAAGTTGACAGTGGGCGAGAATTGGTGGAGACGACAACGGCGGCACACGGCTTGGGGGGTTTGGGAAGTCAACGTCCCCCCGCGTCTATTGGTGCACGTCTATATTTAAGTCAGCCAATAACAGGCTTTGTGTGCTCTCCACTTCTTTTAGTGGGCAGGGGGGCAATGCTTGGCGGTAGCTGCGTCGGCGTTGGCCCAGCATCTGGACTACATTCGCTGGTCTGTACACGAACCATGCCCATGCTTCGGACGAACCGCAGTCACTGAACGTGGTATGCGATGACGAAAGGGAAAGCATGGAGACGAGAGGTGTACGCGGAATACTGATTAATTGGCGTTATGCCTCGAGTGTTAGACTTTTGCACTGTCGAGAGAAGCACACCATAGGCATGCGATTGGAGCTGTGGCTGTCTCATGCCCGGGTGGTGTATGATATCTATCATCGCTTAGCCCCTCCAGCTGACGGTGGTTTTCAGTTGGTAGCCGACGCTGACCACTGGGTTTTGGTTTTTTGATCCTCGGGCTTCAGCTGTAACAGATTGCATCAGTCTTTCGTCAACCGGCCTGGAGTGACGGGGCTACTTACTGCTGAGCGATGGTCGCTGTTGCCACTTGCAGATTCTTGCAGGGAGCCCAATAACGTGTCCGGCTCATAGTCGTCGAAGTTGATATCGACATATCCACGGGGTGCGAGGTCACGCGTCACAATGGCAAATGCTCGACCTGCTTCGTGTCAGCAACCAAAACGGCCGCATATCATGAGGCACGCTTATGTACCGTTGACGCCGGGGTCGGACACAATCCTCATCAGGCATTGACCGGCATCCTCCACAGTAGCGAATGAGATCCCTCGGGACGTCAAATGTTGGACAACTGGCTTGCTCAGAATTTTCGTCTCGACAAACCTGGATGGGGGTCGTCAGTTGTGGCAAAAGCGCAACCAGACTCACGTGGCATACCATGGCCCGATATAGTTCACTCGGATATTGTGCGCATACTCGGTCCGGCGAAGAGATCGCATGATGCCGCGGAGACCGAACTTGGATGCGATGTACTGGATTGCTCCGGGCAGGTCAAGATATCCTGCCAGACTGCCCTGCAAGACGAGCACCTGGTCCAGGGGCTCCCCCTTGTTCAACGCGTTCTGTCGGCGGAAATAATGGAGAGCTAGCTTGATTGTGTACAGCACGCCAATCAAATTGATGTTGACAATGTTCAGCTTCGGTTCTTGGGGCTCCTCAGCCTCGACTGGGCCAAGCCTGGTCAGTAAAATGGTTTCTCTGTTGTCATCGCCGCCGCCATCCTCTTTTCGACCTACCATCGTTGAAAAAGACCGAATCAGCTCCGCTGATGCCAGCGTTGGCCACGACGATGTCGACTCTTCCAGAAGGGCCTGACGAGATTGCCGTCTTGAACGCGGCCAGTTGATCAGCCCATACCGTGACGTTGGTCTTGACGAACTTGGCGGAGCTATATCGCGACATGAGCGCTGACCCGGCAGTATTGCTTGGGATTGCGGCTGCTCACCCGTCCAACTCCTTCTCGAGCCTCGATCCTTCTTCGGTGTCGAGGTCTGCAATCACGACGAAGGCTCTGATACCGCGTGTCAATACCCTCTCCCACAAGGCTATCCTGGACGTCTCCTCTTACCCGGCTTTCGTCAGGGCACGGACATATGATTCACCAATGCCATTGGCTCCTGACCCAAAACATCAGCGTCGGAGGCACGGCTCGGACACGCTCCAACGCACCTCCAGTGACGACGGCAGTCTTCCCCTTGACATGGCTCGTATCGAAGTCCACGTCGGTATTGACGGGTCCATTATTGGTGTACGGCTGCATTTTGCCGAGCGGGCTGTGAAGGATAGTCCCGGTATAGCAGGTACAGTAGCAGTCGTCGTACTGGGGCAGATGAGGCGTCCCGGAGGCGTTTCTGGATCTTCGAGACGGGTATGAATTCTTCTCGCTCGGCCCTCGAGATATATATCTCTCGTATAGCCAAGGCATGCAGCTTGTGAGACAAGCGCATTAGCCTCGGTAGATTTCTACTCGTGTCAGTGTCCCATGTGGGGTAGTGTTGTTTTGTTCACATCTGGCGCTTGGTGGACTGTCCCCTGGAGCTTAGTCATGGGTTCTCCGGCCACGCAACTCTGCAAGGCAGATGCCTGGACGCCCTGGACGCCGTGATGCCTTGGGCAAGATCAAGGCAGGATGACCCTGTGACTCGGTCGGGTAAACCATGGATACCAAGAAGTGATAGTACCGGATATGGAAGGATGGGAGCACCCAGAAGTAACGTACGCGGTAAAGTGCCTCTGGAGTACGGAATACTCCTCGTTCCGGGGTAGTTTCGATTACGGAGCAGAGAGGACGCGTACAGAGTGGGTGCGAAGTACGAGATACGAGTCAGGGAGTCGTAACGTGGAAAGGCCTGCAGGAACCTCCCCCCCCCCCCCTCTGCCTGCCACCTGCCGCAGCCTCGTCATCTACTGGGCACTCGTGGCACGTAACTCCGTGCTGGGGAACTTGTTCGGACCAACTCCTCCATCCCCCCTTCTTCAACACGCCACCACAACAATGCCGCTCCTGTCGTCCTCCCTGCTCCTCCGCACGCGCGCCCTCGCCCTCGTCACATTCGCATACTACCTCGTCACGGCGCCGTCGCAACTCCTCTCGTCCACCCCGATATGGCTCCTCGGCGAGAGCATGTCCCTGCGGCCCGCATCCTACGCACCCGAACCACAACTACACGACTCCCCCCGCAGCGGCAGCAGGGCCGGCACGACGAGTAATCGGCTCAGCAGCCTGATTACGGGCCACGGGGCCGCGAACGCCAGCGCCGAACGCGAGCTGTGTGCGCTCCTCGCCGTGGCCCTGGTCGTGTACGCCGTGATGATCTTTCTGTTTGCCGGGGATTTGACAGCGACGCTGCTCCAACCTTCGTCGCGCGACGCCAAGGGCTCGTCCGGCTCCAGGGGGAGCGGTGCGACCACAATGTCATCCTCTCGCTACGCCGAAGAATTGCACACGCTGTTGACGGCGCAGTCGCGCTGGCTGTCTCTCGCGGGGCTGCACGTGCTGGGGTCGTCGGTCTTGGTGGCCTGGATATACTTGTTCCACTCGCACTCGCAGCAGTCCCTCCCCTCGAGCAGTCTGTCGGGGTTCGGTCTGCTCGCGAACCGGGTGACGTTTACGGCGGCGCTGGTGGATATGTTGTTCTGGGGGTATCTGTGGACGGTGTTGAAAGACGAGGGTCGCGATGTTGCGAAGGCGCTCGCACGGCGGCGGGAGTTTGAGGATGATGGAGACGAGTGATCGATTGATCGGGAGGAGGAGCGGGTGCTCTCCTGACTCTAGGAGCCTATGTACACATCATGGACACCGGGACTGCGCTGCGAGGAGCTGGGGCTGCTGGTCGTGTACAATATGGGATGAGGGTAAAATTGTACCAACCACTACGACTGCTGTGTGTTAATCACATTAAGACTTGATTCTCTGTATATAAAGATATCACACTAAAAGCAATGCATCGAACCAACCGAGCACGACGTCTTCGAACAGACATCTCAATTATTCCAATCTACGCTCTTCATTTATCACTATTATGTATATCAATCTCTTTCAGCTCTGTCCTCGGACAATGCCAGCTCACAACAGAGCAGCCAGGCCAAGCATTCCCGCTCCCATGGCACCAAATCCGACGGCCAACTGGTTAGCAGCACCGGTTGGACTCTCGGTCGCAGCGCTTGCAGCGGAAGACGCAGAGGAGCTGGCGCTGGAAGCGCTCTCCGAGAGAGAGGTAGCCGTTGCGCCACTCGAGGTGAGCGTGGTTGTTGCGCTCGAGCTGCTCGCTGTGGCGGTACCACTGCTTGCGGTCGAGGTGCAGGTCGCGGAGGCAGGCTGTGGAGAGACACACTGCGCGTCAGTGACAAAGCTGTGTAACACGTCTGTTGGACCTCATCTGGGAGACGGATAGCAAGAGACCTGCAGGTACTATGGTTCTCCCGGGGTGATGGGAATGAGCCGCTCTTGACCCATGTACCGTGCTTGGGTGGGCGCGAGGGATGCGATTGCACGACATGATTGTATGGATACTGCTGGTACTGCGAATATAGTACGCGCAGAAGCAACAAGACGTACCAAAAGCGACGATGCAGATACAGGGTCGCAAATGCTGTGCGCATAGGCCAGCGCGGCTTGCTGGTCTGCAGTGTCACACGCCTGGAAGACGCAGCACCCGATATTGTCGAGGAAGGACTCGGTGTGGCAGATGCCTATGCGGTTTGGAGCCTCATCAGCGATGCTGTCCTGGTATCATCGTTCGGGCTCTGAGGTTGCGGAGGACCAACTAACAGTCTGGAGCAAGGTTGCAGCTCGCCGGGAGCAAGCTCGTCACGCAGTTATTGGCACCTACAGCATGTCCGAGGGCGTCAGTACATCACATAGGACACAGTAGATCATTCATTCCGTTATTGAGCAGAAGAGGGACACATACACGAAGGCAACGTCCCGGCGGTCTGCGCCGCCGCGAAACCCATCAGCAGAGTGGAGGCAGCAAGGATGAGCGGGCGATGCATGGTGTGGGCGGTGTACTCGTAATCAAGCTGTACCTCGGGGTTTCTCCGCTCTTTCCAATCGAGGAGAGTGTCTATCAAAGATGATGGTGCTGGATATATTCAGGCAGGCTATGGCAGGATCAAGAGGACAGCAGATGCGAGGGATCGACAGCGGAAAGGAGACAGAGAGTTCGGCATGGCCAAATAACCCTCCATCACATATGCACGTCCTGACGCAGTGGCCCTTGGGTGTTCTTGTCCTTCAGATGCAGCTTTGTGGAGGTGCCGAAGCTTCCTCCCTAGTCGTGGTCTCGGTCTCTCGATCGGATCGTCGCCGTCCGGTCAAGGTTCTGCGGGGGACCCGGGGGGATCCAGGCACCGGTCCATGGACCATTCTGGACGTGCTGGCCTACCCGTGCGGTGAGCACCGGTGAGTACAATGTACACTGACTGTCCGCCGACCGTGTCGACGCGGTCCATCGTATTCGGCTTGCAATCAAACGAAAATCGGGAAACCAATCACTCATACTCGTAATGCCAACAGGGACGTTGACGCCACAAGGCCCCGGGATTGGTAGCCTGGGCGGAGCATTTTCGACGAGCAAGATCCACGGGGGTTGGGCGGACGGCACAGCGCCTTCGTTTCTGGGGGCCCCCCGGACAACCAGGTGCGACCCCCAGTCAGATGGGCAAACACCAGGACAGGGACAAGGCTGAGCGGCGTTACTCGGCAGCGGCTCATCGCAGCCTGACTGCGGCGAGATGGAGCACACACTGTTCTGGATGGAGAGCAAGCTACGAGTAGGGCCAGCATTGGTGGGACTGTATCGGAGCTTGAGTAACGTCTTGTTCATGCTGTACTGTACATACACAGATCCCTGGACATCGTGCGCCATCAATATCATCAACATTATACAGACAGGACTTCCCTTCGAGCAAGGGGCCATCGCAATGAGCATCCCTCGCATCCCAGCCCGCCGCTCCCCCCTCAGACGACATTAATCGTATATGTATAATCACTCGCAAACCAATAACTGTTCGTGTGGTCCAACCTCTCCAGGTAGTTGTTCATCTCCGGCTCGCCCTTCATGACACTGCGGAACCGATCCCAGTTGACCTGGTCGTACGTCGACACGTCGAAGCAGCCGATCCGTCGGAACTCTCCTTTCTTCATCGTCGCACACAACAACAGGCCCTCCACTCGGTCAACCACGTCGATCACGGGCAAGAGGTAAATCTCCAGCATCTCGCACAGCATGCCCGAGCTCGCATCGCTCAACTTGGGCAAGCGGTCGTCGAAGCTCGCATTCTCAAGCTCCACCTGGGCTTTGGTGCATTGGACCACGCACGGCGTCCGCCCCCAGTAGTCGTGCGTCCGTTTCAGCAGGCCCCTGGCCATGAATCCGCGGACTTTCATCTTCGCGCTCTCCACAATCCCAAAGTTGTCACCCGCAGGGTTATATTTCACGTCCAGGTCGATGATCTCGATGCATGTCTCGCGCTGCGAGGTCGCCGGTTCGGGGTATCGCACTTCGCCGTCGATGGACGCCCACGTCCACGTCGGGGCGCGGAATCGCGTCGGTCGACGGCCCTGCTCCACCCGCCACAGTAGTGAGTGTGGTAAGTGCGGCTTCCACATGCCGACGACGTAGTCATTCGCGTGGAGGCGGTTTCTCGCCATGTACTGCTTCGCCAGCCCCGTGAGGGCCAGCAATTTGTCCGACGCGTACGTGAGGCGCTTGGGCGAGTACATCTTGACCAGCTGGTGCCAGTTGCCGTGCCGTTGGTGGTGGATTTTCTTGCTGAAGAATTCTTCGTGTTCCTGCGACGAGGGCGGGCCCATGGTCGCGGGCAGGCCCTTGGGGAACACCTCGGAGCAGCACTGCTGCTGACACTCCCAGAAGACTTCGTTGCGCGTGAAGTGCAGGGTGCGCTTTGCGAGGCATCGTTCCTGGAACGCCCAGGCACGCTTCGAGAGAGGGGACGAGTCGACGAGATCGTGCCACAGGGTTGAGCGGAGGATCTTGTACAAGCCTTCGTCGACGCCGAGGCTGGCGTTGACCGAGACGATGCACGGTTGCAACGCCGCCACGTTGCGCGTGTAGATCAGGCCCGACGCATCGTCCCTCGACGACGTGGCCGCAATGTTGAGCGCGGCTTCGGAATACACTCTGTGCATCTGGCCCATCTCCGCCAGCACATCCGCCTCACTGTCATGCCGGATGCAGAGCGCGTCAATCCAGAGGTACCGGAATCCAAGCTTGTCGGCGATGAACGCCGCCTCTGCAAATGTCTTGGGCAAGCTACTCAGGCTGACACCCTGCCTCAGCGCGGCAAGCGTGCCCTTGTGCAAGCGGATCGTCTTGACTTTCCCCCAACAGTGACTCAAGGTAGCGTACTCACTCAACGGGTCGGCGAACATGCCGTCCACGAGTTTCAGGCCCGGAGCGCCCTTTGGACCCTTCAGCGAGACGTCCAAGAGGTGAGTCGGCTTCCAGGTCGACCCGTCCGGGTTTCCCGAGACGGAGCATTTCATGTGGTTGAATGTGCAGTCTTGGATCCATTGTTTGGCGAGCTCGAGTGTCTCCTGCGATGCTGTGCTGACAGACCTGGCGTCGATTGTGCGCACGCCGGGCTCGACAGCGTCTACAACGGAAAACCATCAGTCGCCGTCACGAGGGGGGGCTCTATTGCGGTGCCCACAAGAGAGTGGCCATAACTCACATTTCGGATTCATCAGGATCAACTCCACCACCAACCCTGTGGTCTCCTCCCACTTCAACGGGAGACTCGCCTTTGAACCATGACTGCTTGGCGTCGGACCTCTATTCTCCTTGTTGTCCTCCGGCAACATTGGCGCCTTCGAGGGCTTCACGTAGCGGAACTTTAGTCGCGCCTGATCCCTCGCGATGGGTGAGATCCATGCAAACCCCACAGAGTCGACGGCCGACCCTTTACTTCGGAACGCTCTGTAGGCGTCGGGGTCAATGGACATGAATACCGTCAGGCACAAGTGGCATTGGCTGGCGCGCGACGCGAGGTCTTCCAGGCCGTGGTGGGGGATTTCTCCCGTCGAGTCCGACCGGGAAGCATTACTCTGTTGGAAAATAGACTCGCACGCGCTGCAGAGCGTGCTCGGGGTGAGGTCAGTCATGGTTGTGGTCTTCTGTCGCGAACGGGACGTTGTCGGCTGCCGATGCTGCTCTTCGGCATGTCGCTGGCTTCGGTCGCGTCGCTCAATTGTCGCAACACAAACACGGACACGTCGCACACTTGAAAGAATTGCTGTGTCGATCTCGTTTCAAAATCCTTCCGCACGGATGCAAAGAGTCCAGGTTCGAGTCGCTTCTCCTGAGATCGTCGCCGCCAACACAGACCCGACCTCTTAATTTCCGAGCGCGGGCGGTTTGGACGCCACGCCGGCCCAAGCGGTTGACCAAGCGGTTTCAGGGAAAAGCAACGCCCTTCAAGGTGATACGCGCGCTACGTTGATTGCATCACATAAAACCATTGGCAACACGAGATTGAACGACAGGATGGACGTGCTGTTCCTAACTCTTCGGCCCATTGTTGTCTGCTGCTCCAACTGCAACAGGCAAATCGGCAGGGAGTCCCCGGCCACAAGCCGCCTGGCTGATACGTAGCGACCTACGGAGTAGTCCGAAGCCAAAAGCTTGCTGGGGCTAAGCGAGAATTGTGGAGGAGACAGAGCCCTTGTCTGGCATGGATGATTAAGGATCGACACCGATTGACCATGGACAGATTATTATGTACTCCGTAGTGGGTATTCTATATGGGCGTCAAAGTCATACAACACGCGACCACAACAAGCACTATCGCAGCCTCGTCATTTTCAGCAGGTCGTGCCGGTGGAAATACTCGCGGTTTCTCTTCCCAAAGATGTACATAGGTAGGCTGAGCATACAGACTGCAATCTCGATGCTGCCGAATATAATGAAGAGGTGGTTGATCCGGATCGCAAAGACCCAGTTGTAAGCGTGATAGGCCAGGATGAAGGAGAAGATGTTTTTGAAAATGATGAGGTTCGTAAATGCTTCCACAGCGATGTCACGGTGAGCGTCAAGCAGGTACTGTGCCGATGCTATCGAGCCCATGACCATGCTGATGATGATGAATGCGAGAAAGACCTCAGGAACGATCCAGCCATATCGTGCCACATCGTTCGCCGTGATGCCGAAGCCATACAGGCCAATGCATGAGAAAACCAAGGTTGGGATGACCAACAGGATGCGGAATTCTGGCTCATATTTCCCCTTGTTGAGCCTGGTCAGGAACCTCGTGACCACTTCGCTGTAGATGCCTGCGCCGAAGAGGCCAAGGATGCTGCCGATGAAGGCGCTGGTGTACATCTTGCCGGCTCTCTCCTCATTGAAAAACAGGGGCGGACCCAGGAAGATGAGTGACAATATCACCCCCACCATGACGGTCCAGCCGATGATCACGCCTTGAATCAAGCAGGCCCAAAGCACTGCTGGGTGCAAGAAGAGCGGGAAAGGCCGAAACAGGAGCTTGAAGAAAGATTCCTCAGTCTTGCGGCCATTGAAGGGCCTAAGCCTTTTTAGATAGGAATCCTTTGGAGGGCCGCTTTCAGTCACTGGTTGGGCGTCCAAAGGCTTCTCTTCATTTTTGGCGATCGATGTTTGAGCTGGACCAAGGGCCTCCGACGAAGTGTCGCCTTCAGCAAGCAGATCGAGGTCGAGTGAATGCGCGCGTCGATAAGCTGTCTCAGGCACGAAGAAGAACAGAAGCAGAAAACCGAGTGCCATGAAGATGGCGAGGAAGAAGAACTGATCGTGCCTAGTTAGTAACCATTCGCTCTCTGATGGCATTGTACGTTGGCTGGGGGTGTCTCGGCCATCACGCGTTCCTCCAAGGTTTCAGAAGAGGAACTTACGCTCCATTGCCAGCCCATGTGAGCAGAAATCATACCCACAAAGACAGGCGTCAGAAATGCTCCTCCGAATAGACAGGTGTTCGTGATGGCCATTCGGATCCCACGCTCATGGACGTAGTATAAATCACCCACGCAGGCGTTGACCAGAGCCTCGAACGGTGCAAGGGCAACGCCCTGAAAGACACGACTCCAGAGCAGACTGGCGTAGTTGTGACGAACATGTTCAGAGCCACCCCACGCCGAGCTTGCAACCATAAATAGTGCGCCGAAGAGAAACAGATGCCTTTTGCCCCAGACTCTTGCCGATGCAACGAAAAGCCATCCTGCTACGCACACGCCACAGAGGTGATAGGCTGTAAGCAGAGCAGCATCTTGGAATGTCCGCTTAAACACGATGGCAAGGGTAACTGAATCGGCCGCCAGTAAAGGAGACGCCGTAGTCGCAAGACAGGAGACGAAGCATAGGATGCCGAGGATCACATCGCGTTGCCAAAGAGGCCAGTTCTGCCAGCTGCGTCAGTGTCGGGGTCTCCCAGCATTGCGGAAAGACAAACCAAAGGATCATTCGGGTCATCCGAGGGCTGAGGTACCAGAATGTTTCGACCGTTCTTGTCTTTCTTGAGATGCTGGGCATTCTCGAGGAGCTCGGCATGTCGCTGTTCGCTCTCATACACGTAGACGGTCCCCGGGACGTGTTCGACCTTGGGTTCAAGGATTCCAAGAGCCATGCTTAGGTCAGGTTGCGGGCGCTGACTGGTGAATGCGACAGTGGGGCGTCTCACTTCTACCCTCGTGTGGCAGGAATCATGACTCTCTGCAGCATACCACCAGACTGAAGAGATGTATTTTCCCCCTATTCTTTACTCTGCTGCCTGCTGCAAGCCTGACCGTCGGCGACAAGGCTTGCCTGGATAGAAATGTAGCGCAAGCCTGGGGAATGCAACCGCAAGCGAGTTTGTTCCCCGCCGTTCTCGATCCAGGCTCCCGAGGCCACAACCAGCCACTTACAGTGCACCAATGTCGTTCCCCAGATTTTGGAGTCTTGGGCTATGGAATACGCCGTAAAGTCCGTGAAACGCACCGAGTGACTCGGAAGGCACGGCGGGATATATCAACGGTGTAATTAACGATCGTCGAATGCACCATACTGCAAACCTACTTTTCACAGGAACCAAGTAGGGTTTTAAGAAAAGTGACGGTGGCCGAAGCGAATCTTGTATCCTTCTCTACGTCTTACCCGTTCCTGGCGAGACAACGCCGTGCAGAAGAGCTAGGCACAATGCATTGAGGTTGAGGGCGTACAGTTCTGATTGATGACAATAATGATCTGTGCTCCTTAATCTGAGGATGATATCTGACTTTTTGACGCCGTGCCTCAACTACTGGATACGCATATGTGTTCCATGCGCAAATGGTAAGCCCCCTCTTCATTTTCCCTTCTCACTGCCATACATGGTCTTGTTCCACGCCCGCTCTGGTTTGCTGGGAGAATTGGGTCGCTGGTCGTCTCCAAGACCTTCTTGCTCGTAAGCGTTGGGGTTGCCGGTGGAACCACCCTCCCTCGTCGGTCCGTCATTCGGTTGTCCTTGTATCGTGCCTCCATATGCCTTGGTGTGAGTCGAAGTAGCACCAGCTCTTCCATACGCTTTCTCAACATTCTCAACGCCTGTAGTTTTCAGACCCTGGCCGGCGGTGGGGGCGCCAGGGACCCCTGGTGATGCTTTTGGCCAGATGTAGAGAAGGGCGCCGAATGCTACCGCACCGACGGTTATGTAGCGAGTACTAGACATTGTGGTTTTGGTTAGATCAGTCAAGACAAGATCCGTGAAGTGTCTGATGGCGCCCGGGTAATTGCCCTTTGATGTGTTTGGTGTGATCTGGCTTTAGCACCCAAACGCGCCGATATCTGAACCTTCTGGAAGTGGTAGTCGATAGCGTAATGAAGAGCAACAGCGAGAATGAAAGACTCTTGCGAGGTTTTCACTTCATAGGAACTTCAATTCAGATTCTCGTCGAGCTTAAGTGAAGGCAGGAGAAACAGTTTCCGCATGACGTAGCGCGATTTGGTCAAAAGTGCACTTGCTCAGGGGAGAGAAATTACCAACCACTCGACTCAGGCAACTTCCGAGGATCGGATTTGGGTTTCCTCATCACGGATTCGTAGGGCGTTCTCGTCATGTTGATGTGAATGCGGAAGGTAACCGGAGATGAAGTCATGACTTTGCCATCAAATCAATGCCAACGAAATCTAATTCGAGTGCTGAAAGCGGTTTCGCCTGCCAAGGCAGACGCCACTCATGTCACATGTTCGCGGAGTCTTCGATGGGCAAAGAAAATGGGAAGAAGTGTAGGGTCAAAGAATGTGGAAATGACTGACCGAGTGACCTGAGAATCCATCTCAGTTGTCAAACTGTGATTGCGGACCTTTCCCTCGCACGCTTGCTAACTCCACTCATCAGTCCACCTGAGCTAAGCTATGTGGTATCGTAGGAGACAAAAAAGAGAAATCAATGTATGCCTTGGAATCGCATTCGACATAGGTGGGGAATAGGTAGTGGTCCGTATCGAGGGCCTCCTTCGTAGTCCTCTCTGCTGTATCTGTCCCTGTTGCACAAATGGCTTCGCACGACCAGTGCATTACTTAGAATCCGTGCTCGTTTCAAGCCATGCTGATGCACTGCCAGTTGAGCAATATCCTGCCGTCAAAACATGAGGCGGTTGTAAGCAAGAATGACAAAAGGCGTAAGAGGTGCACAGCTGCCTGATTGCCATCTCTTAAGAAGCAGGAGCGGCCTCGGTCTTTTCCGCGGCCTCAGCAGTGGCACCGGACTCTGCAGGCTTCTCCTCCTTGGAGGCTTCACCGGCTGGGCCAGCTTCACCCTCACCACCATCAGACGACGTCCACAATGTCAAGTTGTCTCTGAGCAACTGCATGATAAGCGTGCTGTCCCGGTATGATTCCTCGGAGAGCGAGTCGAGCTCGGCGATGGCGTCGTCGAAGGCTTGCTTAGCAAGATGGCAGGCGCGATCAGGCGAGTTGAGGATTTCGTAGTAGAAGACGCTGAAGTTGAGGGCGAGACCGAGACGGATAGGGTGGGTGGGAGTGAGTTCAGTCTGTGCAACGTCTGTGGCATTCTAAAGTGGAGAATCAGCGCTGATACTCAGACTTGGCGGAGTACGACTGTCATACCTTGTAGGCTTCGTGAGCGGCAGTAGCTGCAACCTTACGCTTCTCACCAGATGCGAACTCAGCAAGGTATCGGTGGTAGTCGCCTTTCCTGTTGAGGGTATCAGATTTGGTTCCAGCTCTCCATGGTGAAAAGAGATACGCACATCTTATGGTAGAACACCTTTGACTCTCCAGATTCGGCCTTTGGGATAAGGGCTTGGTCCAGGACGTCGAGGACATCTTGACAGACCTTCTCGAGCTCGGTCTCGATCTTTTGGCGGTATTCGCGGATGGTAGCGACATGCTTGTCGGAGCCCTTGGATTCCTCTTTCTGCTCAATGGAAGAGATGATCCTCCAGGACGCACGCCTAGTTCCGACAACGTTCTTGTAGGCAACCGAGAGGAGGTTTCGCTCGTCAACAGACAGCTCACCGCCCAGCTAGTACGTGTCAGATGGATTGATTGCGAGACTATCGTCAGAGCTGCAGACGTACGTTGGCAACCTCTTTCATGTAGTTGACCATCTCATCGTAGCGCTCAGCCTGCTCGCAGAGCCTGGCGAGGAAGGTTTTGCTGGTAGAGTGTCAGTCGTTGCGGATTCCGAGGGCCTGGGCAGGCAGCCATACCTTTCGCGCTACAAGTCGCATTCGAGTCAGCACAATGCCTTATCAAGGAAAGGTTCGATGATGAGGTCGGACAGGCACGAGCTGAGACGGAACCTCGAGGCGGGGATAGCACTTACGTCTGTAGCCATTGTGAAGGTTTAGGATGATGGTTGGGATAGGGAAAGGATGTTGTTGATGGATCTTGAGGGGGCGGACACAGGAAAAGAATGAGAGATTGACGATGGAAATCGAAGGGGAGTCTGAATGTCTGGTGATGGGAGATTGGGGGTTTGTGAGAGCGCAGCACTGTGAGTAAGGCAGTGAAAGGCTAGAGCAACCTGAAGTCACTTGGGGCTAACCTAAATCGGTCGCTGCTGCCAGCTTAAGAATTGTTTGGGACCAGCGCAACCTGAAACTCTGCACCACCTTTGGCACCTTGCTTCAGGTTTGGATGTTTGTTTTTCTAGGCTCTGTCCAATGATTGCTTGCTTTGCGGTACAAAGCACTGGTCATGTTTTAAGACGTACAATTGCGTGCATTGACACCCAAAGCCTAGAGCCACAGAGCTTACTCCCTATTGCGCTCGCGTTTGCAGCCCCGCGCCGGCTGTGGATTGCATCTCTACTTGATGTCCTGCTTCGTACTGGAATCGGATCGAATCTAAAGCGCTGCCACAGATTGGTTCGAAGATCCGATTACTCTTCGGTGTCAGCCGTCTGTACGAGTAGTGCCTTGCCGCGTTCTCGCGGTCGGTTCAACACCGATTGACGTTTTCCGGCTCGGCTGCGCTTCGGCGCCATCTGGAATTTTCGATAAAACACAGATCTTCTTTAAAGTCCACCGTGTCCAGTTCTCCGCGAAGCACGTGGGGCATGAGTGAGTTTCTTCGCTGCAAAGTCCAGTCACTCTTTTGCCGTGCTGTAGTATTAGAATAGATTTTCAATACGTCTCTGGGACTTCACTTTTAGAATAAACAAGGAACTGGTCGTGGTGCATGGATCTACACAGCTCGTGTCGCGGCTTCCCAGATTTCCTTTCTTTCCCATAGTCGTCCGCTTCTTGACAATTCCAACATGGAGCAAGCGTATGTACACTCGACGTCGGAGGTGCTCCGTCACTTCCATGTCACTGAAACAGCCGGTCTGTCGTCTGCGCAAGTTGCGGAATCAAGAACGAGATACGGGAGCAACTGTGAGTAGAGGTGCAAGAGGGTTTGAAGCAAAGACACTGACGGTTCAACTCAGCCCTCCCTGAAGACCCGCCTACCCCCCTGTGGCAGCTGGTGCTCGAACAATTTAAGGATCAATTGGTTCTGATATTGCTGGGTTCGGCTGCCATATCTTTCGTCTTGGCCCTATTCGAAGAGTCGGATGATTGGACTGCGTTCGTGGATCCAGTGGTGGTACGTTAAATAGACATGTCCATGTGTGCCAGCGAAGACTGACAGAGAGAAAGATCCTGACAATCCTCATTCTTAACGCGATCGTCGGTGTCACGCAAGAGAGCAGCGCCGAGAAGGCCATCGCAGCCTTGCAGGAATACTCCGCAAACGAGGCCAAGGTGATTCGAGATGGACGCGTTCAGAAAATTAAAGCGGACGAGCTGGTGCCGGGAGACATCGTTACAATCTCTATTGGGGACCGTGTACCAGCGGACTGCCGGCTGCTGTCGATTCAGAGCAATAGTTTCGCGGTTGACCAGGCCATCCTCACAGGCGAGAGCCACAGCGTGAGCAAGGAATGCAAGGAGATCAAGGATGCCCAAGCTGTCAAGCAAGATCAGGTCAACATGCTATTCTCTGGAACGACCGTCGTGGCTGGACATGCTACTGCTATTGTGGTTCTCACGGGCAGTTCCACGGCCATTGGCGATATCCATGAGAGCATTACCTCGCAGATCTCGGAGCCCACACCCCTCAAAGAGAAACTCAACGACTTCGGTGACACTCTTGCGAAGGTCATTACGGTCATCTGCGTCCTGGTCTGGTTGATCAACATTCAACATTTCAACGATCCTTCGCACGGTGGAAGCTGGGCAAAGGGTGCAATCTATTACCTGAAAATCGCCGTCTCCCTAGGTGTTGCGGCGATCCCAGAAGGCCTTGCTGTGGTCATCACCACTTGCCTTGCTCTGGGGACCCGGAAAATGGCAGCCAAGAACGCCATCGTAAGGAGTCTACCCTCCGTGGAGACCTTGGGTAGCTGCAGTGTGATCTGCTCCGACAAGACCGGCACTCTCACAACCAACCAGATGAGCGTGGAGAAAATTGTGTATCTCAATGAAGCCGGTACCGATCTTGACGAGATCGAGGTCAAAGGGACCACGTTTGCTCCCATGGGTGACCTGATCCAGAACGGCCAGGCTCTCAAGGACGCAGCTGCAACATCGAAAACGCTCAGACACATGTCGGAGGTTTTGGCGCTATGCAATGAGTCTCATTTGTCGTATGACGCCAAGTCGAATAGCTATACAATCATTGGCGAGCCGACCGAGGGAGCTCTCCGTGTCCTGGTCGAAAAGATTGGAACCGACGACATTACAGTGAACCAAACTCGAAACGCTTTGTCGGGCGGCGAAAAAGTCCACTTTGTCAGCAAATACTACGAAGACAGACTCCCTCTGCAGGCCATGTATGAGTTTTCGAGAGATCGAAAGAGCATGTCGGTCTTGGCTGGGACTGGTGAAAGCCAGAAATTGCTCGTCAAGGGAGCCCCGGAATCCATCATTGAGCGCTGTTCACATGTGGTCCTCGGGTCAAGTGGTAACAGGGTGCCCATCACCAAGCAACATCTAGGCCTGATCGGTGAAGAAGTGGTCGAATATGGCCGCCGCGGTCTGCGGGTTCTCGCTCTCGCAAGCGTTGAGAACGTCGGCGGTAGCAAATTGCTCGAAAACGCCAAGAGCAGTAAGGAATACATCCAGCTGGAACAGAAGATGACCCTGATTGGTCTCGTGGGCATGCTCGATCCGCCTCGCCCTGAAGTCGCCGACTCGATCCGAAAATGTAGAGAGGCAGGAATCCGAGTGATTGTCATCACCGGCGACAATCAGAATACCGCCGAGACGATCTGCAAACAGATTGGTGTCTTCTATCAGGACGAGGATCTTACTGGAAAGAGCTATACTGGCCGTCAATTCGACTCTCTTTCCGAGAGCGAGAAGCTGGAAGCGGCCAAAACTGCTTCGCTCTTCTCCCGCGTCGAACCAAGCCACAAATCCAAGCTCGTCGACCTGCTCCAAGAGGCCGGTGAAGTTGTGGCCATGACGGGTGACGGTGTCAATGATGCCCCGGCGCTGAAAAAGTCGGACATTGGCGTTGCTATGGGCTCAGGTACCGATGTTGCGAAGTTGGCTGCCGATATGGTCCTGGCGGACGACAACTTCGCAACGATCGAGCTAGCCATCGAGGAAGGGCGATCGATCTACAGCAACACCCAGCAGTTCATTCGGTACCTCATCTCGTCCAACATTGGCGAAGTCGTCTCGATCTTTCTTACCGCCGCTCTGGGCCTCCCGGAGGCATTGATCCCGGTGCAGCTCCTCTGGGTGAACCTCGTCACAGATGGACTTCCGGCAACAGCGCTGTCGTTTAACCCCCCTGACCACGACGTAATGCGCCGCACCCCGAGAAAACGCGACGAGCCGCTTGTCTCTGGGTGGCTGTTCTTCAGATACATGGTGGTCGGCACCTACGTTGGAGCAGCGACGGTGTTTGGGTATGCTTGGTACCTCATGCTCTACTCTCCAGGCCCACAACTCAGCTTCGCCCAACTGCGCAACTTCCACAAATGCTCGCCTGCCAACCCACTATTCGACGGCGTCGACTGCGCGATCTTCTCGGCCTCTTCCGTCGCAACCCGGACGGCGTCGACTGTTTCACTTTCGATCCTCGTCGTCATAGAAATGTTCAACGCGATGAATGCTCTCTCCTCGTCCGAGTCGCTCTTGCAATTGCCGTTGTGGAAGAACATGAAGCTTATCTACGCCATTTGCCTCTCAATGATCCTTCACTTTGCCATCCTGTACACCCCGATCCTGAGAAGCTTGTTCTCCATTGAAGCGCTGGGCTGGGACGAGTGGTATGCGGTGCTCTGGATCTCAGCGCCCGTCATTCTCATTGACGAGGCGTTGAAAGCCGCGGAGAGAGCGATCTTTGTCAATTCCAAGAGCGAGAGGAACCGACGTGCTAGTATCTCTTACTCCTTGAGCCGGGCGAGCACGCTGGAGGGAAATGGCATCGTGGCTAACGGGAAAGTGAAGGCCAACTGAGACACGGGTCTCGACTCTGACGAAGTGAGTTCATATTTCCTCCTGGAAAGACAACCTGAATGGTTCAGGCCACGGGCATCACGTCACAAAGCTATGGTGAGTTTCCGCCGGCAAAGCTCTCACATGCTGCATTTCCAGGGGCGCGTTGCTCGAGCAATCGAGCTGGAGTTTTGTCCTTGCATAGGTCTAGAGATCATAGAACGAGTCGCATGCTAGAATGATACGACGATTAGAGCCCGCATTGCATTCAATCCTGATGCTGCCACATAGTGAAGGTGTGGCTTGCTTCGACTAAGCCTCCAGCGGGCCCAAGGGACGTCAACGCAGAGCCAATGGGAGCGCGGCGTCAAGCAGGCCATGGATGGGGGGGCGGGGGGGGAGCGTCTTTCATGGCACTGCACAGCCTTGTCGTGATCCGGCCAGACCAAAGATCCCTGCTCGCCTCCTCGCCTGCTCCCTTAGCCTCTGCCGCCTCACGAATTGAACGCTATCTAGGTACTCGCGCAAGCAGCCATGGGGCCACTCGTAGTCAATGCTAGGCAGAGCGCTGCAGGTGCCTGAGCAGAATGTTCCACCTCGCCCTCACCTCTTGATCGACTACCTATATTGCCAGACCCATTCTCAAGCTGACATCTCGATTTTATGACTTTGTGAAGTCGAAGGCGTGGTCGTTTGTTCCCTCGACCAGTTCGAAACCCAGCCAGATCAGGTCACGCGGGGGCCCATTGCCCAGATGGATCACATCACCGTCTTCCGGCATCCTCGCAACGAGCAGCAAGAATCTTGCCTGTTCGCATCGTTCCCCGGCGAAGTCCGTGACAAGATCTGTACGTTTGTGCTAAACTGCTACGAGTCCAACAATCCCGCCAGACTCTGGGACAACGACAGCTCCTATGTCCGGCCGGGCTACAGCGCTCCCCATGTGGCCGATACGGCTCTCCTCCGAACGTGCCAGCGCATCTACGCGGAGAGTAAGTCCCTCGATCTCTCTACGAAAGGACCGCCGTCTATGTAACTACGGTCGCGTGGTGTCTTTCCCCCCCCCATATATGATCATCAATGTTCGACATCAGCTGACCAACCAAACTGCTTCGCAGACTGGTTCCGACCCTGGGTCAGTGCTACGCACACCTTCTACCTGGCGTGGGCGGGCCGGCGACCAGATGACCGACAGCGCATGACCGTGCCGAAGTTCCAGCCGTTCCTCAACCGCCTTGTCGCTGCTCACGGGGAGGTGGAGATCTCCCACGTGCGGGTCTTCGCGCAGCTGTGCTACCTGGAGCCCGGTGACCAGCTGAGCTCGATCCTGCGGATGCGGAATTTCTTTCCGCGCAAGGTCACGGTGACGATCCGCCATCATGACTGGTGGTCCTGGGAGGCGGACGCCCGGCTCCGTATCGAGTCGACCTGGGTGAGAGAGGGCCGCTTCCCAGCCAGTGTGAGAGAACTGTGCGTCGAGCTCGAGAGCCTCCAGCGGAAGAAGGACCAGGTGGACCAGATCGCCAGCGGGATGGTCAAGCACTGGCACTTCCGGCGACAGGACGGAACGATCATGTCGGCCACCGCGGAGGGCTGTAAGGTGAGCTGCTGGAGTGGGAGTTCGACGTGGGAAGGCGAGCGCTGGTTAAGAGATGAGACCAAGCCCGGGACGAACGAGTACTACGTCAAGACCATTACCTGGAGACCCGGCAAAGAGCGAACTCTGCGGCCTAAGCCGCGAGACCTATGCGTTTCAGGAGACTTTGCGTCCATCACGGACAATCGGTCGGCCGTCCATGTTTCGTCGCTGCAGCGGGCAGGCATCCCGATGGACTTGTCGGCCAGCGAGACCTTGCGGCTCTTGCAGGAGTGGGAGGCACGGCGGTCCGAGGAGGCAAACGAACCTGAGCCTGACGACGACGACGACGACGACGACAGTGGGGATGATCGATGGGCAGCCGAGTTAGAGGACCAAGACGACGATCCATATGAATTCGGAGAGGAGAGTGAGATGGACAGCGACGACGAGGGCGCCGCCGACCCTCCATATCCTTTCGAAGAGGAGGAGGAAGAACAATTTGAGGTTGAGGCCGATGATGAATAGAGGGGGGGGGGGGGCCGAGAGTGAGCAAAGATGATGGGTAGACCTGCTCGAGTGCCGGCTTGGGACAATCTTCTCGTTGCAGAAAGCAAGATACATATTCCGATGCCTGTCCGAAATCCAAGACAGCGTTGCTTCCAAGCCCGAGCAATGTAACACGAACACAGCCATTCCCTGCGAACCCCTTCCCCTAAGCCCTTCGCACTCGCATTCACCTTCGCTATGCCCGACTGATCCACTTGAGATCGACTTGTCCAGCTCCGCCTCCGATTCTCTAGCGTGCTGGCGTCCAGGTCCCTGGAGTCCGTGTTGATTTGTGCCACTATACTGCGGTATACTGCAACATGCTGTGAAAAGGCCAGACTAAGCGGCACAGGAGTCATAGTCTTTGACATTGGGCCTCACAGTCCCTCTGTCATTCAAGCCAAACAGGTGCATATATCTCCTGTCGTGCGTGCCTGAGGCATCGCATTACTTCTCCATGTTCGGTTCAGGTTAAGCCAGGACTACACCGCGGCGCCTCTGCTCATGCTCATGCTCCAACACTCCGGCTGTGGATCTCTGAAAGGTCATATATCACATCTCGTTTCTTCACAACTGCACACCCCAAAACCCGCGTCCACCACAGACTCCCAACGTTCCCATTGTGGGCGCCCAACTCAAATTGCCAACCTCAAACTTACAGTCCCATACAGCACTCGGCCCTCGTTCCTGGCCCTGGCCCTGCACCTGTCCAGCAGAAGCGCCCTGCCCTACTCCACCGGCCGCAGCACCCGTACTGGCACTGCTTCCCATCAAGTCCCACAGCAAGACACAGCAATCATCCGCCCCGGACGCGAGCACCCCTCTTTGGGTATTACTCCAGTCAATGCAATTCACAGACGCGCCATGACCCTTGAGTTCGAGGAGCGCTTGCCCAGGTTGGCGGACGTCCAGGACCCGGATTAAAGGCGAGTCTTGGCTAAATGTGGCGAGGAGGTGTGCATCGTGGGGGGAAGCAGCGATGCGGAGGAGAGGAGGGGGAAATGGGAGCGCTGAAGGGCCACCAGAGCCGGAAGCGCGGGTCGGGGAGGAGGAGAGGGCATCAAGCTGAGCTGTAGAATTTTAGTATGGTTGAATCGGAGTATATGCTGGGATGAGGCCTTACAGTTCTTCTCCTGCTGTTGTTGCTTCTCTGAGGGCTCGTAGATGATCGTGCTGTGCTCGAGACTTCTCAGATCGAACATCCTCACACTGCCGTCCGCGCCACACGAGACAAAGACGTCAACGCTGTTTGCGCAGAACCGCACATCGTAGACCTCTTTGTCATGAGCAATGAGCTGCGTTTTGGCCGTCAAAGTGGGAATATCCCAGATGGTACATGTGGTGTCTATTGACGAAGTGATGATTAGAGACGGTTGCACGACGTTCCAGTCTAGGGACGTGATCGGCGCGGTATGTTCCGGAGACTTTGAATTCGACAGCAGCGCGAGCGGAGACAACTTCTGTAACGGTGGTGTCTTTGTGCTCGCTGACCGCGTTATGGAATTCGTCTGGTATGAGTGCTGGTCGTTTGGAAGTGACCACAGCCGTAGGTGGTCGCCAGATGTTGCAAGCAGGTCAGTAGTCTGCTTGTTCGACGATGGCGGCTCCCACAATATCCTTGTCACAGGGTATGCATGTGTTGCTTCTGCTGTTTTGACAAACTCCAACCCTCGTTCACCATGCGGGTTGTCTGGGTCTATTTGTGACCTCTGCGTGTCTAATATTTGGATCTGAATCTTGTCAGTCACATCGTTAACGTTCGTACTCTCTGGCACAACTCACATAATTGTGGTTGTCCTCTAGATAACTGCCAATGGCAACCTTGCCGGACGACCCACTGCCCGACCGCGGCGGCCACTTGCACCAATCCACAGCATATATAGGCCAAGGCGCGTTGTAATTGCTGTTTTGCGGATATGGTGAGACCTCGCTCTCTTGCGCTACGCCAGGACTGAAAGGGGTATCCGAAAATGTGGGTTCCGTCCTCTGCCTGATGTCTGCCAGGCCGAGGGGGGAGTACGAAGAAGGTCCCAGAGGAGTTTGTGGCATGTATGAGTTTGGTGTTGAAGCGAATTTCGACTGTTCTGGAGTATTCGAGAAGGGTTTGTATTTGGGCTGATCCATGGCGCCAGGGCTGGATCTCGAGTATGAATGGGTGTGATTCAAGGTCATCGGTCTCGCAGAGAGAGGGGGTTGTTGCAACTGTGTTGCGATCTGAGGTAGGGTAGGTAAAGACGGGGCCGTGCCGCTTGCTCCCAACGTCGCTGGTCTGGTCGCAGGACCGCCGGGCTGTAAGGTGCCGGGAAGCGGCTGGCTGGCAACGGTGGTGGGATGCTGAGGCGTTGACGGCTCAATCTTTATTGACAGCCCATCTCCCGAGTATGCGGGCGGTGCGCCATAGTGGTGGACGTCACTCATAGCACTGCCTTGCGGGTTTAGATGCAGTTCTTCGGCCTGTTGACGCCCAACCGTCAAGGAGCGCCTCAGCCCTGGCTGGTACTGGCCGGGCTGGGCCTCTTGGACACTTTGGTAGGAAGACGGAGCAGGACCAGGCCGGTATGGGATCACGGTGCCATTACCATTCGTGTTCGGTTGGGATGGAGGGAGGTAGGATCTGGAGTCGGACGCCGTGGTGGGCGTGTTTTGGTTGTGGTATTGAGGGTTCGGGGCGCCAACGGAGCTCAGAGTCTGACCGGTCGAGTAGATGGCGTTCGCAGCACTGTAGAAGTTGTCGTGGTTGTACTGAGTATCGGAGAAGGTATGGTGATGGTGAGGGAAGTGGGATGGCATGTTAGTAGGATCCCGCCTGGCCACTCAAACCTTCATCCGCACATGCGGGTAATTTTATCTGCATACAAAGTTTCGAGGACGGGAGCCGTGCCAGTGTTGTTCTGTCAGGGACGGGCTTGCTTCGGAGCCCTAAGGCTCCCCAGTCGTCAGCCGCTAGGCGCGGAGTTTTGGAGGGGCGGGAGGCTCCAGAGGCTGCCCGGCGCTTATTGGGCCAAAGGCCGCTTCAGCCTGTTCAAACCTCGGCATCATCGTTAAGAGACAGAAGTGAACGTCGTTTGAAATACAACCAAGATGACCTTGGGTTGATTGCTTCAACAAGTACAGGACAGCATACTCAACAGGCATTGGGATTCACGGCACCGCGTCAGACGCCTCCTGAACAATGGCGGACACGACATCGCTCCTTCTACTACCGGCCTTAGACGTCTCGTCAACTCCCTCCTCCTTCAAATCCTCCTACAAAAGCACATTTGAATCCCTCCTCCCAAAACTGCTTCCCCAGGACAAAACCGCTGTCGCCCGTCTGGACATCGGCCTGGTCTTGTCTGATTCCTACCCGCTGTCGACAAATACTTGCCGCTCGGCCATCTTCGCCCCTATTCAGAACCTGTTGAGGCAAGCATATAGTCTGATCACTTCCGTCGCTTCTCAGCAGAATGTCGACCTCGATTTCCCCTCCGGCGTCGACATTCGGATTTTCATCCTCGAAGCCCGGGTCGACAAAATTCCACAGAAACTCATTGGCAAGCAACCCCTCTATGGGCCGATCGTAGACATCGACACGTTGGTCCTGTCGGACCGAAGCTATAAGACGATTTACTCTGTCGAAGGCGAGGCTGGGGAAGCTCATCTCAAGCAGTTTCTCAGCACGTGGGGCAGCAAGCTGAAAGACGAGCCTCCGCCTGCTGTGAGATTGCCAAGCGGACCGGCTATCGTTCATCCTTCTGCGAGTGCTCGAAATTCTTCTGCGACGAGTGGGGGAGATGCCTCTGTGACGTCTCACGCATCCGTCGCCGTAGGAGGCACATTCGACCACTTACACATCGGACACAAACTCCTACTAACTGGCACAATCCTCACCGCCGACCTCAACAAAAGCTCCCGCCTGATAACGGTCGGCATAACAGGCGACGAGTTACTCGTGAACAAGAAATACGGCTCACATGTCGAATCCTGGTCAGTGAGGCAAGAACGTACAGCGGAATTTGTCGACTCCATACTGGCGTTTTACCCAAGGAAAGCAAGCCCAAATTTGGGTGCGAGCGGTTTGAGAACGACGGAGTATATCGACCGCCCGGGCCCGAACGGGAGGGTTGTACGCGTGACATACAAATCTCTTCAGCCGATTCCGGGAGTTGAAGAGAGCATCACCGTCAACTATACCCAAATATCCGATCCCTTTGGGCCTACCATAACAGATCCCGACATCTCCGCCCTTGTTGTCTCAGCCGAGACACGAGCCGGTGGGAAGGCTGTCAACGATAAGCGAAAGGAGAAAGGATGGAAGGAGCTGGAGGTGTTTGAGATCGGTATCCTGGATGCTAGTGTGGGCTTGGAAGATGAAGGGGAAGCGGTGCGGCAAAAGGACACATTCGACAGCAAGATCAGTAGCACTGAGATTAGAAGGCGGCTGCAGGAGCGAAGCCAGTAATATATATGGAAAACACCACTTGATCAACGTGGCACGTCGACACCGTACCAATCTAATACTCCTCAGACATTGTACGTCTAGCAAATGCTTCCAGGATCGCCTACTCTTCCACACGTCTATGTATCCCTGTGCACCTCGAATCAATGCTTCGTTCAAAAAGTGAATTGCCCTCCAATATGACCATGGGCCACTCCTCTCCCATGCCACCATTCTGTGAGCTCCAACGACATGGGGTATGCCCGAGAGCAACTGATACATGAGATCGGGTATAGCTTCCAAGGAAAGAGCGTGCGACAGTCGGTCGTACCTATGCCCAGTATATTGTCTGCTTTGCTCTCTGAGGTATTGGTGCCAAGGACCGAAATAATCTCTGCTGATTCTGCTCCAATCTTCTGCTCCGGCATTAAATGAGATGTCATCGCCTCCATCTGAACCGAGTTCAGGCTTCGGTCTGGTTGGACAGGCCTGTATCGGATGGCGAGTTTGAGTGTCCTTTGGATGCCAGAAGATGCTTCTCGTCATCAAATTGGACCAGTGCTCCGGCCAGAGGATTTTTGGTGCTCACGAAGGGGTCATCTCCAGGCGAACCACCAGGGAAGATGCCAAGAAAGCTACCAAAAGGTGACCCTCCTGGAGACAACCCAGACACAATCGCTGGTCGAAGTGGAGATTTCCATGCCAAAGGATTCGTAGATGGCCCTCGGAGGGCGAATTGGGCTTCAGCCACTGGAGGATCGTTCTCGTTGGCGATACTCGGTTCGTAGAAAGGCTGATACTGACGACCCAATGGGCGGTAGGCCGCATAAGGGTCTGTATATTGTAACGTTGACTGGTATTGTGGCTGTAACCAGGCTGCAGAGACCTTTGGCAGTTGTTGGAAAGGGCCATTGCCATACACCCGAGGCCCAGGCTGAAGTGGGTTCCTGGTTCCACTCATGACAGCAGTCAAGTGACGCCTTGGACTCCCATCAGTGAAGATCTCAAATTGAGGTGGTGGTCGTTTGCGAGGAGCAAAGGATTCAATGGACGGTTTGATATCCCCATCTTCCATTGGAAAGAAGCGACAGCTCGTACCATATGGCTCTCCGGTAGAAGAGCTGGGCAGGTGCGGAAGAGGCGGTAGTCCATGTGCAAAGGGCAGATCGTCGTATTCATTTAGAGCGTTTGGTTTGACCTTGTGTTTCATGAACCGGGGAACATTGGCGTCTCTCTCGGCAAGTGGCTTCCTCTTGCGTGGTCGGGCTTGCTCTACCTTGGGGACGGGAGTCTCACCCTCAATAAGGCTGCTCGTATCTTCCAGGTCATCAATATGTCTTGCTTTCAACATATTGTCGCCGTTGGGAGAATAGACGACCTCGGTAGGCTCAACCATCCCGGCGAGTCTCTCCATGCGTCTGAGAACAGATGCATCTTTCTTCTGGTTTCTCTTCTGCTGCATCTCCTGTGTGGCTGCATCGAAGAGATCCATGCCAGGCCACACAATCCCCTTGAGCTTCATATGCTCGGGTGTGGCAAGAACCTGAAGTGGAACCGGAGGATCGTCCTCAGTTGGGTAGTCATCAAGAGAAGGATATGCTCCGTTAGAAACTTGGGACCGCTTGAAAGGGGATGAGGTCTGGGGTCGCTGTGCCTTGCGCCTGAGAGCGCTTCGTCAGTACCAAGAGCAATAACTGCGGAGTAGTATTCACCTAGAACGTCGGACAGGATTGAAATCCAAATCACTTCCATCGTCATCCTCCCGTTGCTGTCTGCCACGTGTCCCTCTCTTCTGGTTCTGCTTCTTTGACTTCCCCGCTCTTCTGGAAGGCATTGGTGGATCGAGCAGCTCATGGTCGATGGGTACCAGTTTTGGTGCAGAAGTATTTCGCGTAGTGGTAGTTCTTCTCTTTTTAGCTTGCTTGTCCTCTTTCATCTGCAATCTCTCGGACAGTAGTCGGTCAATATCATGTTGCTGGCACCATTGATTGTAGTTGGCCAGAGCCATAGCAGCGGCGATGTCCTGGAAACTCCGTACTTGGAGTTTGTGCCATTCGGAGAGGTGGCCCTTGGAACTGACGTGGGTGAGCAAATGGGAGGTATCGCTGAAGGAGGGCTGTTTGGGACAGATGCTGCAGTTGAGCAAGTCCTGAGCCATGACGGCACGGGTGAGCCGTGGGTGTGACTGAAGTTTAAAGAAAAGGAAACAGCAAATGAAGATCGGAGCAACAACTGAAAAACTGGGAAAGCTCAAAGACGGACAAGGCGCAGACCAAAGTGTCTCCTCCTGCAGTCCAAGCAGGGCGACGACGTGAGTAAGAAAGAGAGAATGGAAGCACGACCAAGGGAGAGAAGTGGCCGACGACGGAAAATGGTTGGAGCAAGAGTTGCATTGCTGAATCATAAGTGAGAGAAAGATGCAGTCAAGCACGACACAGGAAAGCTCGACCAACCACCCACCTCGTCATCGGGGCACCGTTAGGAAGGCGGGACCCATTCATCAAAACAGCCCATAACTGGGCGTATCAATGCGAGAGAGTGGCATTGAATGCTACCGCCCCTTACCCAAAGCAACCTCAAACAGGCCGCTCAACTCAGTGAGTTGCTGCGTTCCGACCCATGTTCTCACTCGGATGTGCCACCAAGTCTATACTCCCTCTAACGCGGGGACAGTAGTGTGATGAAGCGGAAATAGGCTGTGGTGGGCATTTCTCTTCTCTCGCATTGTATCCCAACTCTCACAGGCAATGTCAAGTGGGTTATTAGATTGCGAGAGGTAGGCTTCAACCGTCGCCTGATCATGATTGCCAGTATGGCAATGCTCGAGTGATTGTCTTGGGCATACAGCTAGAGCGATACATCAGTCTAGCTGCCAAAAGGCTGCTCTGCACACTTACTAGACAGGGTCAACCTCGGCAAGGCTTGGATAACCCAGGAGGCTCAAGCCTGCGATTCCAAACACTGTGTGGAAGACGTCCACCATATCCCCAGGCCTGTCTGCAATTCCTCCTTGGTCGGCATCCTGACATCTCAGGATGAACGTGATCAATTTGGAGGCATCAATCCAATGGAGTTTCCCCAACATTGCGATGCTACTCAGCACCCACCAACTGTAGCAGACATCTTCAAGTTTTTCAGGTCGGCCGTTCAGTCCGCCATTGGGGAGTTGTCTTTCACTCAACCAAGCAGCCAGCCGCTCGTGATCCACAATGTCGAGTCTTCGGGCAATGGTCAACGCTCCGACGCAGGTGAATATTTGACCGGAATGAGATTCTTCTCCGGGCGATCTACCGAAGCCTCCGTCGAAATTTGCGCAGGCTTGAATGTAAGAGACTGCCTTGTCCACATCGACCAGATGCATCATGTTAAGAATTGAGAGGGCATTGAAAGCGCCATAAAGGAATCGAGTGTCAGTTTCTCCCCACTCATCTCCGGCAAATGTGCCAGTCTCGGTGTTTTGCAGGCTGGCAATAACTGCAGCAGTGCGTGTTAGCGATCAGAGTTATAAGTTTGGGAAAAGAAAGGCTTGCATTTGGCGATACGCTCCTGCCCGCCTCTTTCCCGGGTTTCCAAATCTCCTAACCCGTCAACTGTCGCGAGGATCTGGACAGCACTGACGGTGTATAGCATGTGAGAGTCATGACCGGGGGCAGCACCAAAGCCACCATCTGAGTTCTGACAAGCGAAGACAAATTCCAGGGTTCTGTCCCGGGGCAAGGCCTCTGGATGACGGAGAAGATGAAGTGCGGTCAGGCCCCAGTAAACGCCGTTCAATCTCAGGTGTTCGGTTATCCAGTAGTCGAGCTCATCTTTGCGCTGGCAAACCATCAATACTCTGCGGCGCGAAAAGTTACTCACATGCACGCACAGTGTCCAAAGCCTGGATATATTTCACATGCTTGTCCACAACCAGACTGAGGTCTTCCACGGCCGTCTCGGACGCGGACAGCGATCCCCCAATTCCAGGTCCCGCCACAAGGGCCATTGAGCCAGAGATACTCACACGAACCCTACGCCACGATGACGATATTTCAAGAGTAAGACTTGGTAGCTGTTGATGATCGAGGTCAGAAAGCTGTGTGGAGGCAGCATGTCACCGTTTCGGGAACTTTGAAAATGTGTCTGCGTCTTGCTTGGCGCTCTAAAAGCTGTGGGAGCCTGACCAGTAGCCGCCAACTGACGACGCCCTCAGGCCGACATCAATTAGAGTCTCACCTCTCCGATGCACTTGGGTTCAATTATTACTGCCTGAGGTATTTGGAAGGGCCCCGAGCGATCTCGATCCTTGAAGAAACGGTGGCCGTTCGTGTTCATCTGTTCGAGGTTAGACTGGATCTTTGAATCTTGCGCATCTCAAGCCCTGTCTTCGATTTTTTCTCTCTTTGTCCTGCATGTTTAGCTTCCAATCCTTGCCTATTTCATTTGCTGTTTCTCTGGTACTCCGGGTGTAGCCGTCTGCATGTCTCTCTGCCCCTGGCTGTCTCTTTGCGGTAGTGGCACCGCCCTTCCTCGCCCATGGTGCGCGGGACTGGTATGATTACCCAGCTTTGTGTGTCTGGTTGTGCTGTGAGTGAGTTTACGACGAAACCGATATGGCGGGAGCCGGTCACGAACCTATCGGCGCCAAAACTCGCTCTCGAGGCGAGTCTTGCTTCATCAGATGATCTCCGTGTTTGAACATGGCTGTCGCAATCGTCCACGCTGTCTCAAGGATTAACTAATTCCTGGCCCCGATGCCTGCTACAGGGGTCCGCATCAGCTGCTCTAAGGGTTCTTATCCACATTTTCATGCACACTTACGACTCACTCCCCCACCTTCTTGCGTTATGGGCACACTGCCTTTATTGTAGTACCCGAGAACAGCGTGCAGTAGCAGAGTGGACTAGGAAAATCATCTCATGCCACTACTCTGAAATGAGGACCCTGATGTTGCAAGTCTCCAGCACAACTGAACGCGCACGGTCTCCATCTACCCAGTATCTGACTACCCTGAGCCACCTTGCGCCGACCGAGCATCTAGGCTAATCCCTAAGTATTTCGCCTGCTGCAACGCCCGCAACTCCCACGAAGAAAGCAGGCATTTCCAGTAGCGCGCAGGCTACTCCTCAGACACCCTTGGCTGCGGTCTCGTTCCTGGCAGGTCCCCTCATTCCTTCTCACCGCTTTGTTCCGCTCCACCACTAGGCTCGACCGTCCTTGCAGTAACTTTTGTCTGCACACCACCGTCCACACCCCTCGAGCAGCAGACCATTCCAATCCGCCCACCAACAGCGCAGTCTTATACGCTTATAGCGATCCATCCCTATCTTGGAGCCGGTTTGGTCGTCCCTTTAGTTTTTGAAAGTTGGCCGCATGGTTCGTCCTTACCCTTGAGTTCAGTCGCTCCTTCGATCCTGCCAAATTCCTCCTTTGTTAGCCGCTGTCCTCGCAAGCCACTCAGCCAAGCCTGACAGTCTATTTGTAACATACGCAAGTCCGGCAATGGAAACAGATTGATCAGAAATTGCATACATCGACTCTTGCCAACTCGTTCCCCTGCGCCTTGACCGGTTTGCCCGTCCACGATCCCCGCGAACGACAACCTCTACAAAGCCAAAGCCACGCTTTCTAGTACGAGATATTCGGTCTACGCGGGAATTTGATGTAAATAACCTGCCCTGAACCCATCGCCAACGTCTGCGGCCGTCGTCCATATTGTTGGGGACATATCTCTTGTACCTCCTGCGCTTGGACCACAAGGTAGCTCTTACAACAACAGCTAGCCCAACTCGTTTGTGAGGCTTGATCAACCGTCGTTTTTGGAAATCCTTCGGTGGGATTTGAACTATTTGTGTCGTTGCAAAGAGGTGGTACAGACAGGCAATACATCCGACGGAGGTATCAAGGTCCCGGTGGTCTGGCACAAGCTACCGCCTTGTCCAACGTGAAAGGACGGCCGGATACTCGCAGTCGGTCCTGTTAATGACATCTCAAGGAGCTTGTTTGCAGACATGCCAAAGGCCTCGGATTTGCCGCATCTCAACTTGGCTCCTAACAACAATGAGGAACTCAATGGTTTAACACCTGCGACACTGAGCCCTCGCTCGACGGGCTCTCCCCATACTCCACACACCCCGAGATCAGCACCGACGTCGCCTTTTCTACAAGGCGCTCCGCAATCTTTCATGTCGCACCAGGCGTCTGCTTCTCATGATGGAGCTCAGGCAGGGCCAAGTTCTCCCAAGATAACAGCGATGCCTGAACTCCCTCCTTCACCTGTCCCTCAGTCTCCAAAGCACGGCCGAGACCCGTCCAAGGGCTTCTTCTCCAACCTCATGGCGTCAAAATCTTCTCATAAACTGCATGCCTCGGAAACAAGCATTCCAGAAAGTGGAGAACGACCAAATGCAAGGAGTCGCGCCAGTTCAAAAGACCGATCTCTTCATTCAGTAAAGAAGCAAGGTTCAACGCCAGAGCTACCGAAAGGCGGATCAAGCAATGGTACAGCGAACGCAAACAACCCGCCAGCCATGTCAGAGCCAACACTTGCTCAGGCCCCAGGAGAACCTGCGGCAGCAGGCAAGAAGCCGAAGCCGAGATTCGGAGGCATCCTCGCAAGGACCAAGACCGTAAGGATGGAGGACCTACCACCCAAACAAAAGAATCCGCCGCCCAGTCATCTTCAACTTGATACGGCTAGTTCAGGCATGGACCGGCTCGACGACACTTCTCCCAGGACCGCACCCATCAAGTTTGACCATCGCGACAGAGCTTTTGGGCCGGAAGCTGGGCCAACCATTCGGAACCGGTCAGCAGATCGACAAACGCGCGACGATTTCCTGTCTGCGAGAAAAGAAAGGCAAACAGGCAACTTGCCCATGTCGCACTCGTTTAGAGAAGGCTCCACGCTCCAGATTCTCTCCAACATAGGGCAGACAGGCAAAGGTGTGGGTGATCGCATTGGCAAGGCTGGAAAGGGCTTCTTTGGAAAGATTACACGAAGCGGAAGTAGCAATGAGCGCGAAACGCCGACCGTCACGGATGACAATTACACATGTACAACAATCAATCTGCCACTAGTCAAGCAAACTCGCAAAACGAGGATTGCAAGGCGCCTCGAAGTATCCAAGGACAAGACAGAGTTTTGGATGCCAGCATTGCCCTGGCGATGCATTGAGTAAGTCCATGTTGTTTCGCGCATGAAACTCTCGCTGACCTTGTTCTCCAGCTATTTGAACATGAACGGCGCAGAGGAGGAAGGCCTCTATCGGATACCCGGGAGCGGCAAAGATGTGAAACACTGGCAGCGGCGCTTTGACACCGAGTACGATATCAATTTATTTGACGAGCCGGAGCTGTACGATATCAACACGATCGGCTCGATGTTCAAATCGTGGTTGCGAGAGCTGCCCGATGAGATCCTTCCGAAAGCCGTGCAGAACAAAGTGGCCACACAATGCGCTGGCGCGACATCAGCGCCCCAACTGCTGCGAGACGAGCTGTCGCGGTTACCGCCTTTCAACTATTACCTCCTCTTCGCCATCACGTGTCATCTCAGCCTCTTGAACAGCTATGCTGACAAGAACAAGATGGACTATCGCAATCTGTGTATCTGCTTCCAACCTTGTCTGAAGATTGATGCTTTCTGTTTCCAGTTCCTGGTTATGGACTGGAAGAATTGCTGGCAAGGATGCTGGACTGAGAAAGAATACTTGGAAGAAGAATATCGCTATGAACGAGAAGGTTCAATCAATGAGAGCGAAGACCTCGGTGTCGACGAGAGGGCCATTTCTTCTAGTGGGAGCAGCCAGCAACAACCAGCCCAAGTACCCCCAGCCCAGCCGATCCCTCCTCGAAGTGCGGATGCCGCTGCGCAACGCAAGTCGATGGCGCCCAAGACCAAACAAAGGAGTCTGTCGCAAGGCGGAAGTACCAGGGATCGGTCTAATAGTGGGCATGGACCAAGTCAATCGGTGCCTGCTGTGCCACAGCGAATTGTCACACCGGAACCTCAGAAGCTGTCCCTTGACCAGAAATTGCCAGAACTGACTGGGCTTTCTCCTATCCGGATGTGAGACTCTCTGCCACAACTCTATTCTGCGTCCGAGCCTGGAGAGGAAGCAACCCAATACGTTTCATTTATCTGTTGCATGCCATGCTTGGATAAGCATGTATGGCGCGACGATGGAGTGATTTGGGCTCCGGAATATATCATGTATTATCTAGATTGCATTTCCTGGGGTTTAGCATTGATGTTTATTCTTGCATTGGACGCGGCCCTTCCTTCGGCCGACAGTTGACTATGAAGCTTTCATGAGGTGTCCAGACAGCGGATATGAAGTCGCAGAGGAGCAGGGAAACGGGGTAACTCTGGTGGAAACCTCTTGTTGTATGACTAGGTGGATTTGAGAAGTTGATGTTTCGCAAAGCCTTGATTGAACTGAACGAGATTGGAAAGATAAAGAGATTGGTATTTGGATCGCCATGGGTTTGTAGTACCCGGGTGGTTGTTTAGCGGTGGTCTTGAATGGCGCCTGTGGCCAGGCATGCCCCGATCTCCTACTTTGATCCCCCATTTGCCAGTCCTGAGTCTTTCCTTCCTCATTTCACTTTGACCGTGGCCGGTTCTGGGATTGGTGGAGAGAAGTGTGAGGCTGTGCTGAAGCGAACTGCGGCGTGTACCTGTGTCTGTTCCTGATGTTCCTGTCTGTGCCAATCGACCGGCCTCATTCTCATCTGTCACCATGCACCGCAAAAGGCAGCTTGGAGAAGAAGCTGCATCGGTGAAATGCCATGCTTCAGCACACGACCAGACACCCAAAAAAGACCCTATGAAACTCTTGTCGTGATTCATTTCTTGCTCCTTCAACCACTCTTTCATCTCAACCGCCACCCTTCCTCATCCTTCTCTCATTGCCCCTCTGGCGCCGCTCCTGCCTCTTGACCCTCTCTTTTCGCTCCCTCCGTCCCTCTGTCCTCACGTTCTTCCCCGCACCAGCGTCTTCCTTCTCCATCCTTACTTTCTCATCATCCAGCTCGACAAGCCACTGGCTCTCGTCCTTCTTGTTCGCACCTTTATAGCCCCATTTCTTGACCCATTCACCGCTCTCCTCGTCGTACACGAGATTCTTCCGTCTCTCTTCTTGCGCAGCGCCGCCTTTGAGGCTTCCGCCATACTTTCCGATACCCTTCTTGCGGGCAAACAGTTCCCATTTTGTGGGCGCTTTAGGTTTCGGGAGCGGTTTCCACCTCGGGAGATAATTCTGCGGAGCGGGAAGAGTCATGATCAAGCCATCGGGGGTGGAATTAATAGGACAGGTGGTCAGGAGAGTGTTGAGTAGAGATTGGGCGCCATCGCGGGCCGTGGATTTTAGAAACTCATTGCGTTGAGTGGTGGATTGGCTGAGGAGAGTACTTGAAGTTGGGAGAGGATTGGGATCCACGGCAGTAAGGTAGCCGAGGTCGTATGTGTAGGGGCTGGGTTTTTCGACGGTCGTTGGTCTTGGAGAAGGAGTGAGTATTCCTATCATTAGGTGGGACATGGGAGGAGAGAAGGGCAGAGAAGGAGGACGCACAATCTCTCCGGTATTGACGAAGCGTTGTTTGAGAGCGCCAGACCGGGTGTCTGTACTGAGACCGATGTCTCCGTCATTACTGTGTCCGCCATTATGTCCGTTTCTGTTGAAACCTTGAGTACATGCGGTGTGGATTGCGTTGGAAAAGTTCTCAAGAATCCAACTTCTCCGCAAAAATCTGGCGAGGCTGAACCGAGGTTTTCCCGCTAACTCGCGCCGCTTTTACTCGTACTCCTGTCCCAGCCAGACAAGGGTAATAGGGCGGCATCACTCTCGGCCTTAATGAGAGCGAGCCGGCGTGAATTTACTTTCTCGTGCAATCCAAGTTCAAGCTGTTCTTCGAGCTTACCAGCGGGCTTTCGCATCCTGCAACCGCGATTTCATCTTGGCGGGAGACGCCCGCAAGCGTCATGTCCCTCTCGATATGCTGTGAATGTCTTTCGCGGCTCCGAATATCGTCCCCGACCCCGAGAAACCTCCCTATTGCTGCAGCGACATGGATGCAGACCACCTCCTTCCACACCACTGCCGCACAATATAAATCCCCGCTCTTGAAGAAGAAAGCCTCTCAACAGGGCTCAGGCGGGCCTCGCGCCCGCCAATCTCAATCCGCGCGTCTAAAGAAGAAATCCCGCGAACGGCCGAAGCTTCCTCCAGTTGGAGAACGGAGAGCTCAAAGGCGGCGGATCGTTCTGAGCAATACTAATGCCATACCTGTGTCTAACATGGAGACGTGGAGCAAGGACAATGTCGCCGAAGAAAAATATATCGGGCAGATGATGGCTCTGGATGGCGGGTTGTTAGATCAACTGAGAGATTCGAGGGCGTTCAAGACGACGCAGAATTGGGGGTTGTTTAGGAGACCGGCAACGTTGATCAGACAGGAGACGATCAAAGTTGCGAGGGATATGCAGGACATCGAGGCTGCAGATGGTGCTAGCAAGTTCATTAAGAACCTGGTTATTGGCGAAAGGGCGAGTGGGAAGAGTGTTCTCATGTTGCAGGCGATGAGTATGGCTTATATGAAGCAGTGGATTGTTCTGAACATTCCAGAGGGTAAGTCCGTCGCTCTGATCGACCTGAGCTTTATATTGAACATCATCTGCAGCCCAAGAACACGTCAACAACACGTCGTCCTACGCACCTCTCCGACACGCGGAAGCCGACACGGAGCAAATGTACACCCAACCCCATCTCACCCAACTCCTCCTCCAACGCGCTATCGCCTCAAATGAACCGGTCTTGAAAATCCTCAAACTCAACCACAGTCACGCCAAACCCCTCTCGCTGAAGAGCAACGCTACACTCTACGACCTTGCTCAACAAGGCGCAGCGGACTTCCACGTCTCCTCGCCCGCCTGGCAAGCTCTCTACAAAGAACTTAGCGAACCCGGCGCGAACCCTCGACCGCCAGTGCTTGTCGCAGCAGACGGGGTGGACCACTGGATGGGTCCAACGCTTTACCGCAACAGCGAGCATAAAATCATCCACGCCCATCAATTCACACTGGTGAAGCGGTTCACCAACCTCTTGTTCTCAACCCCTGGTGCTGCGAGTCCATTTGTCAACGGTGGAATGGTACTCTTCAGTACATCGGGCAGCAATACACCCGCGCACCCAACTTTCGAACTCCTCCTGTCTCAAATGCGGGCCGTCCAAGACCAGCACATGGCGCCCAGTGATCCGGACTTCCCCCTCCCAAAACCTTTTAGCAAGCCTGATGAGCGCGTTCTGGCCCTTGGGGGCGCCGCCACTGCTCCAAATAACGTGAATCTCATGGAACTCAAGGGCCTAGACAGAGTGGAAAGTAGGGGATACCTCGAGTACTTTGCACGGAGTGGAATTTTGCATAGGAGGATTACAGATGGGTTTGTGGGCGAAATGAGGGGTTTGAGTGGAGGGGGGGTTGTGGGAGAGTTGGCCCGATTGGGGAGGCGGGTTCATGCCTAGGCTGAGTTGGATGCGTTGTGCTGAGAAGAGACTTGATAATCCCCTTTGGCAAGATGGAGTCGTGAAGGCTCGCATTTCAAGAGGCGCGGCAGGTGGTAGAACGTCCCAGATTCGTGTGATGGACAACGGGATGAAGCTGCTGTGATTATGCTGGCGAGAAGACGGCCACCTACCTTCGATGTGGGTTGGATGGTGGCTGGGACAAGGGCGAACAGCACGTACCCAGCGGTATGTCGGCAAAGTGATAGAGACGAAAAGGAGCTCCTAACGTCTGTGCGTACGTTCCCTGCTTTACGTCCACCCACGAGCGAGACGTCCAGGTCATTCTCTGCCTCTCCTCTTTCGGAGGGCAAGTTTTGGATCTCGTTGCTGACAGGGCGAGGCCGGCCGGTGGCGTACGGAACACATGGCTCATACGGTACAATCAGTGGCAATGCGCGGCCCGAGTGATGCCAATGGAGCGAAAACCACAACCCACACTGTACCAGAGGCTCTCGACAGTTCCCGACTCGGGGGCGTGGCTTTCATGACAGTATACACATTTCCCTTATATTACACCGCAAGGGTATCAGCAAATCGCCATGACGGCGGCGTGAGATTCCCGAGACGCTCGAGGGTTGAGTATAACTTCGATCCAGTAGGTAAAGAATGAGGAAGACGAGGCCAGGGGTATTGTACTAGACACTAGATCCTAGACACCGGACACTACAACAATATAGATGTACTGTGCATTCTCGTCGTATCGCAATACAGGGAAGGGCGATGGACTGTGTCGGGCTCATCTCGCGAGCTTCGTACCACATGTACTTGGCACCTCATCCCCCTATCCACCCAACGCACAGTGTCCTCAAGACGCTCAAGTACATGTACATACAGAAGCTTACCACCGCGGATTTCGTCGTCGGTTCAGGTTCACGTCTCATTTCCACCACGCCATTCCCCTTCGCGCTTGGCCCTTCAGTTCCCTACGTCGTACCTAAAAGATGGCCAGAGCGTTGGGCGGGCTTCCAACGCCGCCGGGGACGTTGAGCGGCACACTCGTGAGCAGGAACGAATACCGGCCGATCTTCTTGCAGTGTTCGCCTAGGGCTTTGAGGTCCCAGAGTTCGCCGATGTTGAGGCCGAACAGGGAGAGGAAGTATTGGTGGAGGACTGTGAACATGTCAATTAGAGGGGCGAGTTCACAATATAAGTGAAATAGGGGTGGGGGGAGAAAAGACACAGGCCCCATGGCCGCCCCGGTTCCGGTCCCTTTGTCCATGGACCCCTCGTATGCGGCTTCGGGTGCTGCTGGACTGTCTGGACTTTTTTCACGGGACACTTACCAAGATCTGCGATGCCGCCTTCGCGGTTCCCGTCGTCCTCGAGCATGGGCGGGAGCTGCTCAAAGGCAATGGCGTCGCCCGCCACGGCGGCGAAGTGGTGGTTCCAGATCCACTTGGCCGACTCCCGCACGCCCTTGACGCCGACGGCCCTGTGCGTGCCGAGCAGGCGTTCCTGCTCCTCGGCGCTCGCGGCGCCCAGGTCCTCGGTGAAGCCCGTGCGCACGATGAGGATGTCGCCGTGGCGGAACTCGGTGCCCTGGTGCTGGGCCACGGCCTCGAGGTCCTGCACCGAGATGGCGTGGGTGGAGAAGCAGTCGTACGTGATGCCCTTGGCCTGGGCGTAAGCGCGGTAGTCGAGCAGGACGCCGCGGCCGACCAGCCCGCCACGGTCGTGCCAGTGGTTCAGCGTGGGGAGGGCCTTGTCGATGTCGACGTTGCCGAACTCTTGGATCAGCTGGTCGCGGCTGGGTTTCACGCCGTTGTAGCCCGTCCCTGTGGGCTGGTGGGCGAAGTGCACCAGGCTGTCCCACTGGGAGGAACACTGCGTGTTGAACTCGACCTCGTCGTCGAAGCCGTGCAGGTCGAAGGGCCCTTCCTTGAACGACATGACTTTGTGTTCCAGACCCTTCCTCGCGAAGCCGGGCTTCTTGATCGCGCCGATTGGCCAGTTGAGCGAGACGGACACGCCGTCGCGCGCTTCTTTGAACGCTTCCTGGACCACCTTGGGCGTGAGCAGGTTCAAGCAGCCGAGATGGTCCTTTTTGCCATCCTTGTCGAAGACGCCCCACGCACAGCCCTGAGGCATGCCCTCCACCTTGGGCAGGGAGTCGAAGTCTGGGAGGTTAGAATAGTCCGCCATTGTCGATGGTTTTTTCACGATCAAGTAACCACGGGGGGGATGCAGGGCGAAAACACACGAGAGCCGAATGCTTCTCAGGAGGGGTGGGCACAGGGGCCTGGCCGGAGGAAGGTCCCAGACTTTAAGTACGAGGCCGCAAGACGATTTCCGATCGGCATGGTTCGAGAGAGCTCGTGTAAACTTCTTCACCTAGCTCTCTGCACACACACATTGGGGCCGCCCTGTCATACCCGAACGTCTGGAGAGCAGGCGGGGTATCGTTATTGCTCGTAGGCAGCCCCTCGATTGGAGTTCGAACCTTGTAAGAACCTCGGTAAACTACACAAAGGGGGCGAATGCCATGACTCCGGCCAGGCGAAGTCCACGCCCAGGTGTCCTAGACCCGAGGCGGGGAAGAGAATTTTGCGGTACAATCCGGCAGGGCTGGAGGGCGGGAGGCCATGACAGCGTCGAGGACGAGACCGACGACACTAGACCAGGAATGGACTGCGCAAAGCATCTCCCCTGATAAACTGATCTGAATCCTGTCCAGGTCTCCGGACTGCGGTCCCGGGGTATCAGTACAGCCGGCCGACAGCAGGGCCGTGGGGAATCAGTTCTGCAGACCAAGATAGAAGATATGGCGCGCGGCCCGGCTCCACATCACCATCTGACGGACTTCGACTTCAGAAGTTCACGCCTTCCGTGATGACAATCAGTGCCATCCATCCCTCGTCAGGCTGGCCAGGCGTCCCGTTTGAAAGGGTCTCGCCTCATAGCAATCAGAACGCGACAGGACCAAGGCACGCTGATGGATGGTGAGCCGAGAACGCCCATGATATTCCCTATGGTCCCGATCTTCACTCCAAGACCTCATCTGCTTCCCTTCCAGCAACGGCTGCTCTTCCTTCGCCTGGCCCTTCGACCTCGCCCACACCCCGGCGGCCATTCAAGACATTGGCTCAATGCGACTCCGGCCATCTCGACGGTGCCGCGAACTTATATACCTCCCCGGATCTCCTTCCTCGCTAATGCATATCCAAGTTATCCAGACGCTATTCATGCATGTCCAAAAAATCATCCGGGTGCTCTTCGTCCGGGTCCTCTTCGTTCATGTCTATGAAGCTTTGGTTATGTTGCGGTTCGTGACTCATGTCTAGGAAGCTCTGGCCATGTGGCGGTTGGTGAGTTATGTCGAGAAAGCTCTCTCCATGTTGCGGTTGGTGAGTCATGTCTAGGAAGCTCTGGCCATGTGGCGGTTGGTGAGTTATGTCGAGAAAGCTCTCTCCATGTTGCGGTTGGTGA